>MU825428.1:335000-784851 GCA_029204205.1 Desmophyllum pertusum | reverse complement strand
TCGTTTCAGCTGCTTTGTGATGAAATGCCGCTCTAGTCTCCATTTCTGTAATTACATATTTGTGGTGTAAAAATTAATCGTCTGAGTTTATTGTTACTTGGGTTATTTCTTCGGTAGTCTTCTGAGCTACATGTACTAGCGCGCGTGAAAAACAGATTTTGCAAAACAAGCCTGAGATTTCAATATTTCTTTATCAAATTCAAACGAAGTACGAAAAATATAAAAAGGTTATTTGCCGGCCTAGGTCGGTCCGTATTGAGAAAAACTGTGAACTGTTTAACAGCTGAGACTAGACTTATTCGAAAAAATATTAACCGATAAGTTTTTAATGATTCGGACAGACTGATGTCCAACAAGTGTGTTTGAATTTACTCCGTTTACTCGAGCTTATTCAACTAGACGTGAATCTTCTTTCCCTTATTTGTTTTTACTTCGTTGTGCGTTAATGGGTTTTTTCCTTTACTGTGTTGATCTGCCTTGTCTTTAGCTTACAACATTACACACAAATTTGATTACCCCAACTAGCATCCCATCTAGGGACGCATTCTCACTCAATTCATGCTACAGAAATTGGACATAAACACCCGGGCCTGATCGACTATTAGGTTCAAATACAGACTTTACCTTGTTTCTATTAATAATATTCTAACCCTTTCATTTTGATCCGCAGTCACCTGACACTTGGAACTTCATATTCTACAATGAAAACTGAGAACAAAGATCTACTACTGCTAGCCAAGAAAAGAGAGTCTTACAAGGATGAAGTTGTGGGTTATATCCACAATGTATCTCCTGTCCAGAAAGGAACTTACATCGACTTCCAAATTCAAACTAATGAAAAACATTGTGAGACGAGTATGTTTTTCTCGTCCAAAACTAAAACATTTTGGAAACTATAGTGAAAGTAGCAGACCAGTAAACTGAAAAAAATTCGCGTGAATACCAGTTCAAATACTGAAGACCTTCTCATTCCAAAATATGTGTCTATCGAATAATTTACTGACATAGAATTCCAGAAAACAATAATGCCAACAACCATTGACAAGTCCGTTTGTGTTAGTCAATTAGTCATTGTAACAGAAACAATCGCTCAGAAGGTAAAACATACACCTTTGAGAACATCAGAGTCAACAAAGATAAATTTACTACTGACATATTTCAAAACAAATTGAAATAACCCAAACTACAGTAACAGAGTGCAGCAACTGCCATCTAAAACAAAAACAATCATCTTGTACCAGAAATTGGTTTGCGGAAGTGTTGTTTCAAAACATTAATAATAACAAAAGAAGTCTCACAATGTTTAAGAATATACTTGAGCAGGTTTTCAGTCTTAATGAACAAGCAATAAACAGCAAAACGATCTATCAAAAGATTTCATTGAGGGAACTCATTCTCAAACTGCTTACTATAATTACAGTATCCGGCCGTTTTATCAGTCGGAAACGGAATAGAGTGATTAGTAGTTTAACTAAGTAAGTTTCTCTAATTCTGTACATAGGTGAAATCGCTAAAACGCTTGTTATATCTCGTCGCATCGTGTAGTCATTTTTAGCGTTACCATTATAACAGTATGACTCCGTAAGGACGCAGCGTAGCTCTTGCTTTTCAAGAATAGTATGTTCTTATGTTAATTTTTCAGTATTCCTATTGGCCTGTTCCGTAACTCTAAGTCAGAAGCTGACAGTGTTGAATAAGCAACATCAACCTAGAAAAGTACGCGCTTCAAGTCAAAAATATCTAGTCGCATCGTATATTACTCAGTAATGTGCTTGTTCACTTCGAAGTGTACAGACCCCTTTTTCAGAAAAGTACGTGCTTCTACACAGGAATGAATAATCAATCTTGAACAATATGTTACAATTACTTCAAGTCCTAATTATCTCGTCGAATCGTTGGGTACTCCGTAACACGCCGGTTGTTAACCGACTTTAAAGTGTACAGAACTTGCAACTCCTAAATATCTCATCCAAACGATGTTAGTATTTTTTTTAAATTCCTCAAGTCCTAAATATCTCGTCGCATCGTGTATCTAAGTTTTTAACATGTATACTAGCCTGTTCTAGAACTCTAAGTGAGATGCACATCCCATGTAACTCTGAATATTTATATTATTATTACCTTGTTTTTTTGCCTTATTTAACAGAGTTTGTGACCATCTTTTTGTTTTCTAATCACTCGTTGAATCAAATAAATCAAATACAAAATAATTTATCCTGCCTCACATTTCCTTGATTAAAATTACTACCAGACCACTGAATTATTGAGTTTGAGTTTATTGTTTTGCCCCATTGCTTATTACAATTCTCTCATTAACGTCATTAACATATGGTTGGCAGGAGATCTCAGTAAGTTTTCTCACTTTTTTCTAATTATTACTAGATTCTTAACCTAATAAATAACTTGGTCTGACCTAACAGTCGTGAATAATCGAACTAGAACTAATTGCCTTAAAAGATCAGAAAGCAAAAACACAGTATACGTGCATACATAGCATGTATACAAGAACAGATGAATCCAAATATTTGTTATATCAAAACGATCAATTTAGATGACAGATATGGTCCTTAATTAGCTAACAAAAATGTTGTAAACAGAGTGACCGAAACCCCAATCCAATATCTCGTTTAACCATGGGTTACACGAGATAAAAAGAAGGACCCTTTAGGATTAGATCTCTCGCTCTCAAGAAGTTGGCGCTTTTCTGCAACGAGCGCGCGATGTGACGTCATTTCCGGCATCCACGATTTCACAAATATGACCCAAAAGTCCAGACGAGAATTTGATGCCGCCCTTGGGGGACAAGATTATAAACCCATTCTCGTCCCCAGAGGCCACGATCCTTTTGGTCAGCACCAAGAATCGAGACCTCTGGCCGGAACCAATTTGTTGAACATGCGCAGAGTACTCGTTCTGTATTCTCAGCCAATCAGATTTGTCAGATTTGTCAGAGAATACAGAACGAGTACTCTGCGCATGTTCAACAAATTGGTTCCGGCCAGAGGTCTCGATTCTTGGTGCTGACCAAAAGGATCGTGGCCTCTGGGGACGAGAATGTTATAAACCCCGCTACGCGAGGAATAAGTAAATGTATTTAAACGAATAAAAATGTTTGGGGCTAGGTGCACTTTAACACTCGCTTGCTAAAGACCAGCTTGTAATTTTTGTCTTGCGTGACAGTGTGGATTGTCTTGGTTGGATCTTGTGAGGATTGGTGAGGGTGAGTGTGCGCGGTTCATCGTCATGGTCCAGGATTTAGGACAAGACGAATTCTTTCATGGCTCCAAAGTTGAGTACTTCTTGTCCTCGCGTGTCGTGTGACCTTGTTTGGTGACTAGGCGTAGTTCTTGGGTCCAGCGGCTACGAATTCAACGATGTAGTCGTTGTCTTTCAATTCGGAGGTGAAGTCGCCCAGGTAGTTGCCTTTAGGAACTTCTTCTTGTCCGGGCTTTTGAATGTATACGACAGAATCCGTGTCGAAGTAGAGCACGCGTTCGCCCATATGTCGAGGGTGTCGTACAGTTTGAGTCTGGCGTGACAGGTGGTGAAGCAGGCAATGAAGATGTTCACGTTCGATTGGGTCGGATCGCAGGCCAACTGATTGGAATGAAAGACTTCGACCATTTGCTCGTTGACGATTTCAATGCGGTGAATCAATTGACTGTCATCCTGAATGATCTGAAAGAAATCTGCGGGTTTGTTGATTAGATTGGGTCGTTGTCCGAATTCCCCCCAGAACGAATTGAGCATCAATTTGGCCAAGGAACGAAGTCCTGGGTTGTTTCGGTCGAGTTCAATGCCTTCGTGTTGCTCGTAATCTTGAATGTACTGGTCTTGCTGTTTTGGGGTTTGACAGTCGGCTGGCCATCCGGATGCTTCTTGCTTTAATTTCAGAAACGTGTTGATATACGTTTTGAAGAGATCCGTCGAGGTTTGCTTAAAATGCCACACTTCGTGGATGTAAAGATTCTTGTAACCCTTTTCTATCGCTTTTTCCAATTCGGGTGTACACCACGTACCCGTCAAGGCGCGTTGCTGGATGTTGTGCGAACATTTCCAACTTCGTTGTGACATGGGTTTGACGGATTCTTGCTCGACGCAGGTGCGGCAGAGAGAAAAGGTTAATTTGTTCCCCTGTCTGTACGGTAACACCGAGTGATAGAGTTGGTAGGGGGGAAGCACTTTGCACTTGACCAATCCAAAACACCGCGAGATATCGGCGTGTCGAGGATGATCGATGAATTCGGGGTGACCCACGGGGTAGGGACAGTTTTTGTTTGTCCACGGGTACAGGGAGGTGACATCATCGTACTCGATGCTGTCTTCTTCGTTGACTTTGTAGTAGAGTCGAATGGCATTCGTTCTTCCTCCAAAAAAAAGCATCTTGCGGGTTGAGAGGGGTTGTCAGTTGCAGACCAGACACAATCTCGGCTACTTGAGGGTTACTCTTCTTTAAGACGTTCCATTCGCATTCCCAGAATTCCTCGACGCGGCGCCCAGTTGCTTGAGTCGGTAGATCTTGGTTTGGGTGTGTTGACGCTCTTCATGCACTTCATCCAGCCCCTGTAGAGATTTCCTCATGGATGCGGAACATACACTGAGAACTTTGTATAGCGTACTGCGACTCATTGACGTGAAACCCATATCACTGCAGTAGCTTAGATACTGTAGCAGAATTTGCTCAGGGATCAGACTTCTTACGACATTGGGAATCTTTATTTCCGTGTTGGAAGACAGCTTTAGTGTTTTCTCGCCAAAAGGGAGATCTTGTACTATGTGAGATCGCGCTTCTCAGGCGCAATATATGATGTCTAGCTATGTTAAAGCGATACTTGGACAAGTTAGGCATCCATCTTTGTAAGTCCTTGCAGTTCACCTTGTCTGCCATGATGGACAAAATCTGTCTTCGAGTGCTCCAGTGGTCCGCATTGGTATAACATTCCGCCAGACATTCCAGCAGCGAGGTGTCGATAGTATTTTCTTCAAGCTTTGACTTAACCAATGAGGAGAGAAGCATTTCAGATTCCTCAGGAGCAATCTCATTCAAACATGCATTTACAGTTTGTTGCGCTTTTCGAGTATAACGCCGTTTTGACCGGTCGGATATTTTTACCCACGGTGTTTCTAGAGTAGAACGGATGGGGCTAATGTCCCTTGAAGCTAGAAATTCGTTTAACTTTTCCCTTGGTGTTACAGTTTTTTCCTCGGCGAAAGACGGTTCGTAAAGACTTGTTTCTAATGTGGGGATTGACATTGGACTGAATGAGACTTCATCTTCCTCTTCCCTCTACTTTCCTCTTCCCTCTCCTCTTCCATCTCCTCTTTCTGAACCATAAAAGGAAAATAAATTAATTCAAAATTTCCTTAGATATCTATCAGTTTTTATTTTTTAAAACGCCCAACATTATGTAGCATAAAAACAACTCAGAAAACTTTAAAATGTTAGTAACAATTTCATAAAAAATTAAGGACGGCAGGTAAAGGACGAACATGGACTGGGGCTAGTGTTCCCAAACTGTACTTGCAAGTAAAGGAATGTGATGCCTGTGCTTACCAGAGTCAATTTTTCGATCTGTTCAATTATGTTGACTTCAATTGCAGTAGCAGCCTCTTCCTCGTCTGTAACAAGCGCCCTGAGGGTTTTCCGACATGTTGCACAAATACCTGAAGGAAATGACGAGCTAATGTCAGAATGTTCAAGAAAACATAATAAACTATAGGCGAAAAATGCAAAGTACACAAATAGTCAATTTACCTGAGCGTACTTGAAGAAACACTCCAGTCTTCTCTCATATGATTTGAGAATCACTTTTCCGATTCTTCTGTCGCATTTTGGCCAGGTTTTGCCCCTTTTGCCGTGATTGGATATCACTTCTGGAACTCTGCACTTCGTACTAGATCCTCTGGTCCACCCTAAACCAAGCTTCGCATGATGTAAGGGACATATTGTCATATAACTTATTTTTACAGGTTGAGCAAACATGGCTGCTCGGCTGAGAACGAGGTCGACTTCATGTTTTGGCCCCGAAAAACCCAAACTGGCTGTATGGTTCGAAATTTGCTTTGAACAGGCAAGCAGAGGGATAATTTGTGTATCTTTTTTTTAATCTCTTCTATCAAAGCCACAGATTCCTCCCACGATAGATTTAAATGAGCAGCACACTTCCATATTCGCACAACAACACGAACCGTACTTCCCATGCAGTGTTTACTACGTATGTTACTGATATAAAGATGTCAATTTCAGGTTTAACGACCACCCTCTCAAATTTAATTTGATCAGTTATACAGTCGAACCTGTATATAACGGCCCTGTATTAAGAGGCCACCTCTATTAAGCGGCCAGCTTTCAAAGTCCCGAGTTGTATTTGCTACTTGTATTAAACCTGTATTAAGCGGCCACCTGTATTAAGCGGCCGCTTTCTGAAGTCCCGAGGGTGACCGTTATATACAGGTTCGACTGTATGAATGGACGCCAATTCAGCACGCAGTAAGAACTTCTATCAACCACGAAGGAACAAACATAAAGAAGAAGAAATAGGGGTGTTACGAAAACTACGACCCTCGAAAACTAGTATCCTTTGTATTGTTACTGTTATGTTCATTCATGAGATTTTACCAGAAGTCTTTATTTTCCTCGGTTCCGCGCTAAAGTAACTACTTTGAATATTCGAGGATTCGGTGACAATCCCTTTTGCTAAACACGCGCTATTGCGATGCATAGATTTTGCTGTTGAGTGCAGAAATTTTCACGGGAAGTGGTAAATTCGTGAGCAGATATTTTGAAGAGAAAAGTTGAAATATGCAAGTTGAAATATGCAAATTCTCTTGTTAATAGTTGACTTTCGGTAAATCTTCTTGGGTTGATTTTATTCACAGAACTTGTTACGTTTTAGCGTTGCACGTGCTGTACCGCAATGCTTATCATATTAATTTCGGTAAAACAGAAACGTATGTAATGTGATACTTTTGGTTGTAATGTAGGCGTGTGTAACCTGATACTTTTGTTTTTCATGCAAAGGATGTAACCTGATACTTTTGTTTTTCGTACAAACGCTTGTGATAATTGAATTTATAGTTCTTGTTTCTCAGTTGGATAAATATCTGCGTGTTGAATAAAATAACATATTTTCTCTTCAATTTTATCACAAGGATTTTCAATATATGGTATTTATTTCCAGTTTGGTGCAAATTTGCTGCGGTAGAAATAAGGATATCGAAACAAAATATAATTTGATACACTTGTTTTCAAGTAAATTTAATTAAATTACATGTAAGAGCCTAAATTTTAATATATAACGAGAGCAGAAGGCCCTTTAGACCATGACGTAAAACGGGTTCTTAAAAACGGTATTTTTTAAAACCTCGGGGAGAGCAGAGGAGTCAAATCAGTTGCTGTTAAAACAGCCTTCAACAGTCAAGCAGCTCGCCTTTCCATTTGGCGAAGAGTAACCAGAATACCTTCCTCTCTTTAGACTTGTTCGTAATTTTCACGCGCGCGTCTCCCACCGTATGGCTTCTTTTGCTCGTTCGTGCCTCACTTCCGCTCGGCCCATTTCCCGCGCGTGCTTCGCGCTCGCTATCAGAAAGAAAGAGGGACTGCTCGCAGTCTACCCACCGTTCCTATCTATAAGCAATCCGGCAGCGACCTGTGGGGGGGGGGGGGGGGGCATCAGTTTCTCTCTGGGGGTGTATCCGGTGTGGTAGGTAGTCCCCCCCCCAATCCCCCAAAAGAGCCAACGTTTCGCTATAAATAATATTAATAATAATAATCTTTATTTATATAGCGCCGTTTCTACTAAAAAACCAACAGCGCTTAACAAAACTACTTATTATAAACAAATAAACATTACTTTACTGATATGATAATTTACTATTATAAAAACGAATAATTATAAGGAAAGCAAAGATTTAAAAGGAACGATTAAATAAAAAGTCTTAACTCTACTTTTAAAGGTACTTAGGCATGATATGGTTCTAATATGGTCAGGTAAATTATTCCAAAGTATAGGTGCAATTACTGAAAAAAGCGCGCTTTCCATAAGTTTCAAGATTGTACTTAGGGACTACTAACAGTTCTTTAGTGGCTGAGCGAAGTTTTCTGGTGGGCATATGTTTAATTATAGTGTCCGTTAAGTATTTAGGTCCAGTTTCATAATAAGCTTTAAAAGTCAAAATTAAAACCTTGAACTCTATTCTTGATTTAACTGGGAGCCAATGTAGTTCTATCAATATCGGTGTAATGTGTTCGTACTTCTTAGAATACGTGAGAAGACGGGCTGCGGCATTTTGCACATATTGGAGCTTTTGCAGCATATGTTGTGGTAGACCAGATAGTAGAGAGTATACGCAATGTAGGAAGGTATTCCGGTTACTCTTATATACGAAATATAAGCAACTTTATTTCAACACGGTTGATATAAAAGGCAGCTGCCTTCAGCAGTTTCATTTCTATTCATCGAAACTTTCAGCGGATATGCAAACTTAATTGTGGGGGCTTAATATTTGATTTTGGTTCTGTTGTGTTTTTTCGACATGATAAACATCCCCACTGTGTTCAATAGGGATGCTATGAATCATAGGTTACTTTGCAGGCTAGAAAGCATGACATACGTACAAGAAGGATCTTTAAAGCTTGCGTTTTCCACTTATTCTTAATCGTTCCATTTCCTTCTTGACATCTAGATGAACAGCAATAATTGTCCAGGGTTAAACGCTAGCGTGATGTTATTCCTTTTTAAAATATAGACTGAAAATTTTGCGCGCTCTGATTGGTTAAAAACCATGTTTTATCAGAGTATAAATCATAGAAAAGCGTGTTTTATCAACACTCCGGGAATTTGAAAACACTTGAGAAATATAGAAAACACTCGCCTGCGGCTCGTGTTTTCTAAATTTCTCAAGTGTTCTCAAATTCCCGTCGTGTTTTATGACAGTATAATACATGGTTTTGGCTTCTTTATTTGTTAAATATAAGTTTCAAATGTCATTGACCTTTCATTTTCGGTATCCCTAGAATGCAATTACAGGTAATTAGTGTATTTCAAGTATTATCTCATGCTGTTGTAGCTCCCTAAATCTGTGATTTGTTTTTGACAGAATACGCTAATTGATGTGTTCGATTTTAGCTCCTAAATTAGACAAAAACCAGTAGAATATTAGCCGAATGAATTTTGCTGAATGAAATCTTATAGCGATGTACGAGAAGTAAAATGATTTTACATTTGCAAATTTAATTTTAGAACTGACTGACCTCTAACCTGCCTCTAAGTAATTGTGATACGCCTGACTCGTCTGATACAATTGCCTCAAGAGACGACTGGGGAAGAGAGAGGTGAAAGGCGGCAATCCAACGCATTGTAAAGCATGCCTTTATCCAGTGACATTTTAATTTAATTTGTGTTGACATATGGCTTACTAATTAGCTAACGACATAGAATTCCTTGGGAGAAGAGTCCCACACCAAAATGACGCAAAGCTATGTTTTACGTCATTGCTGGCGAACGTTAGTGAGGCAGCACACTATTCTGGAAGTCGTTAGTACCCCTGTGGTATAGCTAAGCGGAGTAGTTTCAAAATGTTTGGATGTCAGAATCCGCGCATGCGGTCTGCGATTGTGTACAATTATGTCACGTTTATATTCTGGTACGATTGTGTAGTCACGTTTATTCAACGATAGATTATGTAACGTCAGGTTTATTCGCGCTATAAACCATCTGATCGACCATTGTGTAACCATCAGATCGACCATTGTGTAAAGATACGTTTATTCAATGCATGCGGTCTCCCCCATTGATCATTGTGTATGAAGGTCTAGACTGTTCAAAATAGAGAGGTCACATTTATTCGATGCATGCAGCCGGGCATGCAGTCTTCCGTGGATTATGTTCCATGTCACCTTGGTGACACTGTCACGCTATCAATAACAAGACTTGCCTTCAAAAGGCATTCAATGTCACACTATATATCTTTTCAAAAAAACAATCAAACTGAAAAAGTACTGTTACTCCTGGAGTAAAACAAATTATTCCTCGCGAAGCGAGGTTTATAATTCTGTCCCCCAACTGAGCTAACGCGGGATCAAATCTCATCTGGACTTTACGATCATATTTGTTTGTTTGTGAAATTGTGGTTGACAGAAATGACATCACACGGCGCGCTCGTGTGGCCTCTTCGGGATTGAGGGCGAGAGTTCAAATCCTAAATGGTCCTTCTCTTTTTTTTTCTTTTCGGTTCGAATCCAGGCCGTTCTTTTTTTAACCCCCTTTTCTTTGCTTAATAACATTGACTTCGACGTAATCTTTGTACACGTAAATGTAGAAACAGGAACGGCTACTCAAGAATTTTACTCCAAGTTTGTTTATCGATCGAATTTTTATGGGTTTAAAATAACATTGACCACGACATATTTTTTTAAAAATACAAATCGATCGAATTTTAGATGGAGGACGGGGGCTCACACCTTCAGACTACCACGACTTGCGTCTAAAAATAATTCGCCGATATTCTGAGTGACCAGATGCGAATTTGTCACTCGCGGTAGATGCAAACGAAGAGAACATTCAACTGTCGCCGAACTGCAGTATGGGAGGCGATTGTGCACGTTTCGCGATTCAAAGGCGAATGATATCGTGTTGTTTTTCGCCTATTTCTTCTCATTTGATAGCAGCATTGAAAAAGCACAGGGCATCAGAAGAAAGGTAAGTGATTAAAGATACCGTCTGGGGTGTTTGTTTCTATATTTTGGGAATGATTTTGGCTTAAACTGTCTAAACTGCTGGCTCCCAAAATGGCGTCGTAATTTCTGTAATTTTATAGTCGGGTGATACGAAACCACTCGTAGGCGAAACGACCGCAATTCATGCATCGAGGTTCAGTGAAGGATCGAAGCCAGAATTCCCTTGATTTTAAAGTTCAATTCATGAAGTATACTTACATGGGGTCGCACCTCATCGCACCCCTTACGGTTTTTTTCGCTACTCGAGTTTAAAGATGGTTGAATTTTGAAGGAAATAACATATAAACAACACCTTGCATTTTGGATGTCACAGATAAGCAGCAATGAAACAAAGCGATTGTAGGAGCTTATTCAAGCTCCAAATCTATTTTCTGTCGGCTATCAATAAAGGAGATGGCTGTATAATTGTAAATAATAGCTTTATTTGCATGACTATATATATTAAGTTACAGTACAATATATATCTGGAGATGTGTAGAGTATTTTAATTTTTGTGTCATTCTCTTCAGGACTGTTTGGCATTGAAGTTGTCTTTATAATCCTTGCAAACTAGCGCCATGAATTTTACATGTTATTTTCCTCTTGTGTTTTGAAGGAAAATCAATGTTAAATCACCTATCCAGCTATATTCTAGCAATTTCCATCTTATTTTTGTGTTCTTTATCTTTTGACCAATATGACTGTTGCCAAAATTCAGTCAATATTCCATGTACAAGTAGGTCAATATTTCTTTTAATTTTTTTCTCAACAGGGAACTGAGTATATGTAGTAACTGATTAAAGAAGTGATAATTTCCATGACTGAAGAAACACATTCCTTATTTATACCCAGTCTGAGTTTGCTTGTAGTTGCTCAATAAGCTGCTAGTGTCTTTATGAGGATGAAACAGCTTCCATGTAACTGATTTACATTATATGTTTTGGAATAATATACCGGTACCCCAATGAACATACAAAGTTGTTAACTGTTATGGCCAATTTCTATAATATATAGTATTGACAAATGAATATATTACTGAACAATATTATAGGTTTCTTTATTAATATGGAGCTTTTTAAGTACTATTTGGTCCGTGTGTTCATTTTACCTATGCTCAAAATAAATGTGCAGCTCCAGAAAATAACCATACCCACCCCAAGAAAGGTCATTGGAAATTCCGAGGGGGAGGGGTATCTCAAAAGCCAAAACTTTTAAAGGAAAGTATGAAGCTAAACTGTAATTTCCAGGGGTTGGTTCAAACCAAAAAACCTACCGTGAAGGGGTATGGATATTTTATGGAACCACACAATATTCATTCCAGTTTCGGATTCAGAAGTGCACAAAGGTGGGGGAGGGGGGTGGTTAAATGAAGATGGGCATTTCCTTGCTCTAATTAATAGGGAGAGTTAAGGTAAGGCTTTCAGTTCCTCATATAAGGGAGGGGGGCTAATGTTTTGCACTTCACTATAAAGGGGGTGATGATGTCCAGGCCCCTCCCCTAAATTCTCCACTGCTCCACAATCTCAGACTGGCCAAACAGAAAAATCAGTCCTTCTATATAATTCTCCATCCCGCCCTACCTGATACATAGTTAGACAGAGATTTTGACTCATTATAACAACCCCCCTCCATCTCCCCAATCCACAACCACCTATCCAATGGTATCCCCCCTCCAAACAATCTCTTCAAATTTGTCAACACTCTCTTTGCCCCTATTCAAGCCAAGTAATCCACTCTTGCAAAATTCTTTTTATAAAATAAAATTGTTTCTAAAAAAGATATATTTCTCCCTATTCAGGACAATTTAAGTCCAACTTCAAATAATCCACCCCAGCCAAATTCTTATATATAACCCTTTTACCCCCCACCCTCCCCCCCCCCCCCACACACACACCGAAAAAAGGTACTTCTCCGAGCTTCGCGAGGACCTGCGAGTCACGTATTACTAGTTTACAATAGTGTTTAAAAATTAAAAACATCTAATACAATGAGACTTGATATGTATATCAGTATTGAAAATGGTGAATTGAACTTTCGCCAGCAATCACTTTCATAATGAAATTCCTAGTTCCGAGCGCAGCGAGGTTTATAAATGTGTCCTCCATGAGTCAGCAAGCGGGATCAATTCTCATTTGGACTTTACGTTCATAAATGTTTGTGAAATGGTGGATGGCATGACGTCACATCGCGCGCTCGTGGCCTGATGGTGTGAAGACTGGGGGCCGAGAGTTCGAATCCGCCTGGGTCTTTTTTTCCCCCGTTTTTTTCTGGATTTGAATTATCCCTGGCCCTTGTTTTGTCCTTTCCATTTTTGTTGGGTTTAAAATAACATTGACTTCGACATATTTTTTCAAAATACCGAAATCGATCGAATTTGAGATGGACGAGGTTTGGGTTTGGGTTTGGATATTCTGAATGACCAGAAGCAAATTTGCCACTCGCGGTTAAATGCAAACGAAGATAACATTTTTTAATAAGACTTACCTACACGGCAAAAATATAAACACCGATTTCGACATGTTTTAATGTTTTTAGTTCTTGGGTCCACTGTAATTGGCCATGCTGTTGTGGTCTGCCTATTTGTAATTCCTCGCGAAGCGAGGTTTATAATGTTGTCCCCCAAGATCTCGACTGGATCAAAATCTCGCATGGCGTTTTACTATGGAGGCCCGTTCTGGTCAAAATAACATATTTAATTTTTACTTGTCATTGAATTTATTTTTTGAGTGCCTGTAATTAATTTTTTGTATATCTAAAATTATTTTTACGTTTTTTCGAGTAATTTAACCGTCATGAATTAATTTTTTGCATGTCGGAATTATTTTTTTCTGAGCGGAAATTAATTGTATGTACCTTTTATTTATTTTTCTAAGGTAACATTTATTTTAACTCAAGAAATTAATTTTATCTTCTCTCAATTAATTATTTCTATTAATTAAGCGGCCGATGCCCATATATGGGCATCGAGCCGCTTCAAGAAATGGACGGTTTTTTTTCATAGTCACTAGCCCTAGCCCTCTACACGGTTGACATGATGTTATCGCATCTCGGTCTAAAATTAGCCAGTAGAGAATTTCTCTTCCACAGGCTGTCTGTAGTGTCGTGTAAGTGCGTACATGTATTGAGTTTATTACAGGAATCGCATTGAAAAAAGCAAAGACAAATGTCCCACAGCAGTGAACAGCAGTGTTGTTGCAAAATGTGCTAAATTTGGCGGTGTGACCTTTGCGCGTTATTCGATCCCAGCGGGGAATCGGCTTCCGGTTTCACGCAAACTGCGGACTTTAGCGAGACTGGCGTGACTACTTGTTTTTTTCGTAGTCACTGCACTTTCCCCAGTTGACATTGCATTGCATTGTCTAAAATTAGCCACTAGAGAATTTCTCTTCCACAAGCTTTCTGGATAATTTCTTCCTACTTTTAGAGAAAATTTCGATTTTCGTATAGTGTAAGTGCTCTTTTCATGTTCTTTACAAAGAAACAAGCGAAATCCACACGGTTGACATGACGCAATCCGACAGTGTCTAAAATTAGCCACTGGAGAATTTCTCTTCCACAGTCTTTCTGTAGAATTTCTTTCTACTTTTAGAGAAAATTTCGATTTTCGTGTCGTGTCAGTACTCTTTAAAGAAACATTCGAAATATTGAATTAGACAATGGAAAATAACAGTTTTTCTTCATACAATTACAGTATGTCAATTTATTTACGAGGAAAAACGCATGACTGACCTTTTGATCAAGAGGGGTTTTCCCATTACATTGTAAACGAAGCCAGGAGACATGCAAATAAATAGCCACTAGAGAATTTCTGTTCTGTTTAATACATGCACCTCAAGCAGTCAGGAGACATGCAAATAAATAGCCACTAGAGAATTTCTGTTCTGTTTAATACATGCACCTCAACCAGTAAACGAACTATAAAACCCGGTCCCAAAAACATAATAGTTTTTCTTAACACAATTCCACAGCATATATGCCATTCACAATTTATTTTCACGTTGAGTGAAAACACATTTTTTCCCTCGTTGAACATGAAAATTAACCACAAGAGAATTTCTCCGTCTTCCTTAGCATGATGCAATATTACATCAGGCAGTCACGTTTTTCGTCACGCAGGTTCGTGTGTTGACTCTTTATAGGCCTTAGAGTCCAGTGACCGCGAGTTTACTCGAAGCGATCGAAGCAGAATTGTCAAACACAGCGCTCGCTTGTAAACAGGTGAATAAAATTACGTTTTACTTGGCTTGTGTGTAAGCTTGTTATTTTTTAATTTTTACGACTTACATAACAATCAACGTTATCCTATTCTGAACGTATGGGTTACCCTGTGGAAGACAAAAATGCTCAAAAACCAAACCCTGTCCAGCGGGACATTCCTATATAGCGTACACAAGGGAGAGCCCCCCACCCCTACCCCCACCCCCCTCCCCCCCCCCCCGAGGAAATCGGCCGCTTGTAATCCCTTCAGGGGATCTTGTTTTGTTGAACGACAGAATTATTTTATACTCAGAATTATTTTTGTGTTTTTTCTTCCATAAGCCTTTGCGGCAGTGTTCTTGCCATGTGCTTACAAACAAACATGGCGGCCTCTGAGAAAGATTCCGTTCGGTCTATTCAGTCTATTGCAGAAACTGCCATCAATCACATCGATCAGCTTGTTAATCTAGTGGAGCACAGAGTATGAAGGTATATGTGTGCTAAAATTCAATCCTCTGTAATTGAAATAAAATTACTGAAATGAGGAATGCATCAATCCGAAGCTAAATGGCAAAGAGCCGATTTAGACGAAGAAGTCTTCGGAAAATAGCCGTTCTCTTTGCTGAAACGGGAATATCGCGAATAGGCATCACGCAAATAGCCATAACGCAAAAAGGCATAACGCAAAAAGGCATAACGCAAATAGGCATAACGCAAAAAGGTATCACGCAAAAAGGCATAACGCAAAAAGACAACGGAAATAGGCATTACGCAAAAAGGCATAACGCAAAAAGGCATAACGCAAATAGGCATAACGCAAAAAGGCATAACGCAATTAGGCATAACGCAGAAAGGCATAACGCAAATAGGCATAACACAAAAAGGCATAACGCATCGCGCATGCCCAAGTACAGAACTTACTGAGCCCGCAGGTTTCGTAAGTTACTAAGCAACACTACGTGTCTGCTGGAGTGACAGTTTTAGTTTTTACGTACTTGCGTCATAGTTTTGGTTGCATAATAAGGATAGGAAACTCTCACTCACTTGCCTCGACGAAGATTTGCCAAAAAAATTGTTCTCCCGACTTAGCAGGTAGATCTGAAAGTAATGAGATGGGTGGTGTTGCGGGGGAGAGGGTGGTCGGTATAAACACTAGACTGAAACTCGGATATTTCTCGTCAAGAGAAAACCTCTCATTCTCCTAACTCCACAGTTTGGGAATTCTACGGTTATTGCCCTACATATTTCTTCCAGATCTTCATTTGAAAAGGGAGTGTAACGGGTCACTTCTTCTCTGATGTCAAAGGCTGTCATTCGTCTTCGAATTGTTCGCAAACTTACAGACAATTTCCGTGGCTCTAAACCCAAATTCCAGTAGCAATTTCAAACTGTCAGCTTGTATTTCAAAACTTGGTCGGCCTGGCTGACCTGTATTAAAAACAGCAGGTACGGTAGTACTATTAAACTTCATGGTGGGAGGTTTCTGCAATTGCCAAGGCCCTTCAAAGAATGGAGACTAGTTGTGGACTCTGTTGGTAAATAGTTTCAGCTCTTAAAACAACGTCGATCAATTTTTCAAGGCGAAAGGATATGTAATCACTTTCGACACCATTTTCCGCCTGACTGAATAATTCAATAAGGTCAATAAGAGCTCTCCTCAAATATTGAGCCAGGACATCTCGTGGGGAAGAAGAAGCGATCTCTCGCTCAAACACCATTTTCTTCGTCCCTCGCCGCTTTTCGCCTTACCACTCACCGAAAAAACCCGGAGGCTGTTGGGAAGGGATTACTTAGCGCATGCCCATGCCTTATTACGTGATTCCTATTTCCGTTATGTCTTTTTGCGTTATGCCTTTTGTGTGATGCCTTTTTGCGTTATGCCTATTTGCGTTATGCCTTTTTGCGTTATGCCTTTTTGCGTTATGCCTTTTTGCGTGATACCTTTCTGCGTTATGCCTAATTGCGTTATGCCTTTTTGCGTTATGCCTATTTGCGTTATGCCTTTTTGCGTTATGCCTATCTGCGTTATGCCTTTTTGCGTTATGCCTATTTGCGTTATGCCTTTTTGCGTTATGCCTTTTTGCGTTATGCCTATCTGCGTTATGCCTTTTGCGTTATGCCTTTTTGCGTTATGCCTTGCGTTTTTTGCGTTATGCCTTTTTGCGTTATGCCTATTTGTGTGATGCCTATTCGCGATATGCCCGTTTCAGCAAAGAGAACGGCTATTTTCCGAAGTGTTCTTCGTCTAAATCGGCTCTTTGCCATTTAGCTTCGGATTGATGCATTCCTCATTTCAGTAATTTTATTTCAATTACAGAGGATTGAATTTTGGCACACATATACCTTCATAACAGAGGCTCAGCAGCAACTGTTAAGAACGCACAGAGACCGCCAGCTGCAACTGAAAGTCAGACAAGTTCGTCTTCAAACGAGCAGAGATCGAGTGGCACAAGTACCAACGCTTTGTCGGAATTGCGAAGGCGATTCCCTACGCTTTCGAGAGGGCGAGGAGCCAGCAGGGATCCTGTCACAGGAAGGTTTGATAGATCTCATACTTCGCGACCTTATTCAGCAAGGCGCCCTGCTGGTCGACCACTGGCAACTGAAATAGTGTCAAAAGATGTTATTATACTGGAATTTGGAAGAGAGAAAATACCAACAAAATCAGAGAAGCACGAATTAGAAAGATCTGGTCGAATTATTTCAGGGTTTGACATCAACCGAAAATGGGATGCCAAAAAAGCTACACAGCGAACTATCTTCTTTGTTACAGGTGAAATGGAGGGAATGTATTTTGAAATTGTTAAGAACAGTGGTGGTACTTTGTTGCGACCAAATCTTCCAACAGGAAAGGACATTGATTCCAAACTTCTGCTCAAATCTATTGCTCCATCTGGGTGTGTATATTTAAGACTATTAGAGGAGCTGCCTGAATCCATGATGGATCCCAGTGATAAACAACTAGAAGTTTCTCCTTTTACTTTTGAAGAAGGAAAATCTGACATATTGCACCAAAGTGATGGTAATGGTGGAGACGACTTGTTTGTTGATTTGTCGAAACCGACTCATTCATCTGATTCTGATGTGGGTGTTGAATTTCAACATATCTCAGACACCAATGCTAAATCCTCTACAAATGCAGGATCAGTGTTCACTACACATGCTACAGGTAACAGTCAGTCTCCGTTGAATTTATTTGATATCCAGTCAATTATTAGAGGTGCTAAAAATCAAGGTTTGAGTGACCCTGTAGAAGTGCTTAAATTTCTACAAAAAGAGATTGTGACTGGCCGAGCCTTAGAAGTTACAAGTTGTGAAGAAGTCATTGAGGGAGAAACAAATTACATCACTGTTGACAGGGAGAATGTATTGGAAACAACGTTTAGTGAATTAGAATACATTACAAACTATAGACAGACATTTCAGGTGGACTTCATGGGAGAAGAATGTGTAGATCAGGGTGGGCCACACAAGGAATGGATACGACTAATGAATCAATCCATTAAAGAAAAATACTTTGACCATGGCTTGAGGCCATTATTAGTGCAAGATTACTTTTTTGTAGGAATTATGATGGCAGTTGCCTTGCTCCAAAATGGACAATTGCCTGTACTTGTAGAGGAGAGCATGCTGCAGCAACTTGTTTCTTCAGGAGATTGTTCTGACCCTTGTGTTCGCCAAATTCGACAAGGACTAGAAGAGCTAGGAATGCTGTCAGCTCTTCAGCAGCTGCCAATGCTGCTTTATCTCCTGAGACCTTAAGCACAGCATAAAATGAGTGTACCAATGCTGCTGCAGATTTTGAAGCCTAAGTTTTCAGAGGAGGGGTCCAATGCACTCAAGAAGGAAAAAGAAGTATATCAAGTCTTTGTCAAATATGTTCGAGAAGTGGCAGCTTCTAGAAGGGTGTGTGGGCAGACTACTCTTGATTTGAGTCGCATACTTCAGTTTGCAACTGGTTCAGCAGAAGAGCCTGTTCTTGGTTTCGGCCTTGCACCATCACTGGAGTTCATACTACCCACATAAATGAAAGTTGCAAGTCAGGAAGGACCACGTGCAGATCAGCAGGAAGGAGTTAATGAAGAGCAGCACCCACCTGTGGCGGGCGGCTTCCTACCTTTAGCTCATACCTGTAGTAATGTGCTCGAGGTTCCAAGGCCTACTGATAAAATTTGTTTGCCTCCCTTGGATAGATTATTATAGATTACTATGACTTAGCATTCTCACAAGGTTACTTTGGCAAGAGGTAAATTGCCTAGACTGTGCGATCCATGTTGTATTTTTGACTTTGAAGTCGTAAGCGCTGCTTTTCTTGTCAAACATTGACTTAAGCAGGTTTACCTCATTTGTTCTTTATGGTTTTGTGTTTAAAATGTTGGAAGGTACTGTGAATTTTCTGTTGGAGAAAAACATGAACCACAGCATAGTACATGTTGCAATAGTTTTTATTTGAATGGTCTTACAGTGTACTAGAATTTAAACCCACACTGAAAATAGTTCATTGATGTAAAGTTGAAATTTTCTAGATTGAATGCATCAGTTTTATTTTATGCAGATGTAGTTTTTGTTAAAAGTTCAGAATGAAATAATATAGAAATACATAAATGCAGGCCTGGAAAATTACATAAAATAAGGTTCCATCAATCAATGTTTCACTGATTCAAGAAAGCACTGATCATTGGTGAACTCGGCAGTGCTGTCATATTAATTAATTTCTTATTTTCTACACTCGCATTATTATAGCCTAAATTTATACTATTGCGTTTTCCAGTTGACAGCAAGAGTTATCAGGTTTAATTAATTGGAATTCAACAGTTACTCAAACTCTGTTAATGTTAGAAATTGTTCATTTTAGGTTACTGCTAACAAAAATGAATAAATGTATTTGAGTTGATATCAAAAGATACAGTGTAATACAGTGTTTTTGATACAGGAACATCATGAAACACAGTACTAGGTTACGTATATTTACAACTCTTTAATAATCAGCGGTGTTTTCGAAACTATTTTTTACTGCAAACCAATTGTTTTGAATACCCCTCAAAAATCCCTACTAAAATCAAAACTACCCCAAAATACTTTCCAACATTTTCTTGCCCCAAAAAAATCCCAAAATCATTAATTTAAAACCCCAAAACATCCTTCACACTTCCCTGTCACTTTAAATCCAGAGTACCTCCCCCCACACCCCCCAGGGAAATTTGGCGTGAAAAACTACACCACCGTTTTGCAGATTCAGTTTATTCATAGAAATGTCAACAGAAAGACAATTAATCTATTCAACCCCAGGAAAACTGCTACCTACATTGTACTACGTTCCTTAAAAAAACTATTAAATGGTCCATTTTGCCTAAATAATGTTTCATTACTGAGCAAGTAAACAAGTTGTAAAGGGAAACAGGTGGCTTCTTTGCTGGGAATATATATACTAGTCTGAAGTGTCAGCCGCCTCCTCGCTCCAACCCCCCCCCCCCCCCCCCGTGGGGCCAGGCGAGAGCGAGGAGGCGGCTGACACTTCAGACTAATATATACCACGTGTGGATGAAATGTAATTAATTAATTAATAACAATATTGTTAACGCTACCAGTACAGTTGTTTGATTCTTTTGGCCTCATTCAAGAGACTAACTCGAGGTCAGAAACACGTTGATGATTTCAATGCATTGCAAGTACAGATCTTTTCCACCATTTCCATCGTCTGACAGAGGATCTGGAAGCTGGGGTAGCTGTTCATCTGGAAGGCTGATTAATGGTGGAGAAATTTCTACCTGGTAATCTTCATCTTCCACTGCTAGGACACCATTCGGATCTACTCCGAAGTGTTCAATTTCGGTCTCGCTCAATGCAGTATGTCCAGAATGGAAGTTTTGCAGCATACCCCTCTCCCACATTTGATGTGGTGACTGGTTTCTTTCAGTTGACACTGGCCGATTATTCATTTGCCTGACAAGCTCCTCAAGAGAATTTTGTATTCTCGGAATGTAGACATGGTGCAGGCTGAAAATATGCAGATCATCAAGGACATCTAAGTTGCCTTCATCTTCCAACTGTCCAAAAATGCGAGCATAGAATACTAACACCCCCGAATAAACATCACGATGTGTTCTCTCGACCCTGGAGTTATGGACAGATGATCCAGTTATAATGCTGCCTCTGCCTGGTCCACGATGTTGCATCATGTAAGCAGCAACATGATAATTCTCCATACCATAGTCACAACGCACTCGTGAGGGTAATCCCCATCCCTGCACTGCATTCTGAAACAAAGAAAGCACTGTTTCTGCTTTGTTATTGTTCCGACAAGCAGCATACAAAATTAACCTTGTCTTTCCATCGATGCAGACATGCGTTATCAGCTTATACCTGATTAATTTGTGTCCTGAATCTATATGCCATAGGCTATTGGGTGTTGGTACATAATACTTTCTACGGTGAATGGTCATTCTCCAGCGTAAGGCAGTTCCAACAGGATCAACACGTCGTAAACACTCACTGATTCTCCATCTCTGAACGTTCAAGCCTCTGCTCCTTAGTGCACCTATAAATCTTCTTCTTCCAATGTTAGAAGTATTAAGGAGTCCTGTAGTTGAACTGCCAGTTATACTTTTGTATATTTCATCCAATTCGTCATCTGATATATCTGAGTAGGCAGAGGACCGAGTCACTCAAACCAAATTCTTTACGTCGCCGCTGAAGGGTTGAAACACTAACCTGGAGAATGCCAGCAATTGCCTCCCAAGAAAAATAAAGTGATCGTTGTCGTAAATACTCGGTATACCTTAATTATGACATAATCATGACGCGTGTAATCGAATTATCACGCGCTGTAAGAATCAGAAATCAAAGTATAATAAAACAACTCAGTCGTAATAATCAAAGTCTCCCTTTCCTTCATGCAAATTACGACAATCGTAAATGCTCAACTTGATCTTTGGTTATTTCATAGCGTTTACGACCTCGTCCTGGCTGTTGCAAGATTCAGAGGTGCAGAATAAGATACATCAAGAGCATCGTAAAAATCTGCATTGTTGCGGCTTTCACTCTCATTAGACAATAAGGCAATTAACTGGGTTAATGAAAAGCTTCAGGTTCTGCACGGGATCTCGAAGTGCAGATGATGGAAGACCAGTTGCAGTTGTAACACCGCTCTCTATGTCACTCATGAGAAAAGACAATGTACCTGATGCATCCACTAATCCACTAATCGACACCTTGTTTCAATTAGAATGTCTGTCTCTAACTCTTGTTCCCCAATATTAACCAAAATATTGAGAACGCTTTTAAGATTCCGAAGAAACAGCGCGAACCCACGTTCATTTCTTTCTCGTAACACCACTCGACTTGACCTGTGACGAGCCGCCATGTTTGTTTGTAAGCACATGGCAAGAACACTGCCGCAAAGGCTTATGGGACAAAAAACACAAAAATAATTCAATTCTGTCGTTCAACAAAATTAATTTTCTTATTTAGAAATAATTAATTGAGAGAAGATAAAATTAATTTCTTGAGTTAAAATAAATGTTACGTTAGAAAAAATAATAAAAGGTACATACAATTAATTTCCCCTCAGAAAAAAAATAATTCCGACGTACAAAAAATTAATTCATGACGGTTAAATTACTCGAACAAACGTAAAAATAATTTTAGATACATAAAAAATTAATTATAGGCACTCAAAAAATAAATTCAATGACAAGTAAAAATTAATTATGTTATTTTGACCAGAACGGGCCCTCCATATTTTACGGTCATATTTATTTCTTTATTTCCGATGGCACCGGGCCGTTACTAGGCAACAACAACAAATCAGCGGTTATAACCGGTTGCGAACGCGGGCCCACTCCTTGTGTTTTCTTGTGGAGGGTCGAAGAGAGAAAAAACTGTGCTCGAGAAAATGTTCAATCTGACCGCAATTCCTTCAAGTTCCACTGGAAATTCAGCAGGACAGGACCCACAATTACAGGTCGAAGGCCCGGGGGAGATATGCAAACGGAAAACCACAAGCAATAGCTCCAGTTCGCGTCATTAATACGCCAAGACGATGAGCGACTTTGAATTCGATTTTCTTGCTTCGATGGTTTTCAAAGAACATATACTTATGTTGAAGACGTTCTTCGAAATGTGTGGGATAGTAATTTTGAGGTTGACTTCGGGTCAGAATTCGGAGATTTGTCGTCTTCAGAAGATGCGTGTATCCACAACTTGAATCAGCTGATACAAGGTCTGTTCTGGAATTTATTTTGTTTTTATAGGCTGATATTCACATAAATGATAAGAACTAAATATTAATGTTTTTATGTCATCCGTCGTCGTTCTGATTTCTATGTATTTTGAGCTCGTTTGTGAAGAAAAATGGTGTGTATTTAATTTTTCCAAGTTGTAATTGAATTGAGCATTACAGTTCTGTACGTGTCAGATTTTCATTGTTTATGAATTTTTACTAATATTGTTTTCAGCGAGGCCATTCGGCAGAATGTCATAATTTAAGAGATTTCTGTATGTTAGGAAGTTATTTTTGATATGTAAAACGTTTTTCAGCTAAATAAATTCCAACATTTACTAGAAAATTTCACTTTGTTGTCAATGTGTTTGAGTGTTGCGTGACAAGAAATCCTCCTATGTTACCAGAAATTCCAGGAATAATTGAGTACGTAAATTGCCACTAAAAGGTACAGTATCTAAAATGTCTTCTTGAGTGAAGTCTTACTATTTTTGAGTCAGCTCTATGATTTGAAAATTGCTGAAAGCCATTTTTTTCTCCATAAGAGATAAAATAATGATCGAAGACGTGACAACTTTCCAAAACAAAATTGTGAACAGGAAAGGCGTACACACAGATGTCACTAGACTAATGAACTCCAGTCGATCTCTAAGGCTTGGTTATCACCTTCGCCTCCCAAAAATAATTAATCCCCATTCCAGCTTCGCGAGGACCTGCGAGTCACGTATTACTAGTAATAATATATAATCAAAGGACCTCTCAACCCTTGTGTCACATTGTTGCAGGCTAATCTTTAGATCTCTCAGCCGTTATTATAATGTACTTTACAATTCATCGAGTATTTTGACAGCTGGTGCTAGGTCTTCTCCACTCTTGTCTGCGATCTTGAAAGCAGCGTTTACTCTGGTAATGATGTTGCTTATTTACTACGAGTATTAAATAATTCCTCGCGTAGCGGGTTTATAATTTTGTCCCCAAGAGCTCACGCGAGAGCAATTCTCGTGTGGCCTTTACGATCATAAATGTTTATGGAGTTGGGGGATGGCATGACGTCACACGGCGCTCTCGTGGACTAATGGCTTTTAAAGGCGCTAACTTTAAATCTGATCTTCAGGATTGAGGGCGAGAGTTCTAATCCTAAAGGGTCCGTTCTTTTTTTCCCTTTCTTTGTTTAATAACATTGACTTCGACGTATCTGTGTAGACGCAGGTAGACGTAACTGTAGAAACAGGAGCCGCAAGAATTACTCCAAGTTTGTGTATCGATCGAACTAGTAATACGTGACTCGCAGGTCCTCGCGAAGCTCGGAGAAGTGCCTTTTTTGGTGTGTTGTTGGGGGGGGGGGGGGGGGGGGGGGGGAGGGGTTGGTTGGATTACTTGAAGTTGGACTTAAATTGTCCTGAATAAGGAGGAAGATATATTTTTTTAGAGACAATGTTATTTTAAATAAGAATTTTGCAAGAGTGGATTACTTGGCTTGAATAGGGGCGAAGAGAGCGTTGACAAATTTTGAAGAGATTGTTTTGGAGGGGGATACCATTGGATAGGTGGTTGTGGATTGGGGAGATGGAGGAAGGTTGTTACAATGAGTCAAAATCTCTGTCTAACTATGTATCAGGTAGGCCGGGATGGAGAAGAGGACTGATTTTTCTGTTTGGCCAGTCTAGATCTGTGATTGTGAAGCAGTGGGAAATTTAGGGGAGGGGCCTAGACATCATCACCCCCGTTATAGTGAAGTGCAAAACATTAGCCCCCCCCCCCCACCCATATATGAGGAACTGAAAGTCTTACCTTAATCCTCCCTATTAATTAGAGCAAGGAAATGCCCATCTTCACTTAACCACCCCCCTCCCCCCACCTTTGTGCACTTCTGAATCCGAAACTGGAATGAATATTGTGCTGTTCCAAAAATATCCATACCCCCTTACGGTAGGTTTTTTTGTTGAACTCCCCCAACCCCTGGAAATTCCAGTTTAGCTTCATACTTTCCTTTAAAAGTTTTGGCTTTTGAGATCCCCTCCCTCTCGGAATTTCCAATTACCTTTCTTGGGGTGGGTATGGTTATTTTCTGGAACTGCACATTTTTTGAGCATAGGTAAAATGAACACACGGACCAAATAGTACTTAAAAGCTCCATATTAATAAAGAAACCTACAATATTGTTCAGTAATATATCCATATGTCAATACTATATAATTTTATTATAGAAATTGGCCATAACAGTTAACAACTTTGTATGTTCATTGGGCTGGCCCCGCGCCGGGGTGCCGGTATATTATTCCAAAACATAAATGTAATCAGTTACATGGAAGCTGTTTCATCCTCATAAAGACACTAGCAGCTTATTGAGCAACTACAAGCAAACTCAGACTGGATATAAACAAGGAATGTGTTTCTTCAGTCATGGAAATTATCACTTCTTCAATCAGTTACTACATATACTCAGTTCCCTGTTGAGAAAAAAAGAAAGAAATATTGACCTACTTGTACATGGGAATATTGACTGAATTTTGGCAACAGTAATATATTGGTCAAAAGATAAAGAACACAAAAATAAGATGGGAATTGCTAGAATATAGCTGGATAGGTAATTTAACATTGATTTTCCTTCAAAACATAAGAGGAAAATAACATGTAAAAATCATGGTGTTAGTTTGCAAGGATTATAAAGACAACTTCAATGCAAACCAAACAGTCCTGAGGAGAATGACACAAAAATTTACTCTACACATCTCCAGATATATCATATATCTGGAGATGTGTATCAGTAGTATTATACTGTAACTTAATATATATAGTCATGCAAATAAAGCTATTATTTACAATTATACAGCCATATCCTTGATTGATGGCCGACAGAAAATAAATTTGTAGCTTGAATAAGCTCCGACAATCGCTTTGTTTCATTGCTGGTTATCTGTGACATCCACAATGCAAGGTGTTGTTTGTACGTTATTTCCTTCAAAATTCAACCATCTTTAAACTCAAGTAGCTTGAAAATGTTTAGACAGACAGAGATAGGAAAATGATGTCTCCTCCAAAAATACGTCTTTTTGTAAATATCCCCTACTTATGTGTTTAAATCGTGCTCAATTATTGTTCGAATTGTAAAGTATGTAAAATACATATAAATAGAAAGTGGTGTAAAGTTGTTTTGTGCAGGAAAGTGACAGTTGACAAATAGAGAATTAAAGAAAATAAATAAATAAGATATAAGTAGTTTAAGTATCGTATTGCAAATAGTGTAAGTATCGTTTTGTTAGTAGTGTAAGTCTCAGTAATGTATGTAAGCATCATATTGTAAGTATCGCATTGTAAGTAGTGTAAGTATTGTATTATAAGCATTATATTGTAAGTAGTGTAGGTATAATTTTGTAAGTAGTGTAAGTATTAGTATTGTAAGTAGTGTTTTTTGTGTTGCAATAAAAAATTTTTAAAAAAAATAAAAAAAATAAAAAAAATAAATAAAAAGTAGCGGAAAAACCGTAAGAGGTGCGATGAGGTACGACCCCATTTAAAATATACCTCATGAATTGAACTTTAAAATCAAGGGAATTCTGGCTTCGATCCTTCAAACCTCGATGCATAAATCGTATCACCCGACTATAAAATTGCAGAAATTACGATGCCATTTAATTGGGAGACAGCAGTTTAGACAGTTTAAGCCAAAATCATTCCTAGCAAGTTATGTCACCAAAATATCGAAACAAACACCCCAGACGGTATCTTTAATCACTTACCTTTCTTCTGATGCCCTGTGCTTTTTCAATGCTGCTATGAAATGGGATAAAATAGGCGAAAAAAACAACACGATATCATTCGCCTTAGAATCGCGAAACTGCACAATCGCCTCCCATACTGCAGTTCGGCGACAGTTTGGTTATTTTTAGACGCAAGTCGTGGTAGTCTGAAGGTGTGAGCCCCCGTCCTCCATCTAAAATTCGATCGATTTGTATTAAAAAAAAAAAATGTCGTAGTCAATGTTATTTTAAAAAACCCATGATTCGATCGATAAAACAAACTTGGAGTAAAATTCTTGAGTAGCCGTTCCTGTTTCTACATTACGTATACAAAGATTTTGTCGAAGTAAATGTTATTAAGCAAAGAAAAGAGGTAAAAAAAGAACGACCCGGATTTGAACCGAAAAAAAAAGAAGGACCCTTTAGGATTAGATCTCTCGCCCTCAAGAAGTTGGCGCTTTTCTACCACGAGCGCGCGATGTGACGTCATTTCCGGCATCCACGATTTCACAAATAGATCGTTTTCACTCACGTGCACCAAATCCTTGACTACGGTTACTACGCCCGCCATATTGGTGTACCAAATTTGTAAACAAAGCGACCGCGGCCTTTGAATGGAGTCATATTTTGTGTCTGATCGTGGGCTGTGGCAATAAAAGCGGACGAAATAATTATATAAAGGATTGTAACTTTGCAAGAGTGCCTTCGATTGTTATAAATAAAGGGGAAAAAGCCAGATAATCATCCGAAGAGAGAAGATCGCGTGGATTTCGGCGATTTACAGGGATGCCTCGCGGATACAATTTTGGAAACGATCGCGTATGTGAAAAGCATTTCGTTTCTGGACGGGCAGCCAAAAACTTGGGATAAATTCAACGTTGACTGGGTGCCAACTTAGTATTTAGGACATAACAAGAAGGCAGATCGAGAAGAAGCGGCAAAAAGAAGCGAGAGGGCGAGGGAACGCGAACTCACAAAGAAGCCTGCGTTTGAAAGAGAGCCTGAAATAACTCGAGGCAGAGAGAGAGAAGCGAAGAGGCAAGAATTTATGCAGCAAATTTCAAATTTAGCCGAAGTTAAAGTTTATATCTCGGAAGGTATAATCCACGAGCATTTTAACTTGCATGTTTATATGACAGTTTACATTTAGCTTTGTCCACGCTTCTATGTAGAAACTGAAAGAACACTAGCTACATGCGAAAGATTCTGCTAGCCCGGCCTTGCAACCTAGACAATGAGCAGACAAAACCTGTTCCTTCTTTTCCCGTGATAATCCAAATCGGGATCAAAGAGTTGTTCATATGCTGTGAATGTCTTACCTTCGCTAAAACAACAAACTTGTTTGCGATACATATAATGTACATTGTTATGTGGCCTTTTACGCTAGTAATGAATCCAGATACTATTTGATTATATAGGCTTCGGGAAAGCTTTAACTGCTGCTGGTGTAAAAGCTAGTCTCTAACCACCATAGAACCAAAAGATCTGTTGATTCCACAGGAGGCAAGCAGTCCGGCTCAAAATGCTTACCCTCTATCATCACGGGATCGATTCCAATTGCCGATAATTTCTCCAAATAACGCTGTTTTATTCACGGTTCCAACTTCTTGGCATATTCAGAAATAGGAAAAGAAAGAATCACATCGGGATTTTCCCCAGACTTAGCTTCACTTGCTGAATTATCCATTTCTAAAGGCTTACAATATGTAGAAGTGACTTGTATTTGCATGCTATTATGCTATTACGCAATCAAAAGTGGTACAACCAATATGGCGACCGGAAATGATGTGACGTCACGTGAAAACGATCTATATGACCCAAAAAGTCCAGACGAGAATTTGATGCCCGCCCTTGGGGGACAAGATTATAAACCCCGCTACGCGAGGAATTATCGATCGAATTTTATATGGGAAGTGACTTTGTTGGACATTAATAGTGCGGAGAATTTGGAACAAAAAAACCCGGCGTTATTAAATCCGGTATCAACAACAGGAACATGAACGACGACTCAAGAATTTCTCAAAGTACGATCAACATATGGCTTAGTTTTTCATTATAGACGTGAAGACTAGCTTGCGTCTAAAAATAATTCGCCGATCGATATTGCCAATTTGCCAGGCGGCTGAATGCAAAAATGATTTTAGCTACAAGCGGGGGACTGACAGTACATCAATTTCCGAAACTAAGAGCGCTACAATTTATTACACACACATTGTGTTGACATTGTACATTTACCGGTATTTGCGTAGCCTGAGATCAGGCCCCTGAAGAAAATTTGCGAGCGAAGCGAGCCGAGTCGCTGCCTGGGGCAGTGACTCGGCTCGCTTCGCTCGCAATTTTCTTCAGGAGCCTGATATCAGGCTAGTATTTGCGCTGCAATGATTTGACATCTGAGAACACGGCTTCAATTCGATTCGATATGCTTCACAGACTTCACAGTAAAAAAATATATTCGCGGCTTATTCACGGCGTTGAAAAAAAAAATATGTTTTCAAATGTTTCCTTAACAAGAAAAGGAAATGTTCTTTGCATGAAATAATTATAATTGATGCAAATCTGGGCAGTCGTTCGTCGAGAAAACAGACCGTCAACAGTATAAAAGGGCAGATGTCGGGAGACCAGCGAGCTCCAGTCGATCTCTAAAGCTTGGTTATCATCCTCACACCCCAATAATAATTAATCCCCATCACAGATTCTCGAAGGCCCATACGAGTCACGTATTACTAGTAGTTATGGGATCCTGAGACTGATTACCACTGATTTCATTGCTATGCGACCTTCGAAGTCAAACGAAGTTGGCAATACACTTCTGTCAATCATGTGTAACGACTGACTAGACACGTCCTAGACGTTATTATGCAAATTTGCGTCGTGTAACTCAATCGTAGTCAGTCAGTTTCTGTTTTCGGACGTTTCTCTGTTTGTAGACGACGACAACGGATCCAGAAAAGTTCTTTCCTTTGCGAATGGCGGTAGTGAAGTGTAAAAGTACGAGAAAGGAGTGACCTTTCAGTATATTCCAATCGTGCGTACATGATTTTGCATGGCAGGAGAAAAGCCATATAAGGTACGCATGATTGACGGAAGTCTATTGCCAAGTGAATTTGATTTCGAAAGTCGCGTAGCAGTGAAAACGGTGGTAATGTAAATGATATTAATAAAACAGCAAGTCTGTGTCTCTCGAGTTCCAAGTAGGTGTTACGGATCCATTATAGAGGATAAGTGAAGGCCAGTTTGTACATTGAAGAAGAGCCAGAAACAGTTTTTACAGTAGAACTGATGTCTATACCGTCTATACTGTGATATGTAGTAGGTGAACATTTTGGAATCGCTTTCAGTTGATATATTTTATCCCTTTTTGGCCATCGCTTAGTATGTATTGATGTATAATTGTCAACAATTAAAACGAGCTGCCACTGATTTTCGATGGCCGCATAAATAACTTTGCTGATCTTGTTTCCGTTGCTTTCTGAAAGTTCTCTATATAAACTGGTGAGATTTCTTCGACCACAGCCCTTTCAGCCTCTAATCCTTTTGTATTAAGATTTGATTCTAGAAATAAACCATGATCATGTTGTAGCCAGTTTGCAGAGCTACATAAGCCTGTAGCAGAGCTTATAAATGATAACCACAGCACTTTTCTTGTTCGTATCAGGTCTTTCATTAGAGTGCCCGAGGGTCTCTCATTGCAGTTAATATTGTTCTAAAAATAGTATGTACAATAGAAGGAGTAATTCACTCATTACACCATTATATTGGTGAAGAGTAATGTAAATTATTTCGTTTTGTTACATCAGTCTTTATAAAATGTTCAAAGTTCAGTGGTCACAGATTTACATTAAGAGAACAGTGCAGTGCCGGCACATTCAAAATAATAATGGATGAGATTATCTATTAAGTTCGTACAGATTCTTCAGATCAACAAAGTTCTATCAGTTTGTAAAATATTTCAAACATTATTAAGAGAGGATTGTCTAATAGAACACATCCCCATGTCCCCATGATAGTTTTTTTCAATCTATTTAAACTTAGTTCTCGTCCCCATTGTCGTGTGTCCAATGATCAGAGTATCAGATGTCATTGCGAATGTTTTTCTCTCCGTTGTGCGACGTCCATCTACTGAAATCGTAAATCCAAAGACGACAAATCTTAAATTTCATTATGTCATTAAAACTGACCAATCAGGTGTCTTTCTTAAATAGCTGATCAGTATGATCACGTTCTAAAATTAGATTGAAAAAAATTATCATTGGAAGAGGTCCATGTATGAGGGATTTGTTTTCTTATATCATCCTCTCTTAATGTCATATAATACGCAGTGGATATTCATGTTTATCTGGTGTGTTGAGTTATATGTATGAAGTTGGAAACAACGATATGTCCAAATGTGATAAACCTTTTCTAATGAACTTCAACTATAAAATAAATTCCAAACCTCATTTTATTAGAAATTTGTAAATCAGATTCTTCACCACTTAAGTGGGGATTGTTATGTTTACCAAGAGTTTGATTTATTGTAACAGAAATACAAACTGACTGTGTTAATTTATGATAGTCAAGCCAGGGCACACTACTGGCCTGAGCTGTATGTTGACAACTTCAATTCAAATTGTTCTATCCTTTGATGGTATGAAATTGTCGGACGGGGACATTTTTTTTTTAACGTATTGCGTAAAGAAGAGTAAGTAACAATCTTTGTGCAGTGTCATAACGTGATCACAATAAGGCACTTTAGAACAATATTGACCCTCCGAAGGTATCGAGCTCAAAAGTGTGGAACTGTATTCCAAAATACAGTCTACTACATTTTAACGCAAAATATATTTATTTGTCTATATACAAAATCTATGTTTTTGTCTATATTTATTTGTTTTATTTTATTCAATGTTCAGTTCTATTTATTTCCCACAGACATAAGAGATCTTTCTACAAAATGGCCGTCTCAAATTCAACATGATTAAAATTAAAGTGAATGGAAAATAAATACCAGCATCTGCAATATCACCTCAGTCTTTAATCGTATGACGGTACTGTTTTGTCGCATACTATTTTTTGTAGCTCTTTTTTTGTAGCGCTGCTCGCGTCATTTAAAAATTGTATACTACCGACACGTTCTTTGTTGTAGGCTTGTAGTATTAGCATAACGCATTCGACAAAATCGTACCGTCTAAATCAGTCGGCCTTTATAGTTTAACTTCTATCTTAGTATAGAAAACTGAAGTTGAAAACTGTAACATAAATAAACGTCTCTAAATTTTTTTGGTTTTAACGGTGGCCCGCGGGTATTTATCGGACTGACAAGTCATTTTTTAAAGCGGGTTTTTGAACAGGAAAACGATAATCCGATAATAGAATCCTAACATTATATAAAATTATAAATTTTGTGGTAATCAAGCTCGATTTGTTTGAGTTATAACAAATTTTCAGAAGCCTTCTTTTTTAATCAAATTCGATTATTTTTCATACGCCACGGTGAATTTTTCTCTAAAAACCTCAAACATGCTTTCAAGCAGTTGAAATTTACTCGTAGCAAGTTACATGATAATCCGGACCGTAGATTTTTCAAATGAGCGACTTAATTCTTAATTATACTCTTAAAACTGCTCTATTGTTGCGTCTGTCTCAACTGCCGCATCATGCCCATATCTATACTAACCCAGTACCCACCCTTTTAAGGTTGATATCACTTAAAACGTCTATGTAAAATTCTAAAAGATGGAGATGGAGACGAATTCTAAATGATGGAGGGTTTTTTGCCTAATGATTGAGAAAACCAAACAAATTATATAATTTCAACTTAACATAAATTTCTCGATTTCTTTGGCATTATTTTCAAACAGGAGCTAGAACAGGATATTTCAAACGTCGATACCAAGTTTCAGTGTGTTTCGTTCGTACGGTGTGAAGAATTTAAAACGGGAAATCAGGTACTTTTGCTTTCCAAGTTCTCATCGCTTTGAAAACCCCTCCGTCGTGTATTATTATTCTTTAAAAAATATTCAACAGACATCTAAACATTAGTAAACTTCTTGTAAACAACATGCAACCCGTATAGGGGAAATTACAAAACAAACCAAATTCAGATCTTACCGATACATGAATATACTGTGTATCAGTTTGTAATTCTGCTAGCCAAGATAACACAACAACATCTCACATAACAGAATCTTTCTACTACAACAGAAAGTAACATATGAGTTCACGTTATTCAGAAAAAATCACATTGCTCAAGAATAAAATATGACAAACACAAAATACTTCATAACTGCACAACCATGTCAATAACTTTCAGATCACCCCTCATGATCTAAATCTCCTAACGTTCTAGAGCTTTCTCTAAGATTTCAGCTGATAACTATAAAGTAACACAACCAGCCCTCAAAATACTGACACAGTGTAAGTACTGTTTTTTATTTCTACAAACACCCAAACAACGATAACTCAAATGCATGAGATCCATCCTTTAAGAAATAGTTTTCTCGTTTTTCTTTTTCATCAAGTAACAACATATGTTATTACATCACCAGAAGACCAATTACAATATGTAAACATCTGTAAAACTATACAGTTCACGTAATTTTAGAACACTCTTGTTTGACAATCTGTGTAGTAATGCTGATGCATTGTACCATAGCGCATAAAGCCTGTTTACAATTGATGACTAGCAACTCCCCCGGCTGAATTTTATGGGTTTTAAACTCACATGCACGTATTTCAAATCGAAAATCGACTTTCTTGGTTAGACATTTTATCGTGTGGAAATATTATAACAATACGTTTTTAAAGTATTCCATTACTCAGGATTTCAATTCTCTACACCTGCTCACATAAATTCCTCAGTTTGTAAATTAACAGATTTACTTAATTTTCCAATATGATCATATCTGTTTTAAGCGTGAAAGTGTATGGCGTCGTAGTACAAGATTTTTGTCTACTGGCCATAAATATTACTCGATTTTCTAATGGATTTCGTCTTAAACTCTTTCTTCAAGTAACACGAGCATAATATCCATAATGGGTAGTGGGGGTAGGGATGCATTGTACCATAGCGCATAAAGCCTGTTTACAATTTACACCTACCAAGCCGCATTTTATGGCTTTAAACTCACATGCACGTATTTCAAATCGAAAATCTAATTACTTGGTTAGACATTTTATCGTGTGGAAACATTATAAAAAAGTTTTTTAAAAAGTATTCCATTGCTAAACTCAGGATTAAAATTCTCAACACATTCTAACATAAATTCCTCTGTTTGTAAGTTAAGAGAATTACACTTCATTTTCCATTGCTCTCATATCTGTGAACAGTCTTAGCAAGTTGATTGTAAAGTAATATACACGCGGAAACTCTTGTAAACAATTTATGTCTTTTCACGAACTGTTAAGTAGTTAAAACTAACATAATACACGTCTTTAAAAATTAAACTCTTTCTTCAACATTGGCATAATATTCATAGTGGGGAGAGGTGGTAGGAAATATAAGACATCCATTCATAGGAACACAACTATAAAATTGAAACTCTTTCTTCAAGTAAAACTGATACACTTATAAACTTGAGAACAAATTTCAGCTCCAACAACAGGAGTAATATTTCGCACGTTACCTTTTTAACCTTGTTTAAACAAACCATGTACAAGAAAGCTCTTATCAGACATTCTTCAGATTCCTGTGCTAACAATGAATGTTAACAATAGATGTTAAGAATGGAACAATAGAAATATGACAAGAATGCATCGATCGTCCACATTACCTCTTGTGTCACGTGATAAGTCACGTGACACAAGGGTAAAAATGATGTTTTTCTTTGGAATGAAATCAAGAAATTGTTTTCCTTCAAGGTACTGTGAGGATTTGCAGTTCTTGGTGTTCTGCTATGTGAATTTTAGCATTTTGTATTTGATTAATAAATACATTACAACATGTCAGGGTCAAAAGGTCATCAATCAAATTTACATGAATGTTAATTATACGATGATAAGTCAGGCCCGTAGACAGGATTTTGAATGGGGGGGGGGGGTGCGTTTGAGTGGCAAAGTTGGGTTCGTACCAGCGCCGAAGGCGCGAACTACTAGGGGTGTCCGGAGGCATGTCCCCCCGGGAAATTTTGAAAGATTAAGTTGTCTGAGACTGCATTTCGTGCGTTTTGAAGGCAGTATGATATGAAACCAGGCAGCCAAAAGCAAACGTAAAAACATGAATATTTCTGGAACTGTTCAGTTAAAGAAAATTCCGATGAAAGAATACTAAAAATACATAATGCGGACCTTCGATTCAAGACATTTTTAAGCCAAAGGAGTGAATATTTGGATGAAAATGACTCGCTTGATGGTGTCTTTGTTGACGAAGACGACATGTAAACACGTTCAAAGCTGCGATTGTTTGATTCAGACTTCATTTTCCAACCAAAAGGTGGACTATAGGTGGACTTCCACAGCCCGTGGGGGGGGGGGGGGGGGGGGCGGACGCACCCATCGCACCCCCCCTCCCTACGGGCCTGAAAGGAGTACAATTTACTATTTAAAAACAACACATTGTACTGGCACAAATATTTCTTGATGAACCACAACACAAATGGTTAATGTTTTAATACCTAAATAAAATACTTTTGTTGACCCTTGTCATGTGTAACGCAGGTTTGTTCAATTGTCACGCATTCGTTTCCAACTGTTTCTTTGCCTGGTAGTTAAAGGAAGATGTAAAAACAACTGCCCCTCACAGACCCTTTTTTATTTTGTACAAGAGACTTGTTTTGTAGTAGTCAACCATTGGAGGTGGGGATTTGCACTCCCAGGGAGGGGTACGCTCAGTCTCCAGCTGTGGGTGTTTCGGTGTGCCCGCGATCCTCTCCACCTGGATCGCGGACTGGGGGAGCATGGGTAGCTGACTGCTCTGACATTAAACCCTTCGGATCTTTGAGTTTGACCAGTCGGTAACAAATGTAACTTTTTTTTGGAAAATTTTCTTTATCTCAAAACACCAATGCAGTCCAATCTCTTCATTTTATTTATTTCATGTTACGCTTTTAACATCCAAGAACTGCATTATTTTCTAATCGACGACACCAAACGTTATTTTCCTTTTTTAACTACAATTCGCAATTTTAAAACTTAAACCTCATCTTGATCAGGAAAAACCTCATTTACATTTGCTTTCAACACACTGATTTGCATACGCGACTTACAATACTAGTTTCGTCTATAAAGACCTCGTCAGTTGGTCGCCATATAAAATTGAACATAAGAACACTTCATGTAACAACGCACGAAAAATAATCCTAAATACCATGTCCCTAATTTTTTTTCCCCCCTCCTGGAAATGATTTATCTTCGTCCGTAGATAACAACAGTCCTTGGGATGCGGACATAGTTCCATTCAATCTTGGAGTTGATCAGTTGACCCTCTTGAACCTTATTTATCAGGACTGACTCAGTGATCTGCCTCAACATCGCGTCGTTCTGAAATGTTCCCGTGACATTCATTACAAAGTCTGGAACGTTTCCTCCATGCACATCGCATGAATGCCTCCACATGACCGAATTTTCTTCCTGTCGTTCCAGAGAACTCAGGTGTTCCTTCCCGCGAGTGTAAGCACTTCGTGATGTTTCTCCGATATACTTGTGCTGGCAAGCCCGACACACTAGCTCGTAAGTAACACCGGTACTGCGGCAAGATCCTTTCCCGTTATTTCGGCAGACCAGGTAGTCGATGTTTTGGCATTGCTTTTCTTTGAAAGGATCAGACTTCTGTAGCATGCTTTTCAGTATTACACCTGACTGCTCGACGACCTTGATTTTAAACCCTGCCTCATTAACTTCTTTCTGATACCGATGTTTCAACTGAGACCCTGGTGTTGCTGGTACGAAAATCACTGTGGCAAATCCTCCTTTTCTGTACCAGTTCTCACGCCTCCCTCGTCTTTCTTGTGCCCGTTCCAACTTCCTCCATTCTCTTGGCCTGTACAATGGTTTCTCACCACTCGCGTCTAGCTCTATCAGACGGTTGTAGGCACTTAATGCTGATCGTACTACCTCCGTGCGAAATTTCCAACCATAACCAGAGTACTGGAGGCACAACATCATGTGGTTCACATGATCAACAGCAGTTTTCCAAGGCAGCTCTATACTACAATTAAGGAGGATTCTCAACACTTCCTGTGTATCATTCTCTTGCAGCTCCATGGTAAGGCTGATCTTGCATTGACCACGGACGTGGAGGCGATATCTTTGGAATAAAACTCATGCAAAACTACATTAACATCATGCTCTTGTCCACTCCCAGTCTCTCTTCTTCTCTTCTCTACCCAGACCTTCAAATCAAGTATGGGCAATTTTCCATCTCCGTGTTCTGAAGGATAGTCAACCTCCAACTCGATGGATGGGTGGATACTGTTTCCAATCGATTGGACCAACTTACACTCACTCTCAACAAACCTGAGCCCTGCCCTGGGAGCGTTCATAATGACATCTATGTCATCAACATACCTCTTATACACCCATACCTTCAACCCATTCTCAGCCACCCTCTTCATGAACTGCCTGTCCCACCAGACCATAAACAACTGAGCGAGAACCCAGTAAGTTCCAACCCTATGGGGCCCTCCTCTTGACTGCAGCTTTACCTGGTTGTCAAACGTGTAGTAGTGGTTCTTCATGATGAACAGAAGGACTATTTTCATAGCCTCAGTGAACATCTTTCTGGTGGTATTCTCATCAGGCTCTTCGGCAGGTGGTAGCCAAGGTTTGAACCTCTTGGTCTTATTCTCATCTAGGGCACAACCTGTGATGGTGGGTGGCCGGCCTCTCCTGGTCTTGCGTCGCGGGCAGAACTGTAACAACCCTACATCTGTCAACTCTGTTTCAGTTCTGTTCAACGCTAGATATAGCCCCAGCTCCTCGGCATTTATCCCGACAACTTGTACACCGCTTGTGTGGAAAACTTCACATACTTTTTCCACTGTAAAGGTTATGTCCAAACTTGGGTTCAATGCCTTTACATCAGCTGAGCCAACGATGATATCCTCCGAGATGTGGCTATCATTTAATCGCTTAAAGTCGGCTAACATCTCCTCGGTGTTCAGGCATACACTCTCTTCTTCCTTCCATACCTCCGCCAGTAAAAAACTCATCAAATGTGACAACTTTGTGTTGTAAGCTGTTACCGCTCCACAAACTGGTCGAACCGGTGGGCCAATGTTGTGATCAACTGTATTCTTGTGGTCTTTTCTACGTGTATACAAGGGGCAAGTGTGCAGTCACTTACCAGCATGTTGCTCTTGATTCTTGCTTGTCCACCAACGCCTTCGCCTGCATTTAGGATTCTTACCCATAGAACTGAGTGTGCATTAGCTTCTGCCTGCGCTTTCTCGTGCAACTCTTCTGTAACAGTGGGATCATTCTCTACATGCGGTTGACACGCGACACAATAGTTATCCAAGGTGTCGACAGCAAACCTGCTAGATTTGTCTGTCTGATAGACAACAATATCCTTATTGTCTCTTAAAGATCTCAACCCCCGTTGTTCTTCATGTGTCAAATTACTTTTAGTTGACCTCACGACCAATGTACTCTTTAGTAGCCCTTATCAGCTTCCCCTTGAGATGTTGCATATCAATCTCCTTATCATCTTCCAATGCATCCGGTAAGCACACCCGGTTGTTAAATGGGATATCTGTCGGTCGCAGGTAATGCAAATCAAAGGTTTTAGTCTCTAAATCAAACGGCCATACCCTTTCTTTCTCTCCCTCCCCCTCATCTGGTCCAGAGTCTGCTCGACGAATCATCGACCATCGCAACTTGGCCAACCCTTTCTCGATCTGGGCCTCGCATGATGTTAAATCCACCCGATCATAAACTGCAAATTTTGGTGGAAGGCATAATGCTTTCTCCTCATCATTAGTTAGCTCTATGCCTCCATAGCACTGTGGGCTCGAAGAGAATGTGGATGGCATGGGCTGGTCTGCAACAGTTATGCCTTCTACCTCTGTCACGCAATCAACCACTTCGTTCTGACCATACTTGCGAGATAGGAAATTGACTTTCCTCCTCCTCCTCTTTCTCAAAACATTCCAATGCTTTCGTTCTCTTTCTCCCACACCCTGTTGAAAGGAACAACTACATTTTCCTCCTGTAAAACAGGCCTGTTTTCTCTCCAAACCTTGGTGTTGTTATACCGTTCCGTCCTAACAACAGTCCATACATCACTCACTTTCCATTTCATGATTGTGTTTACGAGCGTTGTAGAACGCCGTTCAGGCAATCTCACACATAACCTGGTACACAAACTCTCAACCGATGGTAAAGGCAACCTCTTCCGCGATAGTTTCTCAAGTAAGTCAGCCACGTGCACGTAACAAGCGTTCTGTAATTTGATGGTTTGATTCATAAACCAAACGGGAATATATATAATAACAAAATTAGTTATTTAATTTGTCTATATATGTAAACTTTTGGTAGCCGTTTTCCTCTTCTGTAAGCTAAAATATTACTTATATACCGACCTTGAGGTAGCCGTTATCCCAATGACGTAACGGCTACTTTTGGTTTTGTAAATTAAAATATTAATATATAGTAATACCGACCTTGAAGTAGCCGTTATCCCGATGACATAACGGCTACTTTTGGATCTGTACATTGACGTTTGTCCTTGAAGTAGCACAGGCAGCCCAGGCTCTGTACACGAATTAATATTCAATGTTGTTGTTCATGGCGGCGATTTGAATATTTACAGCAAATGTATGAGAAATTCACGAAATACGTTCTAAATGCTATCTTTTCGGCGGAACCTAATTTAAACTGACTTACATTGTGTAAGTGTTTTGTTATTTGATGTTTGGGTGTTCCTGAAGCCAGTTTAAAGCCATTTAGACGAGGTTTGCTTTTTCAGTTGACCGTCCATTATAAATAATTTAAAGGCCGGCGACAATTATGTGAGAACGGATCCAATGGTCCGCACTAGAAGCTCAATAAATTCTATAAAAATGCGCCAATCTCCTCAAAATTACCTTCATTGCAGACGTCCATGCCCTTAGCTTCTGTTCGCTACTACTAGGTTTCCAACGTTGACTTTATTTGCTCGAGAAACGCTAGTGTTCGAGCTCTTGTCTTTTACAGATGTCGAACTCGACAAATGGCATCGTATTTACAGTATTTACAATATTTACAGTTTTACATGAAATTAGTGGGACATTCTGACATCGGAGGAGTTCACGGACGGTATCCAGTCTGTCCAGTCGCCAGTCTCGTTACCACTGCAGTCCTTTTGGTTTTTGAACTGAACAAGATACCCTTGACCAGTTGACGGGAGTTGTATGCCGTTATCGTACCAGTTAACCATCCTAAATAAGTAAATTTACCATCTTCGTTCTTTTCTTTGTAGTCCACCTCGAGTGTCACATTTATCAACCCCTATATTTTATTTCGCGTTATGCGTAACCCCGGCGTCTGAGACATCTCATTTGAAATTCGTGCTTAGCGACCGCGACATCGTGACAAAATTTACCTCTACCGTGGAGAGGCACGGTGCAATTGTTACCTTGCCAAAAAACCTGCTGGGATGGTCCCTTCGGTCGATTTGACCAGAAACGGAAGGGAAATAATTGGATAAGGGAGACGAAGGACAATGTCGAGTAATTTTTTTTTAAACTTTAGAATCTCGCGACTCTCTAGTTTCATTCAGTTTACCTTTCGATGTCAGAACTATCCTCATTTGAATAATTTAAAGGCACGTTCAAATACAAAGTGAAACTAGGGCCTGGAAACTCTCCCCTTCTGAAAGAGAAACCCCGCCACAAAACGTAGAATTTTGGATATATTCAAATGCCAAACCAACCCGCTTCGCAATTGGTAGAGAACCAAGAACAACATTTGATAAGTCCGTTTCACACCCATGTGCCTTTATTGTGAGATACGTTGAATTACCCGGCGCTTGTGAAACGACTACTTCCGTTGAAGCTCTTCTATTGTTAAATTCCCACTTTTCCAAGCGTACGAAACTGATACAGTTTGGATTGTTGTTTAACTTTGTCCACTCATTGGGTAGAATAACGCGAGTTAAGTTAAGACTCGGAGAAAGATTGAGTAAACTGTAAACTGAGCCCTCCTCCTCAAATATGCGAAATGATTATCAATGTCAATATCACTAACTGCATCCTCCATACACCATTATCCTTCAAGGAAATTGATATCCGTTTCACATAGCAGACGAGAACACTAGCAACCATAGCCATCCTGATTTTCCATTCCTCAAAAGTGTGATCAGCACCTCCAACAGAAACTCTCATCAAAATTTTTCCTCACCAATGTGGCAGTGCTTTGTCGTAGCGGTGAGGCTCGTTTGCAGTTTATGCATTCGCTAAATCTGCCACAACTGATTCAACGATTTGAAATAAATTTGGGCGTGACTAAAAGTATTTTCGTGATCTGTGGTCAGTGGGCTTTTATGTCTATTTTCAAATCGTGAAACGTAATTTAGTTTATTTACGTGAATTGTGATTGATGCGTGTGATTTTCACTTAAATCATTGCCATTTTTAATATCAAAAACTGGACACGATTCCAGAATCGCTTCACTGTTTTGAATTTGGACCTACATTCTTCTAACAAGTTAGAGAATCAGTGAGTTAAAAAACTGACCGTTAGCTCTATAATTTCGTGTCAACCCTGTCAGTAATCGTGAATGCTATATAAAGCCACCCTCTTTATTAAGCCCCTCCTCTCCATTTCCATTAATTACGGAACTGTAGACGTCAAAACACAAAAAGCCTTTATTCCGTCGGGCGGATGTATACAATAAACCAATTGTAGTTAAGCATGAACCAAATGTGTTCTACACGTCGAGAAGTGCTGCATCTAATAGTCAGTTTTCTGTAATTGGAAATAAACTTAATATTTTAAAACACTGTTGACGTTTGTGCAATGTTACTTCGATAACAGACATATAAAACAGACATATAATGTGTTACAGTATGTTAATTTGATTTTTCTTCAAATTCCCTGTCCCCTGGCCCCTGTCCCCCATCTTTTAGGCCGAAAATAGCTGTTAGGTAACGGCTACTTCAAGGACTAACGTTAACATACAGATCCAAAAGTAGCCGTTAAGTCATCGGGATAACGGCTACTTCAAGGACAAATGTGAACATACAGATCCAAAAGTAGCCGTTAAGTCATTGGGATAACGGCTTCCTCAAGGACTAACGTTATTGTACAGATCCAAAAGTAGCCGTTAAGTCATTGGGATAACGGCTACTTCAAGGACAAATGTTAACATACAGATCCAAAAGTAGCCGTTAAGTCATTGGGATAACGGCTTCCTCAAGTTCAGCATATTTAGTTAATGAATAGTAGCCATTAAGTCATTAAATAACGGCTACCTTAAGGTCGGTATATTAACTTAATGTTTACTGACCAACGTTTTGGCTTCAAAAAAGCTTGTATATATAGACGAACGTAATTACGAATTTAGCCATTGTCTAAACACCGGGTTCATTGTGTGTCTCATAGCTTCTAAAACCCGTCCGGGATTACGACATCTCTGTGAATTTTGCTTGTCGAAGCCAAGAAAGCATTACTTAACATCATCTTGATCAGGAAAAACCTCATTTACATTTGCTTTCAACACACTGATTTGTATACGCGACTTATAATACTAGTTTCGTCTATAAAGACCTCGTCAGTTGGTCGCCAAATAAACATTAAACCACCCAAGTAAAATTAATAAAATATAAAAAAACGTTTGAATATTCTCTGACTGGAAACATTCGATCGTCCATTGAAGCAATATGTACAAAGTGACTATATGTTGTTCTACCATGCAGTATATACCAGTTTCTGGCACCAATACAACCTCGTACACGACGACACGAAGAGGACCGAAGAGGGAAATATAAACTCGCCACGAAGCGGCTCGTTCAATTTTGAGAACTTTCAAAACATGAATAGACGCGACGAAAACATCCGTTCGACGGTATGACAACAGGCACGACACGAAATGGGTCCGAACACCCCACGAACTATGGTTTGACGACACGAACAAGGAAAACCAATTCTGTCCCCGATCTGACCCCATATATGTGTCTTTTTTCTCTTTTTACTTTCATAGAAATTAATCTAAGTGTCTGGGTGACGCGCTCTCAATAATGGCATGTATATTTTATTCATTTTTAACTCGTGAATGCGCGCATGCGCAGAACGAGTTATAGCATTGGTGGACAATGTCACTTGGTCAATGGGCTGTAAACTTTAATCGCTAATTAATCAATTAAATTAATGTATGCATTAATTCCCTCTTTTTTTCCCTTTTTTAACCGGCGTGGGCCTGGGGCCCAGCCCGGTTAATAAAATAGCTTCTGTTTTTTTTTTGTCGTCGATCTCTTATACCTCTACTCCGCCAAAGTGCTAGGAGAGCTAGGGGTGAGTATGAATATATATTAGTGTATTCGCCTTGTGAAAGATTTTCTCGGGGAAGAACGAAGCCCAGACTCGAGAGAGCGGCGGAAATCGAGCCTATGTGAAAGTTGGACTGGTCCAAATAGATATTAATTTAGGACCGCGTAAACACATCGGAGCGGCGTACAGATTTCGCAACGTCGGTGAGTTTGACTCGTTAAAATATTAAATCATTGTACTCACTACTAGGTGGACACACTAGGAGCGCCATTAGATCAATTTTTTTTTATCAAGGCTACGTTACATTTCGCCAGGGTCATAATATTGTCCTGTTTGTTTGTGTGAAATACATTTCTTTTCCGTAAAAGGAAAACAGAAACTTGCCCAGACTCGCAGATTTATGTAAACAGAAACTTGCTGAGACGTGCAGATTTATATTTGGACGATTACGTCATAGGGTCACGTCGAATCGTGACTCAATACACCGATTCAGGCTATTACCGGAAGTTGCATGAAAGCGAGGCCTAAGGGCTATCGTAAACAAACATGGCGGAGTCAAAATACACGAGTCACAAGTGTTGCGCTGCAGCGCTATGTAACAATTGTTCTGACAACCGGAAAGATCTTATTTTTCACGCTTTTCAGCTAGACCAAAGTCAGAGGAAAATATGGGAGCTAAGGATGAAAACGTGGGCAATGGAAAATTCGCTTCTAACACATCACTCTTCTGCTGTTCGGAACATTTTACTGCGAAAGATTATAAAATATCTTTAGCTAGCAGAAGGCATGATCTTGTAAAGAACGCTGTTCCTTCCGTTTTTGCATGGTCAGTGGATCACGATAAAGAGAGTGGGAGGTCCGAAAGAGCTAAAGTACGTGTAGACAATAAGCTTGGAATAATATTATCAGTTGCGGGCCCATCGGGGGAAGTAATAAAGGAGACAGTTTACAGTTCATGCGAATCAGAAGACAAACCACAGGAGAAAGACTTAGTTGCCGAGATTTGGATCTCAGACAAAAGGTCTTCCTTTCAAGTGGATAAAGGCCTGGCATATATTTAATCAAGTTCTGCCTCTTTCTAGCTATGGATCTATAAATCGGATCTGGACTGTGTGCGCATTGTTAGTCAACTTTCAAAATCCAATCATTTCTGTCTAGAGAAACTAATTTTTAGTTGTATAGATATTTACATTCAAAGAACACTGGAACAATATCAAACTGAAAGCACCTTTCTCCCCAGACAAGGTGCAAGACTAAAATCTTATCTTTAGACAGCAGAATACTATATACAAGTGTCTGAAGAGCCCCCTTTTGGGCCTGCTAGTTTAGGATACCCCTTCAAGTGAATTTAAAAATAATGTTCTGTTCTAGAGTCATTGAGTGTTCTTGCTTTTGATATATTTCTCATGAAAAGCAAGTAAACTTGGTTTAATTTCATATTGCCATCTTGATGATGATGTGACCTTCAGAACCAAAATGGGATATCTGAAGTTGGTAAAAATGACAAAGTCAGTCAATGGAAGTGTAGTGATTCCCATCTGCATTTGGCACTGAAACCAGTATTGATGTTTTTCTTTCACTTCATAGAAAGAGTTTGTTTCTATAAATGCAAAACTTGTTTCCTTTTGATGATCTTTGATGGCAACCGTAGGTGAGACATCCTGCTTTGACTCGAGACATGTTATTTCTACATTTCTATGCTCAATGTCACCATTTTGATATTCAATGGTTGCAATTCTATCAGGACTTGCTGCAAGATCTGTATTATCTTTGTCTACAATTAGGCCAACCTCTTGAAGTATGACTTCCTTCACATCTGGTAATGATAAAAGGTATTCTTTGTACAAATTGGCTGCATCTGGCTCATTTTCAATGCCATAAATCATACTCTTACTTTTATAATTAAGTTGTTTAGCTTGTAAATAGCTCACTTGCTTGTAAGGTCTCCCTTTTTGTTGTAATTTTTTTTTAAATTAAATTTTCTGGTGTCTTTGACCTTTGGTTATGAATATGGGAAAAATACGTCTTTACAGATACTGGCAGTTATCCTGTTCTGCTTTTGTTCAAACCAAACAGGGTTGACTGATTGCCCACTTGTTGCCATTTCATTGTGCTTTTGCTCATCTGTAAGTGTTTCAATAAATGTTTTTGATTGTATTGGTGGTTGTTGTTCTTGAGTAAGGGAGGAACAGCTGTTCTATAAGAAGAAGTTGACTGTAACCCTTCTTGCACTTGGGTGTTGTCCAGGGGAATTGATATTCTCTGCACATGTGGCTCACCAGTGGACTGAGCATTAAGGGATACTTGTAGATCAGGAATACCTATCACACTTTGCTGCCACAAACCAATTTTACCTTGTACTTAACGTTCCTTTTGTAGGACGCCCAACAACAAGCGCGCAAATATATCAGACTTTTCTCTGCGCTGTTATATACTTGTAAATCATGCACAAAGCTCATCATGCGAATGGTAATGACATTTATATAGCACATTTATATAGCGCATTGCGAAGGCCTTTGTCATTCGAGTTTATATGACAACGTCTGCATTGACAAACTTCATAACTGATTTCCCAGAATTTTTAACTTGTTCAAAGGCGTCCATTGGTACAAATGAAGGTAAAATAGAAAAGTCTTCCGAAAATAACGTGGACTCGTCCGGCGGGATGCTATCGAAAGGCGAATTACTGGAGCTTGTTTGTTCGAGCGTGTTCTCTACTGTATCATTTGACCGCTTGAGCTTGTCAAGCTTTGCCTTCGTGTAGCTTCTATCAGGATCAGGGTCATAAACCTTGTCCTGTAGTAAAGGATCGAGTTGAATGCTTTCACTCTGGGGAAATAGAAGCATAAAAAGCCGGCTTTAGAGGTTTTATATGGAACGGCTCGCAACAAAAACCTTCCACACGACAAATGTTACGAAACTTACTTTTCGACGAGATCTTTCTTTAATCCTTGTTGGTTTAGTCTTCTACACTTAAGCCAGAATTTTATTTCAACGGATGAACACAGGATATCGTTTGGTGTAAGGTTTATCTCTCGTAATGCTCTTTCGTCCATGTTTTGTTACTGCAAGTTTTGAGATTCGCGCCATCCTTAGCCCTTAGGCCTCGCTTTCATGCAACTTCCGGTAATAGCCTGAATCGGTGTATCTCGTCCCCAGAGCCAGCGCGTTTCGGTCAGCGGTGACCGAACGCCCAACGGCTCTGGGCGATTCAAAAACCGGAACCAAGGATCCTTGGTTCCGGTCTGCTTGTGCGCGTGCGCGATCTCATTCCCAGCGGCCGCGATCCTTTTGGTCAGCATGAATAAATGTGTTCTGAATATGCGTAGAGAGAGTAACCGCTGTAACTGATTGTGGCTCACTTGTTTATAATGGCGGCAGCTTCTGCAGTTGATGTTACATCGATCGGGTATTTAGACCTCAAATCTTTGTCAAGAATCCTTTGTTACGGATTGAGAACTATTAAGACAACAACACGTTACGTCTACCAAAGCTCGATGAGGTATTCAATTTTCTAATTGACAAGAATATGCTGTTTTTGCTGTCTTTATACTCGATACAGATCAATTCAATGAATGATGCGTTCGTGTTTGATTTTTCCATACCGAATGCAAGCCAGCAGAAAGTTCTGGAATACATCGTGAAAGTTACCAGCCTGAAGGATACCCACGATTTTAGGCGAAAATTAAGTAGATGGGCTTTTAGTTTTGGTTAAATAATTTTCGTCGTGAGTAGCCAAGGCTACCTCTGCTTGTTTGTGAAGAGTAAAGAGTTGCATGTATGTAGTACATGTAAAATTATTTAGAAATCTAAAAGGCAAAACTTCTATTAATTGCATTTTTACTGTAATTCTTCGTCAGATATAGTTTATAATTTATTTTATTTATTTTCATTTAATTTTGTAAGTTCATTTGTGTATTGTCACTGCTAAGCATGAAGAAATCATGAAAGATTTGATACGAATTCTAGCCAGTAAATGTGCTAGCAAAATAATTGTTGTTGTTAAACCAAAACTTATTACAAATATATATAATAATTAGTCTTGCCTGACAATAAATATATTTCATTTGAGTCATCAAGTGTGAACTATGTCAGTTTGTATATGCAACATGAGTACACAATGTATGTTGTCATATGAAAATCGTTCGATGAAATCAGAAGTTGACAGCCAAATGGCCGAGTCAAATCAGGTAGTCGCAGAAAAATTTCAATTCACTTGAAGCATGGTTTCTATTTGAACAGATAATTGTGACAGGAGGAAGATAAAATGGACGAAATCTGTGTGTACAGAATGTCGCCTGTTTTATCTTCCTCCTGCCCCAATTATTTGCTCTGGGTTTCCAAACTAGGGTTGTCATTGGTAGATCCAGGCTTGCATGCACATATACATCTATATACCATCTTCCTTTCTTTATTACATTTACATAGTTGAGTTGCAAATCCTATAAAGGACAGTCCACAAGTCGATATACTTAGGTTATAGTATATGCTTGGATATACAAGGTGGATGCACAGACTTTAAAATTATTTGACTGAAACACTGGTAGAGATAGGCACGTTTGTGACCAAGAACACAACACAAGGACACTTGCCAGACTTGAATCTGGATGTTTGGATCCAAAGATCAAAACATTTATCATTAGGCACGACTGTGCCTAGCCTTCTGCCATAAAATTATCCATAGTAGATGAAATTCTTGAGAATAATACATGTATCAGTAGCCTCTCTGGCTATAGACCCTCAGGGCTGAGCAGAGAGATATGCTGGGAAAACAGGGTGATTGAATGTAATTTTTGTCTGAGATTGTTCCATGAAATCATTTCAATAATAGTCTTGCTGTATTTTAGTGAGGTGTAGGGTGAGACAAATTACAAAATATGTCAAGTAAAAATGTACAGCAATTCTACAAACTAAAGAGATTTATTATCCAACATTTTTCAGTTTTTCTTTCTTGAAAACCAGACTTTGAACTGTGTTTTGCATTGTGCAGTCAGGACTACAACCAACCTGTTTATAATATTGGTTTTCCACAATAAAAATCTTTTTTGGGATATTTAACTTGTTTTGTGTAGGGACAGGCTCCCATATAAGAGTGACAGGCCAGGGATACTTGTTGTCAGAAATTTTGGGAAATACCCCTGAAAGGTACCATAATCCGTTTGTGGGGCTCAAGTTTATTTTTACCCCTAAAAGCCAATTTAGACTGTTTTATTGATGAGTGATACAGTCCAACCAAGGGCCACATGCCAGAAAAAAATATATATAATAAAATTAATTAATTAAATTAATAATAATAATAATTTTCAAGTTCTGTTTATTTGGGGTTTTACTTTGAAAACACATCCTAAGATAATATCATAATATGTAACAAAACATGATTTTCAACCCCAGGGTATAAATCTCAATATTTTTTTTTTCTAGATATAAAAACAGTGGTCAGCAATAATTTCTGGTCAGTTTTCCAGCACATCCACATTTGCTCCTGAACCATATACAAGTAACAAGGTCTCTACGAATCTAGATCTAGACATCAGTGTTTATTGACTATGCGGTGGGAGTCACAAATAAGTGATGGGGGTGATCGTCGGAAATTTCGAAAAGAACCCCCTAAAAGGTACCAAAATCTTGTTTTGTGGTTGTGACTCAAATTCAATTTCACCCCTAAGAGGTGCCATTTCTAAGACAAAAATAGTTTTTGTCATATTTTTTTCCCCGGCTTAACCCTAAAAGGTACCGGAGTAACTATAACGGTAGTAATTTTAGATTTCAACACCCCTAAGTGGTATCAAACCACAAATTTTAACCCCTAAAAGATACAGCGATCACCTCCGTCACTTTTATATGATTAACAATTTATGTTTCTCATGTAAATTTAGACAGGTAAAAAATCATTTTATCATACATGTTCAAATCATATTTGGTATAACTCAAATTATTTGCATAAGACAATTCTCCATGGATGTAAAGCTTATTAAACATGCAACTAGAGGCGTAAACAAAAGAAAAGACCACCAGAATAAATAGTTTGTAATTTAATTATCCACTCACTTTAACCCACGTACTGCTGTATAAACTCTGTATAAGGGAAATCCACGTGTAAACTGAAGGGTATTTAAAATACAATCGCAACCACGTATTTCATACGAAAACGCCGGTCCAACATTCATCTACATACTGCTAGCTAGTGTGTACATGTACAGTCCTTTCGATATAGCCTGCAGTTTCCGAGTAAATAATCCCGGCGGAACTGCGATCACCAACTGAGATGATTCAGCTGTCGGCAGTACAAGTGTTTACCACAAGCTGTTGACTTGTTTTCTCTTTGTTACTTGATAATTTACAAAGGTGAGTTTTGTGTGATCGACTCACCGGCCGACTCGCCACTGAAAGAGGTCACGGACGTGATTTTCACACCGGTAACCTTCTTCAAATCTGCAACGGTATATTCTCCAACTGATTTTCCAACCAAAACATCCATCGGATGGTTTTGGATTTCCACATTCTCCTTGTAAATTCCAGAGACGACTACTGCCTACGTCCGCCATCTTTGATTTTGGGTTCACTTCCGATTCAAATCCATTGTGTGTTTCAACAGCCAATCAAAAAAATTCAAATAAATTCAAGCGCCCAGAATATTCCAGAGTTCGTGATTCCTTGGTGCTGACCAAAAGGATCGCGGCCTCTGGGAACGAGATTGATCGTGACTTGAAGAGATTGTCTGTGAGGTGCGTACGTACATCACATACACTAGAAGCGCCATTAGATCAAATTTTTTATCAAGGCTACGTTACATTTCGCCAGGGTCATAATATTGTCCTGTTTGTTTTGTGTGAAATACATTTCTTTTCCGAAAAAAAACAGAAACTTGCCCAGACTCGCAGATTTATGTAAACAGAAACTTGCTGAGACGTGCAGATTTATATTTGGACGATTACGTCATAGGGTCACGTCGAATCGTGACTTGAAGAGATTGTCTGTGAGGTGCGTACGTACATCACATACACTGGAAGCGCCATTAGATCAATTTTTTTATCAAGGCTACGTTAGATTTCGCCAGGGTCATCCTTTGCCTAAATGATATTTTATGAATATTGTCCTGTTAAATAATTGTCATTTTGTGTGAAATACATATCTTTTCCGTATATTTTCTGAGAAAAACAGAAACTTGCTGAGAAATGCAGATTTATAAATAAGGACGATTACGTCATGGGGTCACATGAGTCAACGTCTGTGATAAACCAGGGTCGCCGTTAGGTCAAATTTCATATCAAGCTATTACTTTTTGATTTGAACATGAATACTCTGCTGTTTATTTAGTGTGAAATACATTACTTTTTCGTGTTGGTGCAGCAATTCACTTCCTTGTATGCAGAAGATTTATAAATAACAACCATTACGTTACAATATCACATTTTGACTCACGCATTTGTCGAACTGTGACTAGAATAGCTGCGAATGATGATGGTGCAACGCGGAACGTCTGCGATTGATGGTTCAACACCGATTCGTACCTATGTTGTCGTGTTTTTTCCTCTTATTCAACTTTGGCTTTATATTTGAGGAATGATCTTCAAAGACTGCTCAGAGGCAAGAAAATTGACAGTAGGCACTATACGCAAACATCAGACTTCAGCGTGACTGCCGTGACTAATTTGATAGATTTCAAGCAAGAAAGCAGGTAAAACGGCTTGCTTGCTTGATAAAAAAAGCCCGGTTATATTTTCTTTGAAAATTCTTGTTTTTTTTGAAACGACGGGTTGTGGGATACGAACCCTCAAAGTCCTGCTTTGGAACTCAGAACCTTACCACTGCGCCACGCCAGCACTTGTTGATTTAAACGTGTATACAAAACATATAAATACATATGGGGGGGGGGGGGGGGGGGGCCCTTTGTGCCAGTTACTACGCTGACCGAAATTACGACTACTGTAGGCTCAAACTTTGCTAATCTGGCTCGTTTTACGGCTTTTTGGGCTGGATAACACTGATAAAACAGGCTATAGGAACTTTTTTGTAGTGAATGAATGCCTTAGTTTTCGGGTCAACCGGACGATAGATGCAGTGACGTTTTATCATGGATCAATCTGTGCGCGGGAGCTGTCTATGGCGTTCGCGAATCAAGGCGTTTGTGTTCCCTGACAAAATATTCAAGACCATCTTAGCGAGAATTCATGTGGCACACCACAAGCTAAGTATTTCTATTTCTATTTCTATTTCATTCGATCTTTAAACAAAACGAACACAGTACCCTATTGGTTTCTTGTTAGAAGACGGTGTTTCTCTGCTTTCTATGATCAAAATCATCATCCATCCTGTGGGCGCCAAGTGTCGCATAGGGCATATTAAAGGGGCACTGTCACAAGGACGCATGCGCCAGTCTCGCGAGTCGAACTTGAAAAGGTTGGGCTAACTTTTCAAGTTTGAGTTGCCAAATCCAAAATGGCGTCGATTAGTGGCGGCGGCAGACACGGTGGAAAGCGTAGTAATTCTGGGCGAAAAAGAATATTCAATACCCGACAAGAGCCAAGAGGGAGTGGACGAAACCCCATAAACGCATTTATCTTGAAGATAACAGTTTCAAAACATGGCTTGAAGCGAAATTCGTTGCAGGTTACGAAGGATACAGTGATACGATACTGTCTTCGCGACACATTTGTTGTTGAGGAGACGTGTGATCGAAACAGATGTGACCTCAGCTGTGACCTCTCACGCGAAAATGTACAACACGGCTTTCCGTTCGAAAGGCTAAAAGCCGTTCACTACCCGAACGGTTAGCAAGCCGAACGGTTGCTACTACTACCCGTTCGAAAAAAATGTTCGAACTGCTGCCGCTACCCGTTCGAAAAAAATCTTCAGCCGTTCCAACGGCTGCTGCTAGCCGTTCAGAAAAAAATATTCACCCGTTCGAAGCTAAGCCAGGTTATCCGTTGAGAAAAAATATTGAGCAGTTCAAACGGCAACGGTTAATCGTTGAAAACTTATGTACGAATGGATAAATCTGTCAAAAGTGCGTTGCGTTATGGCCATTGCAAAAATATTTTGTATGCAAATCATGTTTCGGAAATACGTATACGAACAGCGCACGCTGTTACAGTAATATTATGACTTTATCTGTTTTACATAATCGTGATTGGAAACAAAATAAATGCAAATATTTTCACTAGCCGTCATTATGGAATGGCGGCCAAATAATTTATGGTCGACAGGAAGTGAGCAGTTTTCGCGCATGCGAATCCGTGACAGTGCCCCTTTAAAATTACGATCAAAATACACCTTCAGTAAAGTTCAAAATGGAAAGAAGTAACAGTCAAGAATACTCGATCGCCAAATAAGAGGACATAATTATTGAAGACAAGCTATATTCAAACGGAAACCGAAACTCGTACTTCAATGGAGTTTTCAGGACTTTAATACGAGAACGGTGCCGTTCGGTAAGTGATGTTTTTAAATGTTGTTTTTCTTGATCGATCCCAATTCAAACAACGTTTGTACTCGGACGTAAGCTTATGAAGCTGTACGATTTCGCTCGATGAAAATTATAGCAGATGAAGCCTCAGCTAAAATTATTTGCGAAATAACTTTTTATTTCTGCTTCTAAAAGGAAATGTAGCATTTTATATTTGAATTATTTGTTGTTTGTTGTTGTTGTTAATTCAATATTCTGAGGAGAATTAAACATCTCATCGTGTTTTGTTTCATGAATAAAGTACCATTTTATCTGGATCAGTGTGTATTTTCTTTATACTAGTTATAGTTACCGCAAAAGCGCCAACGACATAGAGGAGCGAATAATTGATAGAAAGCTTTAAAATATATATATGATCATGAAACATACACGTTAAAATCTGACCGGCATTACACTGCAAATATTAAAGACAACACGAAAGTCCCAGTTTATTGATGACAAGATAACAAAATTAATACCCCATCCTAAAGTTGCTTAGAAATCGAAGATGTGTCTTGGTTTGATGAAATTGTCTGGTTGCATGAATGGTTGAAAGAATTTTAAAATTATTATCGGAACGAGGAAGCGTTGCGTGACGGGGACAAAACAAATAAGATTAACCTTTCACTTTCATAGTATCTAGGAGAGCAAAACCATTTTTGATAATTTAAATGTAGCTAATTTTAGTTCAAGGATTGCAACTTCATAAATAACTGAAGTATTTTTCTTTCCAAGAGTTTCGTGTATGACAGAATGAATGTTTACATATAAAATTAATTTTATATTGTGCGTGCGAAGCACAGTCGACTACACAAACAAGATCAGAACGTTTTGAAATGATTGAAATATTTTATTTCACGAACAGCAACCAGTCCGAACATATTGGCCGAATATTTAAACGAAGCCTAAAAAGTTAGGTAATGAGGTATAAATCAACTTATAAGACCTTATAAGCAGGCCACTCTAGTCGCTAAATGATTTTTTAGTCTGTGTTTATATACACCTTCTAAACAGGGCTTACTGTACACTTTTCGTTTGAGTTTCCCTCCCGACCAACACCGATTTGGACGTGAGTACGAAATACACCGGCCTGCGTGAATAAAATAAGCCGCGCGGAATCTTATTGTTCTGTTTCGAGAAATAAATCGTTTCCTCAAAATCCCTATTCGAGTCAGACTCAAAACTCGCCGATTCTCGAAAACATCGAGGACGAGACTGTCAACTTACATTTACCCGGTACTACTGCATATTTCTATGTTAATTAATTTCTTTACTTTTCCATTCACGAGTTGGCACATAGTGCCTTTGATACAATCTGATGTGAGGGCCCCTGTGTTTACTTTTGTCCGCTATCCACATTTTCTGCGCCAGCATTAATCTCGTACTCAGACCTGCTCGCTTTCTGAATTTTTTTACCCATATACTTCTTAACAAGGGAGGCAGCTTCGAGCGCAAAACATTTGTACCACAATCCGAAACTCGCTTGAATCACACCTTTCCTTTGCTTTCAAACAACCAGACAAACAAAATGTGAAATCGATAGATTGAAGTACAATTTGGTCGATATTTTTTCGATTAGGTTCACCGCAGTTGGAGAATTTTAACATCTTTTTCAAAGGTTTTTTTGAAGTTACTTTTCGCCACATGATCGTACCATTACCCTTGTCCCAGTACGCGCCATCCAGCGCGCGCTCCCTTCCCTTCCCTCTCCCACACGTGTTTTTTTGGCGCGAAAAATCTTTACAAACCCCTCCCCCTGCTCGCCGCAGTTTGCGCGTGTCCGATCTCCTTACGATCGATCGTAAAGAGAAATGTCGCCCTACATTTTAGCGTAATCACCAATCGCAGTGAATTGATTTTGCAGGCCCAACTGATAAATAAATGATTTGACAGGCGCCTGTCACTATGCGCAATGCGATTGACTGCGGCATTGACAAGTTATATACCATCTCGCGAGGTGGTATAACTTGGTCGCGATTTCCGGCGATCAAGGCGCGACAATCCCTGTTTTGAATAGTGAAAACAGCTTGCATTTTTGCTGCCCGCACAGGGCAGCTTCCTAATTCTGTTCTGAGACTCGATTTCTGGATTTCTGGAAGGTGGATGTTTGTTTGCAGCACCCAGTCCCCTCCGCATGGAAATTCTGATTGGTGAGGACTATTTCTATTGTTGTTTTGCACGCATGAACTGACCTTTGGGTCTATAGCCTCTTTATAAACAAGCCTGCATTGTTAGTACTCCGTAACTGATACCAAGTTATGCCTTTATCACTTGAGCAGTTGCAATAGTGTGCTAAATATGGCTGTGACATTGTAGTGGCTGTCACTACCAGATGTTGGCTTTGTTATTATAAGGATTTGCTAAAGATAGTTTGTTTTGAGACGCTTTTGCACGAAAGGGTCTTGCGTGACATTGCTTTATTATCAAGCCGCCTTGTTTCTAAGCCTCTTTATAAACAATTAAGCCTGCTACAAAACCACGTTCTCTTTTTAAACAAATCTCCAACAACCTTAGATCTTTATAAGTTTCACGTATATCAAGGGTACAGTATCCCTTCAAAGATATGAATCACGATAACTACAAGAAGCCCAAACCAACGATGATAATGAAATTAACTTAAGGATTACAAATGTGGCAGCCCTTCACTTCCAATATGGAACCCCTAGTTAACTCGTTAAACACAGAACAAAGTGTTTTCACTGCACTTCCGGACTTTTTCGCTTTAACTAGTCAAACTTGTCCTAGTGAAAACAAAACCAATTCATTGACTTTTCAATAACAAGACTGACAGCCGTGTTGTTTAAGACTGGAATTTTGCGTCCGAGTTTTTTTAAGGTTCTTGCTGCTGACAGGGCGAGGCACCGATCGATGATGTCATTGGTATTGATAGGAAAATTACCACGGTTTTATTTGATACGAATCTCGGAAACTGCAGTTATTAATGTGATGGGCGAATTCGCTGTAATAGTAGTTATATGCGAAGGTATTTTAGCGTGATTAGTTTTCTTGGCTGAGACGAATTTCGACTTCTAATTGCTATGTGAAATTTGTCGTAGTTTGAATTTACCGGTTTGATTACTGGGGTTTTATGAATGTTTAGATTGAATAATTGCCGTGAATACATTAGTTTTAGGCATTAGTTTGTACGATTATGCCAAAAAGTCAGCTGTATTGTCACAAATTCGGCTCAGTTTCTACGTGAAAAGTACATGTTATTTGAAATTACATTCTGAAGCCATTGACGTTGTTTTGTTGTTTAGTATTGAAGTCCCCAAGCAATTCGTATCCGGTTTGTTTACGCAGTTGTGTGAATCGATAGGAAATGCAAAATTGTCAAGTGTTACGCGAGCGAAACGGGAATGCAAAAATATTTTTGGACAGTGTTGTTGCATTGTTTATATATAAAGCGAAGTCAGGGAAAGGGAAATTTTGTTGACTAGACGAATTCACATGGATTGTTTATTCTTTCAGTGTTATTAAGCAAAGAAAAGGAAAAAGAAAAAAGACGAACGGCCCGGGATTCGAGCCCCCCCCCCCACAAAAAAAAAGAAAAAGAATAAAGAAACACCCAGGCGGATTCGAACCCTCGCCCTTAGACCCGAAGTTCAGATTTAAAAGTTAGCGCATTAGGCCACGAGCGCGCCGTGTGACGCCATGCCATCCCCCAAGTCACAAATATGACCGTAAACAGCAGACGAGATTTGATTACGCCTGAGCTATTGTCAGCGGTCTCACCGGAGCGTATATAAGGAGAATCCATCATTATATATTCACTCTCTTTTCTCGCACACCCGTGTCCTGTGCACATGTTTAGCTGTTCTTCCCAACTCGCAATAAACCGTAAGACTCCGAGGCCTAAATTTCAAAGTTTGTGCCCTTAAAGGATAATTTGTCTTTGTTTTGACCGAAAAAATATGGCTACCACGAACACAAAAGTCGCGTTGGAAATAGGTTAGTAAAGCAAATACGCTTCTTGTCACTGAACAGCCGCCATCTTGAACAATATCGTATGGTTTGAGCCCGCAGCATTACGTAAAGCGGTTATTTGCAATTAATTTATTTCTTTTAGTCATTCCGCATATATTATTTTCCGCATAATTATGCCATTCCGCAAGTCATGCCACATGCCATTCCGCAAACTCATTCCTCCTTTTACCCTCACCGCTCCTTTTGTTTTGTTTTGTTTTTGGGCAGTTTTGTTTCAGTTCAACATCTTTTGTTTTGCATATTCCCGCTTGTTTATTATACATATGGGTTTAGAGTTTTCAGTGTCCCCCGAATTTTTTATTTTTTGCGGGTTAATTAATTTATCACTGGGTTAACAGTTGATCCCACGAAGTTTTTATTTTTGCGCGGGTTAACAGAAGGTCCCGCTTGTTTGTCAGTGTGGGTTAACAGTTTGGTCCCACAAATTTTATTTTCGCGGGTTAACAGAAGGTCCCGCTTGTTTTATTTATTGTGGTTAACAGTTGGTCCCACAAATTTTATTTTCGTGGGTTAACAGAAGGTCCCGCTTGTTTTATTTATTCTGGGTTAACAGTTTGGTCCCAAATGTTATTTTCGCGAGTTAACAGAAGGTCCCGCTTGTTTTATTTATTGTGGGTTAACAGTTTGGTCCCACACATTTTATTTTCGCGGGTTAACAGAAGGTCCCGCTTGTTTTATTTATTCTGGGTTAACAGTTTGGTCCCACAAATTTTATTTTCGCGAGTTAATAGAAGGTCCCGCTTGTTTTATTTATTGTGGGTTAACAGTTTGGTCCCACGAGTTTTATTTTCGCGAGTTATTCTTTTGCGAGTTTACAGTTTCCCGTTTGTTTATTAGTGCAATTTGGTTTGCGATATTCTTTATCTTTGCGGGGTAATTATTAGTCCCGTTTTACTGTAGTTAACGCTTTGGCTCCCTTATTTTGGCTCGCTAGTTATTCCGACTGTATATTTTGTTCCCTTGGGATGGGTCAACCTAGATTTTCTCTCAAATTTAGTTCGCTTTTCCAATGGCGGTGCCTAGAGGGGTGACTTACACCCTCTCGGATTACCGGGCGCTAGGGCCGCCATTCCCCGGGTATTAGTCTCTTAGGTGTTAGGCATTTGTTTACCGACTTTAGGATCTGTTTTCCCTTATGTTTATTTTCAGTCTTCAAACGTATTCTTCAAACCCCGGGGAATGGCGGCCTGTATTTTGTTAGATGCTTTCTTTCAACGTTTTGCTTCGCGAACAGAGTTATTCAGTTTTACACCTGTTTTCCCGTGATTTCAATTTTCATTTTTCCCCCTTTCCCCTTTTGCCATTTATCCTGCTTCCTTCCTAACCCTTTATTGCTGGTTGTGAAGATAATGTTGCGGAGGCCCGCTTTAACTGAGTTTTGGAGGACCTGAACAAGTCTTCTGTTGAAATGCCATTCCGCAAGATAAATGCCTTGATTATGAAGAGCGGCTCAGATTTTGATAAGTATGAGGCCCTGCGCTTGGCGGAAGAGCTCGCAAGCTGTGCCTCGAAGGCCCATCGCGAGAAATTCACTTTTCAATCGTTCTCCAGGAGTTTAGCCTGCGTCAGTTTGGGAAATCCCAACGGCCAATTCACAGCTTATTTCCTGGCTCTTTTCTCGTATCACAATTATGGAAAAGTTATGGAGTCCCTGACTAAGTTTGCAAGAGCTTGCGTGACCCTCGTTCTGGAGTTGCTGTGTGCCTGGCCCCGCCTCGCCCAGCCCGCCTCGTGGTCGGTTTCAGCCTTCAACGTTCGGCGAAGTACGGCATCTTCTGTTTCTGGCCCAACATCCCTATTGTGTTTATCTCTTATTGCTTGTATTTGCTCCTTTTGCATAATAAATTTGTCAAATCTACCAATTTATGTCTTGTCTGCTTGTTCAAGTTTTTCCATCTTCGTTTTTACCCTACTATATCCTTACAATAGTTCGTCCTTTTGATTCCCTTTGGTTGGACTGAAGCTTTCGGCTTTGGTTTATCATACCTGTCCACTGGTTCCATAGTTTCTTATTATTTTCATTCCATTGGCATACCATGCTTTTTGTATTACTGGCTGCAAAGCTGCTGGCAGGTACATTTCTGTGGCCTTGCCGGACTGTTTCCGGCGACCGCTTGTTTACAAATTAGATCAACATGGTAATTTCTACAGCTTCTCGCTCTTCAAGGCCTATTAAACTTTGCTCCTGTTCTCTGAGTTGAGATGTTTTGGCGATCGGAACGCCATCGCCATGTTCAGCTTTGCTCTGATGCTTCATCTTTTTCTTAGGGAGGTGTTTTACAATATGTAGATCGAGAAATAATTTCCGTAGCCACTTACGATTATCGGCCTGATTCTCATCTCCATTGTAACATTGCCACTATTTGGATAATGTCCTGGGTTGACATTTATGTCCCATAGCATGGCTCTTACATGGTCTTACAAAATAAAACTTTACAAGGCTCCAGATTAAATACATGGAGAGTGTCGCAATACAGGAAAGGAGTGCGAGATGAGACTAAATGTCATCACGGACATTCATACCATGTCAAACAATGCTTGGGATAAGGAAGGTTCCAGATCTCTCCCTTTATTTAATCCCCTCAGGCGCGTATTTTATCAGGTTTTGTAGTCCAATGTTTTCATTAGTCACTATTATATCTCTTCCTCGTGCAATCCGGCTCATTTTCCATCACGTTGCCTATCCATATGGATGCATCTCTTTCGCCGATTACCAACGCTGGCCAATCAGTCAAATTTATATATCCCTTCCTTCAACTGTTCAGTGTGACCTTTCTGTCCAGCCTCGTCCATTCTTTTCGTCTTATCCTACTCCTCGCTGCGCGGGTGCTAATGTTTTTGCTCAAAATCCAGCGTCTCATTCTCCCAGTTTGTTCTGTAATCCTTACGCTTTTCCTCCTATTGCCCACGTACTTTATTTTCGTTGGTCCCTGTCACTTCTCTGCATGCACTTTTATTGATGCTGATGTTTATCCAAGGAGATTATGGCGACCTTTGCTTCAGGCTACAGCTACCTTGCTAAGGCCACGCTGCGATTTTAAATGTTCCCTCTTTCCTCTAAGGGATTTTTCTCTCAGTCGTTTTTGCCTTGGGACTTAGGTTTTCTTTCCCTGCACCTGTTGACCACGGCGTTTCTCCGTTATTGTTATTTTTGCCTTGTAACGTTTTCCCATCGTCAGATGGTTTCATGTATATTGCGTCTGAATAAAATATGCAGTGTTTTGTCATTTATCATAGGAACTTTAACGGATGGCTTGTATCTTTGTTTGTTAGCTGTCCCCTGACTTTCCACCCTAATTATTTTAGCTTCCGCTTACTTTTGCCAGATGTGTGGTTATAAGCGCATGCAAGGTCCTTCAGTCGCTTTCTGCTCGAGCTCGTCACTCAAAGTCGATCTTCAACCATTTTATGCACTCCTTAATCTGCATACCTGTGCCACCCAGTATTTACTACGTATGAGAAGCAAAAGCAATCTCACAAGGAAGAACTGGATATTTTTCTCTGAGCGCTTCCAGGGAGCAAATTACTTTTCTCTGCCTGATCGCCTCGTAACTTTGTTGGTTCCTTGTGTGGAATGGCAGAAATGGATAAACACAAGTACATTGCAACGACTGTCCCTACCGTGGCAAGCATAGTGTACACCCTTAACTTGTGCTTTCCCGTTGTTTAGTTATCGTTTAATACCTTTGACTTCAAATTATAGTCAAACTTTGCGCAATATTTCGTGAATTGCACGTCAGGGAGAATGGAACAGCTCTTTGCAACTTGGAATCCCCGCCTCTGCCTTAGGAGTTAAGTCGTACCTTAGGGCATTTACTGTGGAGCATTTGCAAGCTAGGAAACAGTCAAGCAAGCACTGAGTTGCCTTTTTTCTAGCTAAACTGCACTCTTAAGCACGTTTTCTAAATCGCAAAATGAACTCCCCGGCATTTCCGCTCAAGAACTTTACATCATAGCCAGAGGTGTATCTCAAGAAAACTCACATTGACATGGCAGAAACACCCCATAGCTTGCGTTCTGGTTGTGCCTTCACTCTCGCTTTATCCGAGGCTCAGTTGGCGTACGTCGTGTCCCATGTCGCCTGAAAGAACGGTCAAACTGCGCTCCCACTGCTTGTTTTCTTTTTCATCTGACAAAATTTCTAGGTTGTTCTAAAGTCAATATGTTTCTCTGGACTCCCTCAAAAATCTGTGCTTTACCTTCTTGTCCCTCAAACGCAAAGCGATCTTGCTCTGATCCACCACGGGTTAAGTTTGGGTAACGGGTTTTAAGTTTGGGCCCTCGTTTTTTGAGTGTGGGAGATCAGTTTGGTTGTGAGTATGGGTGGCTTCGTCTTGAGTATGGGTGATTCGAACTTGGTTTGCCTGGTGCATTTATGATGTGTTTCATATTACCGGTGCTAAGAGCCTAAGGACGCCAGGGCTCCCATTCTCATTATAGAAGTGCAGGTGAGATCGGTGAAAATAGTTCACTATTGGGGGACAAAATTATAAACCTCGCTTCGCGAGGAACAACTTCGTCATATTTCCTTCTTGTAAAAAGGCTTTATTAACCTCTACTTTGTCAAGGATTACCGGCTCGAGTTCAAGCTGTGGACAGCTTCTTGTTTTGATCATTAAACAGCTTATAAAATGCTTTTAGTTTTGAGTGTTGGGTCTTTTTGTTGCACGGGGTCAAGAATAGACTCCCTTTTTATGGGTCGCCACTACCAGCTTTCTCATAACTCAGCCATAAGAGAGCACGAGTATACTATTTCACTTATAGAACCCGAAAGATTAAAAGAAAAGAATACTTTCTTCTTTCACGAAAAGCAATTTACCTTTAAATAAATAACTTTTAAAAACCAGCAAAAAAAGTCCGCCAACACGCGCGTTTAAGTTTGTTTACATTCCACAAGATTGTAACAGTGGAACTTCGATTTCTCGAACACCCTGTTTCTCAAATCTCCCTATAACTCGAACCAGAAGCCGTTTCCCTTGCATTTACTTCACTCAAACCCTATAATTTTACTCCCGATGTCTCGAAACTACCGCAAAATCGAACCAATTCATGGTTTGATTAATAGATACATAGATATATTTAACAGTTATCCTTCGAGGACGCGCCGGATATGAACTGATATACAGCTGTTTCGAGAAAGGTTGTCGGAAAAAGCGCACGCGACAATCCCGAAAGGTAATCTGGAAATGATCAGCAAGGTACGTTCCCGACACTGTAGCTGTTGAACCTACTTTTGTTGCTTTCTTTTAGCACTCGCAAACATACGTCCATGGCGTCTCGTGCCATTTTCTCAGATTTCCCTGAAATGCTGAAGTCAAGGAACCGTGAACTTAAAACTACCCACAATACCTTTCTGGATTGTCGCGTGCGCTTTTTACGACAACCTTTCTCGAAACAGCTGTATATAACCGTAAATTTTCAAACACTCAAATAACCGGAAAATGCAAAAAATTATTTCCAGTCCAAGAAAAATACATGCCTACAAATGTACAACAAATGCAACTGAACGAGCACTGAAGGAAACCTGAAACAAACTTTGTTTACTAGAAGTCCCGAACTGAAACCAATACAAATCTCTGCACAAATTTAAACTGAATGAAAACCTGTTTACACTACAATTTTAAGCTTAATCTATTCAGTATTGTTACCTTGTATTTCGAAGAGGCTTGTCAATTCCAGCTGGAGTAAGCTTTTAAAATCAGCACAATAAATATATCGGGAACGAGAAAGCATAAATATCGCAGTCGATCGTCAAGCGTTGGTGATGGTACAATCGAGGACCGCTTCACAGTGAAATTATCTTCGAACATCACTACTCTTTTTCTCTCCATCCATGTAGATGTTGACGCTTTTCTTTGCTTTTTACTTCAGTGAACGTGATTTTAACGGGCTCAGTTTCGCTGGTTTCAACACAATGAATCAGTCTGTAGTCGTGCACGATTTGCTCGCCGTAAACAGGGTCAGCCGTTCATTCAACTTGTAAAATGAATATAATGTTCAGCTCCACAATTATTTCTGATCTTCCCATTTTAAGCTAAACCATTTGCACAATTTTCCAGAATATACGAAACTTTAGAAGACACAGAACGAAGTTTAAGAGTTAATGCCACTAAGGACCGTAGATATCGCGGACACAGCTCAAATTCAGTATCGCCCATACTTTGTACATTGGTAGGCCCGAGTCCCATGCTTATGACAAGGATGTTTATTTTCTGAAATATGCACTCGTTTGAGAGAAATTAATTTTAACCCGTCAACGGTATTTTCGTAAACAAAACTTCAAAAATAGTCAACATTCGTGGCGTGGCCAAGTCAACCAATCGCAAGTTTTGAATCAATTTCATACAAATCCTGTTCTATTAATGCTTCTGCAATTGTATGATTGTAAAAAAAGATAACTATCTCTGCTTACAAATATAATATGATATTTTTAACAAACGCACCTTCAGCTTCTCTGAAAAGTGTTCGATGGTACCCCAAACAAGCCGACCCAAAATGCCCGCGGTACGGAACGGATCTCACCAGAAAACCTGCTGAGGCATGCTCAAGGATGGTTTTAACTTTTTGTCGTTTCATTTCCTTGGGATCTTTTGTAATTGTACAATAAAATGTTCCGAAAGTGAGCACATTTTACCGCCATTTTGAAATGTACAAGAAGTAAACACTTGAAATATTGCCGCCTTCGCCTATCGTAGAAACATCAGGCGTCAGAAACATATGTTTGCACTTGCTTTCAAATATAAATCAAATAAATCTGTCCACAGGATAAAGCAAATATACACGTAAACTTTTATAGAGTCACACCGAAAAGAAACGCGTCGAGCAAAGGCTCTGTAATCAAACTTAAAAAAAATCTGGCGTGACTCACCTCATTGACCTCGTTCAACAATCCATCTTGATATGTTTCGCTCTTTCTTTCGTGCTAAATGTTGCTTTCTCCTATACACAAGCCACCTTTAGTACTTTGATGCCACTCTGATGAATCTGCGAGCTTTCTGGGACAAGATTTGCCACATATCGACAATTGAACAAATTGACGCCATGGTTCAACACGGTCTAGTGATTTAATCGATATATGTCATGTCACGCAATAGATCAACAACGAATCCCTAGGTCCTAGCCCAGGGCTAAATTTTTTCTTTAATTCTAAATTTTGTTTTGAGTTAATTTTTTCCGTTTGTTTTGAGACAAGTATCAAATGCTCAAATTGTCCCAAAATAGGTCCTTTGCATGAGCTGGTCATTTAAAAATACAGAGGATATAATTTGTACGGGGAAAAGGTCGCCAGTGCTAGTGCAAGGCCTGTCACCAAGCAACTTTCTTTCCATACAAAAATCCTCTAATCCTCCAGCATTCGGTGATAATTTTCTCATGTCTTTTCCAGTTGTGGCATTCTTCAAGTCTTCGTGAGAGACAAGTCACGTGATCTAGTCATGCCAAGGGCTTAAAATAAAGTGTAACCCTCAGTAGGGAGTGCTTATTAAAATAAAATATTCGGTGCTTTATAAATAGGCCAAAACTACTGTTGAACAGTATTTAAACATAAAAAAAGATAACCATAATTCTGCTGATACAAACTTGTGGCAGTCAGTAATGTACCAAAAGTCTTTCCGTTTCTTTGACAAAAATTTGAAAAAGAAGCGACACTCGCGAGCGCTCCCTTCACCCATCGTATTCCGCGCGGATGACGCTTTTCGCCGCTCGCGTGTTTTACTTCAAGCTTTAAAAGTCTCGAATGAGGAAAAGCCTACCTAACCTTCCCCCCAGCTCCCTTCATTATCTGTCACTTTATTGTACATGAACACGCCTTAACAACCTGCGCAATTCGTTCTTTCAATTGTTTCTTCTGGCTCCTCTGCGTAATGTCAGCCACGTTTAGCCCGAGATTATCACAAATCTCCCTCAGCATGCCTACCGATAAGATCGATAATTTGTTCTCGTGCACCAAATTGCAAATGTTGCGCGAAAGGAAACGATAGGGTGTCGTAAAGCAACCTCCTCTTCGACAACTGCATGAAGCTTTGAATGTAGATATTCGGCTTCAACTGCATTCTGCTGGTCTTCATCGTCGCTGTCAGATTCTTCATCCTGCATTGGTGAAGCCTTCCGAATTTTGGCCGCCAGTCGAGAGAAGAAGCCTGCCACCTGTTGTGGCGAAAGAACATCTTTTCCAACAAAAAGGCGAGCTCCCGATACACTTCTAACTTTTCGCATGTCCTACGAAACGTCTTTTGGGTCGGCCTTTTTCCACGTTCCTCTCCAATGACAAATTGTTCGGTCAGGTATTTCTTTTGTTCCTCTGTAAACGGTGTTTTCCTCTTAGTTGTTTTCAGTGCCCATCCCAACTGAAGTGGCGAAAGCAAGTCTGCAACTGTACCATCTGAGGCTGCTGCACTGAAACCGATTGTTGGAACTTGTGTTCGTTCTCCAGTTATTTTCGCCGCGTATCCTCGCTTGGCCTTGTCAAATAATGTTTCTTGTTCCAGTGCGCACTTATGCCTTCCCGCATCTAAATGCGCCTGCAAAGCTGAAGACCGCTGAAATGTCCTGATACAACCCTCTTCTGGACAAGTGAATATCCCGCTCTCCTCTGCTATCGCTTCTTCATCTTCGATGCCTTCTGAGCCTTGGTGAGAGGAACTAAGACCTTTGGTTCGAGAGGACTCGTCTTGTCTTGCTTAATGATCCTAAAGCATGATTTCTGGGTCTCTACAGGACGCTCCAACACTTCCAACTCACTAGAAGAACCGCCATCACTCTGAATAGCGTTCCATCGAATAGTTTACCGGGCCAATCTTGTAAGCCTTCCAGACTCGTAAACCGCTTGGTTCAAACTGAAAGTTATTGTCGGAGTGTGCTAATGCCATCCAACTTGGTCATTAACTTATTGGTAGACGATTCAGGAATTTTCACATACTTGACAATTACACCAGAATCCCGCCATTTGATTCGATTGCTTCTTTCATCTGCGCAGCGCTGTTGACATCGTGTCCTTCATTTAAATAAATATTGATGTGACCTTTAATTGTAGCTGCCTGACGGTCCGCTTCTCCCTTACCCGCCTTGAGGATCAGAAAAGTCAAACCTTTCTACCTTCACACCCGCTGCTTGACTGGTTGATTTGCCTCCAACAATAGTTGAACCACAATGGTAACATCCAGCATTGTCTTGTTTACAGTAGGCTTTTTCTAGTTCTGGACGCTGTTCCTTAAGTGTAACAAGAACATCTTGCAAGATAGCTGCTACTGCTACACTATCTTGAGGGCAGCTCTGGAACACATGCCACGATGGTTTTGCTTCTCCAGAGGGCCACTTTGATCTGGTCGTGTAAGAACAACAGTGATATGCCATGGGATGCCACGTTTCGCAACCAGTCGGACTGGGATTCTCTGAATTTGCGCGGTAAGTACTTCATTGCCCAGTCCATAACCAGTAATACTGATCTGTGGTTAAGGATACCTAACACATCAAATTTTGCTTGATTCTGGTTTACTGATCTTAGCTGATGAGCTTTCCAGTCCATAATATCCTTCTTTGCCTGCTGGAACATATACGTAGTGTCCTCTTTGTCTTCCTCAGATACGAGTTCTGTACAGGCAATTTCGATGTCAGCCAAAACCTCGTTTAAATTATAGCATTCACAGCAAATCTCAGCATGATTATGGCTGCATTTCTCCTGGAATAGAACATTACTTGGGTCACCCAAAGCAAACGACTGGCAGTGGTCAGCCACCTTTGATTCCATGGCTACGTGCACCTTAGAAAAAAAATGTATATATAAATGCTTGTTTTACTTAGATTATATTACTGTACTATGATGATAAGGCTCTCTGACCCCTTCGTCTGTAAACTACGATTATTACATGGTCCATTCTCTTGCAGAAATTCAGTTCCTTACCTGTTAAAGATAAGTTCAGTGTGCCTTTAGACTCCCCATTATTATATTATTCTCTCATTCTGGATTCCTTTTAGTGCATAGTTTACGCCTAAATGTCCGTTTTCCCCATCATTTCAAATGTATACACTATATAACGAAAACATTGCTTGACCTAAGGCTGAACAAAACAACTTGCATCCTTTCCTGTGCTAATTGAGCTTTGAAAATTATTGCGAGACACGTGTTTTGTTATTTATTTATTTATTTATTTATAATTTAGTACGTAACTGTTGTGCGTATCTTGCGTTTTAATTATTTTATGGTATCTTTGTAAGCTAACCTTGTAATCTGCTCTCAGATATTGTTTAGCAGACCGAAGCGTTTGTTTCGTTTCTTTGGCCCAGGCTTGTGACTTCACTTGCTCTGCTATTCTATCTACTGTTTCGCAAAGACCATCAAAGGCGTTACTACCCTGAGCGTAAAAGTTGTCCAGACCCTGTAGCGACTTGCGTACCGATGCGGAACACGCATCCAGGACTCGAAGTAGAGTGCGCTTGCTCATTGGGTGAACTCGGTCTCGGCACAGAGCTGAAAATACTGCTGCGTGATACGCTCTGGTATCAACATCCGTATAACATTGGGTGTTTTTATTACCCCCCGTTGACAATTTCAGCATTTTTTCTCCAATGGCAAGTCTTGAACGACGTGGGGGCTTGTAATAAAGTTAAGGAAATGATCCACCTGAGCATAGTCAACTTTCATACGTCTTGCGATGTCAACAGGAACAACTGTCCCTCTTCCGTGTAAAAGTTTATGATGCCTCGCTATGTTGAATCTGTAACTGGTAACACCAGGAATGTAGTGCTGGAGTTCCTTCAGTGGTAACTTGTCTGCCATGATTGATAATATTTGTCTTCTAGTGCTCCAGTGGGTGACATTAAAGTAGCTTTCAGCCAAAGCCTGCAAGAATTCTACTTCTGCCTGGCTGCGTTCAGGCGGTTCGTTGTTCCCCACTGCTGTCCATAACTTTTCGCTCTGACCTGGAGCAATAACGTCAAGCACTTCTCGAACACTTTGTTTCGCTTTACGGGTATACCGACGCTTTGTCCGTTCGTTGGCATGATCCCAAGGAACAGACAATTTATGTCGAACAGGACTTACCTCTCGGTAGACTAAGAAATCGTTTTAACTTGACCAAAGTCTGATCAGGTATTGGTGGTGGGCTCATTTCGCTACTCAGCTCAAGCGACCCTGGCGATTCTTCTACGTCTGGTATAAAAATGCTTTCTCTTCTTTTACAAAATTAGGAATCGGTGTGACTTCAGAGTCCATTTTCCCAGTTTCCTCCTGAAATGACATAAAAAGAACTTGAATCAGAGCTATACCCTATTCTTATCAGTTACCCCCAATAGGACACACCCTTCAGAATAATGAAAATCTTAGGAGCAAACCATTTTTAACCAATTCATCTCAGCTTTCTCTATCGAATGTATCGTGGGTAAAAATGATAGTGGGATTCAGGATATCAACAATGTACATAGTAAAGCAAATGACCAGCTAATCTATAAATAGGGTCCAAATGCCTTAAAGTGAACTTAAATCAGGGATTTGCTTGCGGTGTTATGTCATTCAATATTATGTCACTTTATATAGATATATATAGAGTCCAGCTATCGGAAATCACACATGGGATAGTGGTGGATTTGCCCACAAGTTGAGCTCACCAGCGCGAAGCGCGAGGGGAGGCGCGGAGCGCGAGTGAGCTCGAGCGAGCTTTGAGAATTCAAAGTCTAGGGATGGTGGCTGCACAAATTGTATGATCCTTTTTCGCTCGCAAGTGCGCGGGATTTTTTCTTCAATATCTTCAATATTTTATTCATTTTCCCTTGATTTATCTTTCGATTTCTCTCATTGCCTTCTAGCTTTAAGGACAACCGCTGACTCGTCCCCAGTCGTCTCTCTTGTCTCCTTTGTTTGGAGTCGCAAGACGCGGGGGATGCTGGGAAGGAAGAAAGCGAGAAGAGTCCTTCCATCACCCCTTGCGCTCCCGTCGGCGCGCTTAATATTTTATAGGAGACAAGAGAGACGACTGGGGACGAGTCAGGGACAACCGGGATATATAAAGTTTTGTCTGATGCCTACTGACATTTAAATCGAATGAAAATACACTTACCAAATTAAGTGCACTCAAGTGTTCTGTAATATCTTCAAAATCTATTTCGGGCAAATTGCTTTCATGGACACTACTTTGAAGTGTCTCCGGCACTTGGAACAGATCGCTAAAATAATGAAATGAATGAATGTCATACATGCTGTTGTTTGATGCGTTTTGGGGCTATAATGTAAATGTTTGCCTACTTCAAGAAAAAATAAATGAACTAAAACTTCAGAGCTGCATTCCTCCTGACTAGGGAGACACGGGCTCTGATAGTCTTGTAGCCTGGGGCGAAGTTTGAGACGAGAAGGGATTGGGGTGAGACGGAACCTTCTCTCGTCCACACCACTATTTTTGCGCTCACGCTCGCGGGATAAACACTCATCGGGTCTTAGAGAATAGGGGAACTTCAAGCAGTTTACTTTCTGATAGCCGTTTTTCATCCATTTCTGTCCCATGTTTTCGAGTGGGAGAGCAAGCTTTCTCGCCGCCGCGCGTCGTGTCTCCTCTGGGTGATTTTCCGCGCGCGTGCTCTTTTCGCGCGCGCCTCGCGTGCTCTCCCACTCGACGACTATCCTTGAGAAAAATTAGGGACTGCTCATACTCATATTTTTGTTCATCCTCTTTGACAGTTCTAAACGAGCACATAATTAAATTAGCCGATCCCATTAAATCTCTTCCAAACATTTCATTAGCCATTGTTCAAATGTTTTCAATTCTTGCGCACATTTTACGACTTTGAAACAAACTTTGAAGTATTAAACAAAGAATATATTCACCTGAACCAACTGGAACTAATTCTCCGGTAGCCTCAAATATGAATTTGGACTGAAACAAGGAACACCCTCGCTCGGCGGTTTTCTTTGAGTTTTTCGTTATGCCCCGAAAGTTGCTCAGGTACACTGCACAGCCTGATCGACCTCCGCCAGCCAATACCCAGACGCTCACGGTGCAGGGGACACAGGTTCATTTCCTGGATGTTTGCTGGCGTTTGAAAACATCCACTTCTTGCTAGAATCAGCTCCACCTCGGTTTTACACCCACTGAACTTAAACATTTTTTTGTGGCTCGAGATACTCTTGCTACATGATGTAAGAGGCACTACCAGGCACGACTGTATCTTTGATCTTGGATCATGGCCACATTCTCCACCGACTAAAAGTGAGAAGGTACACGCCATTCTTCTTCAAATAATTTGAAAAGCAACCAAACGTCACAAACGCCTCTGGTTGTTTACAAGACACAAAGGGAGTATTTTCGGAAACATGACAGAAAATGACAGCTCAAAAAAATTGTCAATTTCACTAACCGTAAAATGAAACATTCTTGTTGGAAATCTAAATATCCACTAACTTTAGTTTACTGTCGTTTGACAATATTTGTTTCAATTCCGTTTTGATATTCATTTCTATGCGGTTGCTTTAAACCTGCTTTAATAGTGAGGGACTATTTCAACGCGCTTCAGTAGTGTCACGCAAGCCGATCAGACAAAAATACCGTTTATGGAGCCGAGGATGCTTATATTTTCAGGTAAACATTATAGAAAGTGATTGACTTTAATACAGCTAGATTTATACTGCTTTTTATGTGAAAAGGGGTAAAATCAGCAAGCGTTTGGAAAAGCTTCGTGCTCGTGACATTGAACTTTGCGGGAGCGTGCCGAAATATTTACACAAGCTGATCTCAATAATTGATTGTGTGATCTTTGATCCTGTGATTGTCGTTCGGAAACAAGTTTTCTTGAATTATATCTTCTAAAAAAACAAAAGCAAATAGCTGAACTCTCAAAATGAGGAGATTTAGGACTGAAAATATTATGTAATTACACAACAACTTCATGTTTCGGAGACAGCAAAATTATTGTGTAAACACAGGCAAAAATCTACTCGCGTTTTACTGGGATTTCTTTGATTTTGCAGATCAGATGGAAACAATGTTTAATCTGAATTTGATTATGGTATCTTTATTTTCAAGACAGTTTTATTGACATCGGATAAAAAGATAAAAATCAGATCAACTCTTGCTTGGTGTCGACGTAGTTGTACTGATTTCAACATGGCGGCTCTCTTCAAATCTGTCAAATTAGCAAACTTCAAAGAAGAATTATCGCGAAATTAACGACTGTCCCAAAAAAATAAAAGCATAACTGTGAACATCTATCCTTTAACTGTATTCACAATATGGTTTGGGGCTTTATCTTGGCGTACCGACAGGCTTTTTTCCAGTTGAAATAGGCTACCACGGAGCTTTTTCAAAAGAGCTCCAACATGTCTTGAAGAAAAGGCTCATAACTGACTATAACAAGAAAATTACTGCCTCTGCTATCGTCAGTGAATTGACTAAGGCCCAAACTATAAAGCTATCGCAAAGAAAGTTTTACAGATGACTTTCAACTCACGCGCCAGAGCCATGGATATGATGAAATTTCGATCATTCGAATAGTGAAATTTGGCTCAATCGGGACCCAACGGGTTTTTATTTAATTTCTCTTAAAAAAGCGAATATTAGAACAAACTAACAACATTTTGTTTACTTTAGTACAAAGGTCTATCAATATAAAAAGTATAAGCAAAATCGAATTTTGGGCTGTGTCCGCGATTTTGAATAATCTCTGATTTTTATTGACATTAACTCTTAAAATTCTGTTTTGCTCTCTTTTCATTCACTGTGCTAACTGAACTGGCAGACCGCGCCAGCAGTTTTTGCCGCCGTTTTCATACAAACCATGCTTCATTTAGATTGAACTGAAAAATCACTCAGTCTATTTATAAATTTTTAAAAAGTAATACCGAAGTTTAACATAAAGCTAGTGACGTTTTTAATCAAACAATTATTCCATTCGCCCTTGTTGGATAAGAAATCCATCATTTTTCCATATTTGGTCAACTAAAGGATAATGGCTCAGATCCATAGAGGAGGGAACCAATCAGAAAGCTAGAAAATCATTATCCAGAGGTACAAATTTACTAAAGACATATAGCCATAGTGAAGGTAATCTGCCTAAACCATTCGAATACCATTCGAATACCCCAGAGTTACACTTCGTTCCACTCTGTGCTAAAAAGGAACCCAGAGATTAAATGGCCAGTGCAAAGTGTTTAATTTATAACTTTGAGACTTGTTATCAAAATTTGCAAGTTAGTCGACAGTCCAGAGTCCAGTTATATTTTCCAGCTGGCCCCGGGCCGGGAGCCCTGAGGACGAGAAAGAGTTCATAGACTATTTCCCCGCTTTTCCGTCAAATCAAACCACCTGTCTTATTATTTTTGCACTCAGCGGCGTGGCAAATTCGCATCTGGTCACTCAGAATATCGACCAATTATTTCCCGGGTTATTTTCAGACGCAAGTCGTCAAATAAGCTGTGAACGGCTACAATGAAGTACAAAGAAACAGTTAGATAAGAATGCGTGAAGCTGAAACGTACATGTGCGTTACAAGGGACAACGTCAAGAAAAATATTTCATTCCAAATTTAAAACATTCACCCTTTTAGTTCTGGTTTACCAAGAAATATTCAGTGTAACAGTTTTAAAATGTGTAGTAAATAGTGAATTTTACACCCTTGTATTGGAAAGCCTTCCTGTAAGTCTGCTTCAAATATTCATGTGAATTTTATTGATGACCTCTTGACCCTGACATACAAAACATTTATTATTCAGAAAGTGCTTGAATCTAACAACATTTAATATAACAACACACTAAAAAAATTCAGATACTTCAATTATCTTGAAGAAAACAATTTCTTGACTTCACTGCCCACGTTAAAACCGGCCATCTGATGTTAAAAATGCACCACTGGTTTTAGTTTAATTAACCAAACTCAAAGTTTCATTCGCAACCAGCTTAGCAGATTCCGCAAATGAAACAGATTTTACAAGACAGAGCGTTATAAATATTATTTTAACAAACTCTTTGTGTAGAATTTAGCAATTTTATTCGTAAGCAATATCACTCACTTTCCGTGCATTGTGGCGTTCCGCTCATCTTATGTTCTTGGCTAGCGCTTTGGTGAAATATGAGCCGTGGGAACAGCTGAATTTCATTGGCTTAGCTTTAATATCATTACGTTTGTTGACTTAACAAAAGAACCAAACGCAAACAAATAAATCTTTGAATCGAGCGGTGAACGTAAACATCGACAATTGCTTTGAATCGGATAAAAATAATTCTGAATCGAGAAGACAACAATAATTATTTAGAACCCATATTCTTAACTCAGCGATAAAAACGCCAGCCAATTTCGACTTCAGTACCGGCGCTTCGGCTGTTCTTTGGCATTGCGAGTCGCGACTCAAAACAAGAGCACAGCTGAATGAAACGCGTGGAGAGCCAGAGAAATGTACGCAAACTTCAAATCTAAGAAAAATATGTTCCTTCCTGAAAATTCCTTATTATCCCAAACTTTTTTTAAACTTCTTTGGAAGCTTCAGCTTTCAATTAAATTGGTGAAAAATTAATTTAATATATCTACGATGTACTTGTTGTTAGGAACGTACTACAGATCTTCGGCGCATGCGTAAATTTACATGTAACCTCCTTATTCTAGAAAGAAAGCTACCACAATGACAGGAAAGCGTTGTCCGAAACAAATATATATTGTGCTAAATACAAGTAGTAATAGAAGCGTAGCGCAGAAAGATCACTCACGTTTTGCGTGGTGTGCACGCGTGCCCCACGCAAGAGTTATTAATTCATATTAATTAATTAATTGATTATCAAAGTTTACGGCATAGCGAACTAGCTTCTTATCACCAGGCCCCACACATCCATACCTATAGTGCACTTTGCACTAAAAAGAAGCTCAGATACATTCGACCCTCGCCCCCAGTCCCGAAGATCAGATTCTACAGATCTTCAGCGCAATTGCGTGAAATCTAAGCTCTTTTAATGTTCCTGAAAGAAAGCTACCACAAGGGGAGCAAAGCATCGTCTGAAACAAATAATACAAGTGGTAATAATGCAGATAGAAGACGCTCCACGTTTTGCGTCGTGTGCACGTGTGACCCCCCAAGAATGATTAATTCATATTAATTAATTAATTGATTATCAAATTTACGGCATAGTGAAGTAGCGAACTAGCAACTTATCGCGGACGGCACTACACAAAACCACACCTACAGTGCCCTCTGCACTAAAAATACCTGCCCCACTCTGCCCAGCTCTCATCTTACCGGTTTAACCGAGCCACTCGACCCGAGTCTTTTAGTCACGTGGATATCTCAGATTATACCTTGGACGTATTATGTCATACGTCCAAGTCATAAAATCTTTTCTCTTCAATTTTTTTTCCAGCAGGATTTTCACTTCCCTCTAATTATTTCCTGCTTGGTTCCTTCTAAATATGGATCTTGAAATCGAAATGAGAGCCAAAACGTAAGGTCATTCCATCGAAATAGAACTTACAATAGATTTTCATTCAAACTTTGCCTATCAATGGAAATCCACTAATAGTGGCCTGGTCTTGCTAAAAGTTACAATACTAGTACAGAAAAACTGCTAAAAAATTTATTTGACTAAGTAGGAAGGAAGTGGAATGAAACTTGAAAAAGTCGGGCCGATGTTTTCAAGTTTTACGGTGTTCTTGTGAAACATAGCTCAAAATCAATGATTCTGGTTTGTTCCCACCTCAGGAGAATGAATTGATGTCTTTCTCTTGTTGTTCAGGAGCCATATTGTGCATCAGCGAGTGTACCTTCATAATTCAAGCGTAGTTTACACAAAAACTTGGGAGAATTCTCGTGATACTGCCCCTTTAAGGAAACTTAAATTTTGAAATGAAAAAGGGGGGAGGACCTTGTATATACCCCATAATTATGTACAATATCAGTTTCCAGAAACGTTTTTATTTGAACCGTTCACTTTACGTTTCGTGGGAGCAGAAAAAAATAGGGAGAAAGCAAAACGTGAAATATAACAATAAATATACTGCATCGACTTCAAGGAACAATTTAATGTATGTTTTATGGTAAAGGCATGCATTTTTAATCCACACTGATTCAACTTGTTCCTAGCATGCAGTGTTCTCGAGGCCACAATTATATTTTCACAATAGAAATTCGTGCGCTAATTACGTGTGAAATCATGTGCAGTAAGGATGCGCAATGCACTACTATTATATAAAATATATTTACATCTTATATATTACATATGCTTGTTGGTGTACTTATGTAATTCATTAAATGTGTTCTCATCCAGCGAGTTATGCATGTAGGAGGCGAAATCTATCGGAAACGTACAGTGAGAATTCGAGGTTGATCAGGGACACTCTCTGGAACAAGTCTCCTTTCTTGTGACAGAGGTATGGATGACCAATCAAATGTGGAGTACTGCATAACGGACCGCTGAAGACCTCGTCTTTGTATTGCTTCCTCAACAATGCCCTCATAGTTACTGCAACAACAATAATAAACTACATAAAAAGACAATTTTCAACCAGAAAAATATGCGCTTTAGTTACGTGTCGATGCTGTAAGGTCTTAAGCCCTGGCCAAATGGAGACGCAAGTTGACGCAAGTTTTAAAATATGAACTTGCATACAAACTTGCGTTGGGGGCCAAACGGACATGCAAGCTTACTCGCAAGTGCATGCAAGTTGCTACAAAAAGCCATTTCAATGCTCCTGCACGCTGTTATTCTGTACTCGAAGTAAACCAAAAACTTACGTTGACCAGTAATTGTGTTTTTAGCCAATAAAGTTTATTTATTTATTTATTTATTTGCGTGGCCAAATGGTGAAAAACTTGCGTCGACTTGCGTGCAAATTTGATCTCGATCAAAGGGAAAGCAAGTCAACGCAAGTGCACGTAAGTGCTGGCCAAACGGATTCGCAAGTAGACACAAGTTGACAACTTGCGTCTGCTTGAGTCTCCGTTTGGCCAGGGGGGCTATAAGACAGTTTAAATTTTCAAAACAATGTAAAATGACTAAATCATTCGTTTTATGTTGCAAAATAGCGAAAACATGGTTCTACAAAGTCGATAAATTTTACAGAAGTTTGTATGCTGGGGGCAAGTTTTGCGACTTTTCGGAACTATATCTTTGCGAAATTACAAGATATGAATCTAAAATTTGGCTAATTTACTAATTTCAAGGTGTTCTTTCCAGCACTGTCGTCGATAGATTATTCAGTAACTGGCCAGAATCAAAAGCTGAAAACCCCCGTGGAAGGGTCTATTCAATTCAACTAGTTTGAAATGGAAATTTAGGAATGAAAACAGTTCATACTACTGATGAGAGTGGACTGAAGTCGGGTTTTGAAGAATTTCTGAATAGAATAAAGCAGAGGCAACCAACGAGGAAATTTAAACAATGTCGATATATAGTTTAGGGTGTGTAATCTTTAGCTCAATATTAAGGTGACATAAATTTTTAGGGAACAAAATCTTATTACCCGAATTAACGAGCTGCTGTTGTCTTTCCGAAAATCCTAGGTGGCCTTTTTCTCTCTCGATTCCTTTTCACCTTTCTTTTGATTGGCTGAGAGACCACCACGTGACCTGCAAATAACTGCCTACAAATACTGAATGGTCTGTTTCTCACATTGCTTTTCCCTTTTCCACAAAACCATCTCATCCACTATATTGGAACAACCAGTTTTTCAGCACAGATAGTAAACAGTACGTCATTTTTGCCACCCACAAAAAATAGCTCTTTCTATGTTTTAGTTACTCAACGTAGTTTGAAGATTGTCGGAATCAAGTTCTAATATTTTACCTAGTGGCATTTTCCCTCGTCAGAAGTCAACGCTTGATATCTGTCATCTTAATCTAATGATGATTTTGTTAGTAGATCCATAAGCTACTTTGGCAACATTAAAGGAAACCTCCACTGTTGGAACAAATCACCGTTAAATTGTTGAAGTATTGTCTAAACTGAAACTGAAATTTGTTGAAATAAATTGAAACACAGAGACCCAAAAGGGCAGCACAGAGTGTATAAATGAACAAAAGCTCCCTTATTTTATTCCATCCCAACCTAAAGTGGTGGGTGAGAGTACAAACCTTGAATATGTGGTTCCAGAAAATACCCATACCCCCCCCACGGAAGATCACTGGAAATTCCGAGGGGGTGGGGGGTTAAAGGCCCAGGAATTCCGAAGGGGGGTTCACGCAGAGCTTGTCTTCCAGAGGGTTTCCTTTCTGAACAAACACAACAAATTCGTAAGAAATACTTACATACTTAACATACATACATACATACATACATACATACATACATACATACATACATAATACATACATACATACATACATACATACTTTGTCTCTATTATCGGGGAATGAAACCAAGCCAAATCAAACGTTCTGACCATTGAAATAAACCCAAACATCTTGTTCTTTCATGTATCTTTTATTTTCTGAGTTTACCGCCTCTCTAAATGAGAAAAAATGTATCTTGAAGTTGCAAGCGCGAACCGAAACGAACCGGATCAAAATGGCCGACCAAAACTCCTTCCCAGTCCCCTGTCCGTTGTTTCTTGGAAAAACCAGGCTGCTCAGCTTTGTTTACGAACACGAACGATTCATCATGCAAGCGCTAGCAATGGCAAAAAAGACAAGTAAGTTAAACTTTTGATTGGAAAGAAATATATTCTTTCTTTTTTGGATTAAATTTACGATTCACCTTTATTCTTTGTTCTTCTGTAAACTGTGTTTATAGCCGTGTGCGTGTTGATGAAAGCGATAGAGAAAGTCCATGTTTAAAAATACTGGAAATTCCTTCGGGGAGGGGGGTCATCTTGGAACGGAAATTCCTGAGGGGTGGGGGTGGGGGGTGAAAACCAAAATGTCTTCCGTGGGGGGTATGGATATTTTCTGGAACCACACAATATGGTCTGAATATGAGCAAAAATAATCATAATAGATAGATTCTCTGTTCGTGTTGCTGTTTAAATCTACTCTCTTTCGCTGGGTTTGCGAGTAACAACGAGAAAAAGTTAGTCAACTGGCACTCACTAAAATTCTCATAGGCCGTGTGACATTTTCATTCACAAATATATTTTGCAGTGTTTACAGCGTTTTTAGCGTTTACGTGTCTAAACGTTCGTTTGGTTTACCAGTTGTTTCTATTTCTATTCATTCAGTGTATCTACATGAAGTTCTCCAAAGTGCTGAGCGCCAATGAAACTGTAATTGATGTATATTAGTACCAGTAATCACATGATTTCGAGTGCAATTTGGAATAAATGAGCACGAGTAAATTTTTCAGACTAACTAAATTGCACCAGCCCGTAGGGCGAGTGCAATTTGTTGCCTTTGAAAATTTACGAGTGCTCATTTACTTGTTAATAATATACATACAACAATTTTGGTCACGCTTTGATAATTTTTGTGACCACATTCTAACGTCAAGCTCCTGCAACTTTATTGGCTGAAAATTTGACGTGTTAATTCATGCGTAAATTTTTATGCACTCTTTGCAAGAGCTGCATGAAAAGCAACCTCGTCCCCAGGGCCATCTCCGCTTTCAAAATGGCGGGTGGGCGCGAAGAAGACCCTGGCGAAGAGCAGATCACGTGACCACAAAATTAGCCAATCGCGAGCTCGCCGCCATTTTGAAACAATCAAAATCTCCAATATTTTTGGAGACACGTGACCTACTCTTCGCCAGGGTCTTCTTCGCGCCCACCCGCCATCTTGAAAGCGGAGAAGACTCTGGGGACGAGGTTGGCATGAAAAGCTTTTACGAAGCCATCACATCTTCAATCCTCGTCGAATTTAAAACCAGTATTTACATGCAAAAGATGAAAATTCCCAAGGTTTTGTTGCCGCTTTAGGCTTAACTGTTTTTCGGGGTTTGAGAAATTCCACGAACTCCGTGCCGTGTTTATCTACGCCGAACAGAACGCCGAGCAGAAAACACTTCAAGCTTCACCGCTTTTTGGAGCGACCTTCAGCACATGATGCTCAAACCAGAATAACAAAATATTGAGCTTAAAAGCCACCAAATGTCAGCAGAGGAGGACCGAGATCCATGTACAACTCTGTGTTTCTGCCTGAGTTTAGTATCTTCACTGGACGATGCACAGGTTAGATTTGCCTCTTAAGAGGCAGTCCGCGTAAGAACCGACCGGTCAATTTTCGGCGGTAAATGGATTTCTTTCATTTTCTCCACAGAAGTAGAACATCATGTTTAAAGTACAAAAATCGTATTAGTTTGGCCTCGTTGTGTTCACGTTATCACTCAAACTATGAAATGCATTCTCTTTTTTATGTCACGCGCGAGTCAAGCTAAAAGGTCAGCGGTCATCCGAATCAGGCGATCCTTTGTTGTAACCTTCAATTTCAGTTTGTATCGTGACGATGAAAGCCCGATCCAGAGGACAACATTCTAGTCTTTGTGCAGTATCTGGTTAATTGCTCAGCTTTTCAGGACATTACAAGGATTTACGAAGGACTTTGTTTACTCTGAAGCGGTTATTATTTCAGTCATTTCAAGCAAGGCGGCAATTCAGCATACGATAAGCGGATTATAACCACTGGATTACAAAGCAAAAACTGCACCTAAAACAACGGATAATATGGCACATTTTCCCCGAACTAAACGCTTTTCTCTCGCATGAAATACCATTTGGCTACTGTTGATAAATGGGCGAACATTTAATGTTCTTCGGCGATCATTCGAGATCATGATACCGTGATGTTTCTCTCTGGGTGTTGCGTGACATCGACCCCACGGTGGGGGAAAATGGTGTCCAGTTGGAAGACTTTGTACATAATTCAGGTCAGTTTTACAAATGTTTTTCGTTCTGAACTGTAATATGGGCCTTTTTATTGGGTAACACAATATATATTGCGTGACACAATATTTTGGTATGGGTATTTTTTGTCATGGCACACTCGATCACTCTCTTCTAAGATGTTGACTTTTGGAAATTTTAAAGAAACGTATGGAAAATTAAAATACAACATTTTGCTTCTAACAACGCTTCAAATATTACTGCAACGGCGCAAGGTATATATATTTTTATTTTGTGTCGCGGTTTCCCTTATGGTACATTACAAGCTACTTATGCAAAAGACGCATGCGTGTAGCGCCCAAATTCGGAATATAATCACCAGAAGCTCTATTTATTGACCTGATTTCCTACAAGTCGCAGGCGTGATTTGCCCCAAATCAGGACATTTTAGGGAAAAGGACAATCTCTACAACTTATTGTTGAAATTTCCGAAACAAAATGTTATGACTAAAATTAAAAACTGGCAAGAGTGAAATTTATGCGCCAACATGACACATCTGCTAGCCACATGAGTGTCTTGTCTACTAGCGGTTGTCTAAAAACACAATGAACTTCGACGGTCTTCATCTCTGGAAAAAGGAAGGACATTATTTAAGTTAAGATGATGGAAATTGAGTTTTACTTGAAGAGAGTATTCCATTTCAAAAACGCGTTTATGAGTTTAAACTTGCTACACAGAAATTGTCAACAGAGGTTTCGGCAGAAATAAAATAAAGATGGCCATTTCGTCATTCACGGAATGTGCAGGTCATTTTAGGTTGTACGTTGTAATCACAGACGAGAGAGGATTGTTTGCGCCGATCTTCTATTCCATTGCGCAAACTGCAGACTTTAGCGTGACTGGCGTGACTACTGTACTTTCTTGAGGTTTTCGCCAAGCAAGAAAGCAGATAAAATAAAAAAAACATCAATAAAAATGGATTACAAATTATGTAACACTATCGACTAAAAGCATGGTCTACAGTGGTGTGTGACATGCGCTGGCACACTGTGATAAGAGGGGATCTGTACATGTAGGTAGTGCTAAGTGGAACCTCTGTTCTTTAGTTGGAGGGGGATCTCTTGCCGACTTAGGTTTGGGTGAGGTATATTACAGTTATCCGTTTATATCTTCAGTGTGATAATCGTTACCCAATATGGCCTAAGGGGCCGCTAGTTTTAATCTGTTATAGGTCTGAAATGTTTTTAAAAGCAAATTTAAGAAAATGAAATGACCGAATGATAATGAAATTTGTCATTTTTGTGAAATTAATGCAAGATTTTCTAATATTATATGACGAGTGCCCACAAATGTTATTACAGTTATTTGTAGATCAGACCTGGGTCTGATGAAATATCGGTGAATTGATTTCTGATCAGGTCCCACTTTTGAGAAATGATGTATTTTTATCGAGACACTTTGCCAATGGCGGCTGTGGCACCAATAGGAGGGTGTACGAAAAAAATCATAACTAATTTTGTACGAACTAGAACAAGTTAATTTAACGCTTAAAACAAACTTTATTACTAATATGACTAACGATGTAAATATTAGCTCACCGTGTTAAATCTTCATTATTATACGGTACTTCGAGTTTAAAGGACCCTAGTCATCCATAATGCACTGCGCGCACAGACGGCGAACTTCGCCATTTTTGATGCCTCCAGAATGATAAGAAGTTGTATAGCGAACCGAGATCTTTCTCCATCGTGACGAGTCGAGTAATTGGAAGTCTGTTACTGTTATCATAGCTTTGTGTAATTATTCGTGTATCAATTTGAACTTGTTTTGTCTTTTCAATTTGTTTTGTCTTATTGTTCGCTAAAGTTTTGTAATCGAAAGTTATGATTTCATGGCCTCACAAATTTCCAAAGCGTGGACGGCCGAAGGCTCCAGGACAAAATAAGACAATTATTCTTCGCGAGTCGATATTCGACCTTTGGAATACGAGGAAAAGTATAGCATTGGTATTGCAGGGTTAACTCATAGCCAGTTTGCCGAGTTGTTGTTGCGCCAAGAAAGCAGACGTCCGAGATGCTCAAATCGAGACACAAAATTTGTGCATTATACACAGGACGGCCTTCCGTCTTCGCTGTCTTCTTCCGACTGCACGTATTATTGCAAGAACAAATTTGTGATAAATTAAACACATTCAGAGACCAAAATACAAACGAAAGATTTATTCTTCCGATACACAAGTATGAAGTAAAAATTTAAATGAAGAGAAACTCGCCACTCAGTCCGCGGAAGGAACGACAACATTTGTTCCGGTTGATTCCTCGCTCGCGCGGATTTCATTCCGTCTGGTGCGAACATTTGCCACTGGCGAGCCGTAAAATTAATGTTCACGGTTACCTGAAAAGGATCAATTTCAGTTTCTACATCTATTTCGACGTCCGCATCTGTAACGTTTTCTCCTGTACTCATCATGTAGTCATGCACGTAATCTCGCGTCTGACCTTTCACGGCTATTTCTTACATGAGGTCACCCGCCAACGTGTAATGTAATACCGGAATAGACCGTTTTCATTATGACGTCACACGCGCAAAGGTTGCTGGTACTTGTAGTAAAGCCTGCGCGTTTACGCGCGAACCTCGCAGGCTCTTCGCTAACTGAATGAAATCTTCACAATGGTTCGTAGTTTGACTTTTTTGACTGCAGTTGTTTGTCAAGAATGTATGGAAATCGGGTGCAGCTTTGGAAAACAATAGCTGAGCACTGAATTTCAGTGTTTTCGTCGAGAACTTCAGTGTTTTCAGCGTACAGTTATTCGTGTTTACGGCAACTAAAATTCATTCATGGAAGCCAAGGAAGTTTCACTTCGCATTGTTTTTTAAATAACAACATAAGCTTGAAGCTTACAACCGTACAGCTTTACCATGCAGCAAAGAGGAAAGAGATTGTTCTTATGGACGGTCGGTATAACAGAGAAACTCAAATCCAATTGGAGTAATTATTCTTCAAACGCGTTTGTATTCATCAATGTCCGGTTGAACTAGATTTTCTGCTGAACCGATGCCGAAATCTTCACGACGTACGCGAAGTAGGTAAATAAAATTTACTTATTAGCTTGCAGTACTTGTTGTGTGTCTTCAATCGTAAGTTGTATTTTATTTTAGCGAATTAACCTTGAACTTGCAGTAACAGTTAGCTATTTTTCTCGTTCTGGTCGTGTCAATTTTAATTTTAGTACGAGCGAGCGAGCGAGCGAAATTATTTGAGTTTAGTGTGAGCGAGCGAAATTATTTTTACATCTTTTTTACTTGTCGATCATTGAAAGGCAACCTTCTAAGGTTTTTGCTTGCGTAAACATTAGCTCCCCATGTCATGAAAAGGTGAAAGCAATGTGTCACTTAAACTTTAACAAATTATAGCCGCGCTGCTCGCCGGAAATTTATGAAAACTTTGTGTGAAAACACGCGTGTGACAAGGCGTAGTACGCGACACTTTCATGGGCGACACTTTAGCTTTCATGCAAGATTATCCTCCCATCTTTCAAGCTTTTGGATGCGATTTCCACTTATGTAAGGTCCTCTACACTTTAACCATCGTCTAAGTTGTTCACAATGAAAATTATTTGTCTTTTGTCTTTAAACGAAGCATGTTTCCTTTACAACGTTCAAGCCACTTTCATAGTTTATATTTCGCGCAGAACCTCGCGCGAGGTTTGCGATCTTTACTACAACTACCCGAATCCTTTGCGCGCGTGACATCATAATGAAAACGGTCTATTCCAGTATGTCAACAAAAACAAAGGAGTGGCTGACTAGGGTCCTTTAAAGTGCCTATAACCTTTTTTTTAATTTTCTCATCTGAATCTAAACATCACCCAAGGAAATTCTGCGAAAAAATTTTTCCCATTTTCAGAAAACGCGAATTGTTTATGAATGTTATAAAACTTTCAAATTTGCCGCCATTTTGGATCACCATTTGCTTTAGTCTCCCCTGGGTCCTTCTCGGTTCACAAAGGATCTGTGACGTAGATTAAGGAACATGTGACATCAGACAAAGGAACTGTGACGTAGATTGAGGAACACGTGGCTTCAAAACAAAGGAATTGTGACGTACATTCAGGAAAATGTGAGCCTGTCGGCCTTTTTACAGCGGGACGGGTATACCAAACAAAAATAGGATTTTGAAGATTTGAAACATTCATAAAAAATTCGCGTTTTCTGCAAATCGCAAAATTTTTTCGCAGAAATTCCTTGGGTAATGTTTAGATTCAGATGAGAAAAAAAAAAAGAAAAGAATATGGGCACTTTAAGGTAAAAATCGATGTTCCGAACGACTAATTTGCATAATCTATGGTTGCTTCGGGACAAACGGCCAAACGCAAGTTTTAAAAAGAACGAAGCCAAACTAATATGATTTTTGTACTTTAAACATGATGTTCTACTTCTGTGGAGAAAATGAAAGAAATCCATTTACCGCCGAAAATTGATCGGTCGGTTCTTACGCGGACTGCATTTTCAACCTTTTGATATTCAACGAGGTTTTCTTTCAGCAACTAGACGTCTGTAAGCTTTTTCGTTTGTAAAAAAGCAGACTGATTGAACCTTTCATCCCTAAGTTTCCGGTTTGTATAGGCTATCTGTTTCGCCCTTCTAAGTTCTTATCGCTTCGCTTTGGAGAACAATTAAAAAACTTGTAGTTCCCGACGAAGATTTTGTTTGCACGCCGTCCGCGCTCATGTTTTCGTTTGTCCTCGCGGCTTTTGTGTTTATCCCTCGTCTTCTGCACTTTGTCGATAATCTGTTATTTCTGTATTTTGCATTGTTTGCACGTCTTTGCATTACTGATAATTCTGCTTTATAGTTTGAATTTTGTCTCACTTTTGTCCGCCATTTTGTTTGGCCGAATCAAGCTGCCGTCGTAATTCATGCGTAATTTCAACTTTCTGCACTGTAAATTTCAACTTTTGCACAATTTCAACTTTCTGCACTCAATTTGGGATAAATTAGCATGTTTTCAGCCAATAAGAATGTGGAAATTGTTGTATGTATATTTACACAATCAAAATATTTGCCAAGTGAGCGAGTCTGCTTTTGGAAGTAAAAGCCTCGAATCATTTTGTTTCTTGAGTTCTCATGGTCTTGAAATACTCAATTATCGAAAATTACGATAAATATACTCTGAAGTCGAGATTTATGTGCTTTAAAAAGTGTTACATTTTTGATTAAAAGTTCAGTAATATTCCATTCTTATCGATCAATAAAGTTTTTATGGAGTGCATGTAATCCTGACTATTAAAAAAAGACTTAACAGGAGAGCAATATTTTTACAAATGAAACAGGCTACATGAGGTCAAATGAAGGAAATGTCAACAAATGGGATGCGTTGAACATTAGCTAGTGTTTATTGCTAAATCTGGGAAAACATAAAACTGTTTGGAATACTTACTATCTTGGTTAGATTTTAGATCGTTCGATATCACAAGTAAAAATTTACTCACGCAAATGGAAGCAAATTGATTTTCAGTTATCCCAATCCTGCTTTGACGTTGTGCGCGATAAAATAAAGACCACTTTCTTTCACCGGTTGTCATTCAGCGCAAAAAAATACACCAAACATTTTAAAACATTTGGAAGTCAAGTCAAAATAAAATCTCAAATGATTGAGGTTTCTAATAAATTTATACAGATCCGTGCTTGAAACTAAAACGGAACTGAAAGTTTTTGTTTGTTTTACAAGTGCGAGAACCGAAGTATCAAAGTCACACAATTTCGCTCAAAATTTGTGACCTCTCACGCGAAAATGTACGGCTTTCAACGGAATTACGTTCACTAGCCGTTCAGAAAATATCTCCATCCGTTCGAACGGCTTGGGTCATCTGTTCAGAAAAATTCTCCATCACTTTGAACGGCCAAGTGTCGTTCGAAGAAAAAAATTCACCCGCTCGAATGTTATTAATATGACTACAGTCATCCGTTCGGATGGCTAGAGTTATCCATTTAGAATACTGTCACCCGTTCGAACTGCCCTGCATCACGAGCTGAAAATGAATGGAGAGAAATGATCTTTCAGCCGGCGAGGTTATTTCTTATCTGACAGTCAATCTACGCCCGTGCGTGTAATATCTTGACTTCACAAACGCTTTTCGAATCTCGGGAATGCAGGAAATGTTTTTTTAGAGGGTAAAATCAAAACTTTTCTGAAATTTCAGTAATACTGGTTGGGGGCTTTGAAAATTTGATGGCAGCGTGAAGGGGGCCTTGAATTTTCTCACATTAATGATGCTGCATCTTCATGCCCTCCTTTTCATATTAAATGAACTTTCCCTAATTTCGATTCAAAAGATTCCAGCATTTACGCAAAACAATGTGAGTACTACTACTAACCTTACAGTACTCTCAGATCTTTTACTATCTTCTATTTCAACATCATCTGCATCAAGAAACAACAATTTATTGGAGAAAAGATTCAAGTAATTTCAATTGTTTATACATTTTTTTCTAATATTATTATATAGCGATGTAGAATACATGAAATAATTCATATATGTGAACTGCGGTGGAAAGAAACATAATATAAATGGTTTGCATGATTACGGACATAGCGGTGCCGGGCAACCGAGTGTGCGCAGTAGCACTCGACTAGTTGTTAAGAGGATTGTCCCACGGGAACTTATTGACAATAAAAAGGCTTTTCAGGCAAGAAATTCACACCTAAAATTAGTATGCATGATAACAAAAATGTGTTTTTCCTTGGTTGTTTTCGCTCGAAAACGAAGACGTGTTTTTTTCGTTGTTGTCTGATTTCACTTCGCCTCGTGTATTACGATAAACATTTTCATCCGACTTCGCTTCCCGTTCCAGTAGTAGCACTACTGACCGTATCCGAAAGACTCTCGCTGGATCTTCTCGCTGTAGCATGTAAATGCAGCTCAGACGGATTTTTCGCTTGTTGTTTCACGCTGCCGAGTTGGCGTCGTGAAAGATCAGGCCAAAAATACGCCAGCGCTGTGTTTGCAGGCTACACGCGTACAACTCTACGCTGCTTGAAAAAGTTTCCCGGGTTAGAAAACAATGAAGTTTTGGTTGACGTCATTCTTAGCAACGGCTTGATTGACACAGGATTTGCACTGTTGGTCTGTTGCCCGGCACCGCTATGTCCTCAAAGAAAAGTGCAGGCTTTCTATCCCCCCCCCTACATAAATGTTACCCATAACATTCTCATGACATAAAGAGATCTTCGCAGTTACCTTATATATCAACTCAAGCAGTTGAAAAGCGGCGAGGGTAAATGGCGGAATGAGTTTGCGGAATGGCATGTGGCATGACTTGCGGAATGGCATAATTATGCGGAAAATAATATATGCGGAATGACGAAAAGAATAAATTAATTGCAAATAACCGCTTTACGTAATGCTGCGGGCTCAAACATACGATCTTGTCACGTTTTCAATCAAGATGGCGGCTGTTCGGTGAAAATACAACTTAATGAAAAATAATTATACAACCTGATAATTAAAATAATTTACTTCCAGAATACCACTTAAAGGATAATTTGTCTTTGTTTTGACCGAAAAATATGGCTACCACGAACACAAAAGTCGCGTTGGAAATAGGTTAGTAAAGCAAATACGCTTCTTGTCACTGAACAGCCGCCATCTTGAACAATATCGTATGGTTTGAGCCCGCAGCATTACGTAAAGCGGTTATTTGCAGTTAATTTATTTCTTTTCGTCATTCCGCATATATTATTTTCCGCATAATTATGCCATTCCGCAAGTCATGCCACATGCCATTCCGCAAACTCATTCCCCCTTTTACCCTCACCGGTTGAAAAGAAAGCCTGAAAATTTTTTTTCAGGCCTTCTTTTCAACTGCTTAATATATAACTGCGAAGATCTCATTCTCTTTCGTATTATTATATAATCAATCAAATCACAGGTCGGCTCTATCTCCAAATAGCTAAGGCTAATCAAGGAAACTGAAATAATAATATAAAAAGGTTACATAAATGTATTATTACAGTACTACATTGGCGGGAAGGAAAGTAATAAATTAAGTTACATGGAAAGAAAATAACAACTACAATAACACTAAACAACTAAAATTACAACATATCAAGCCTAAACATTTTCCATAATTGTTGACAACTACATAACTACTAGATGTTTGACGTTTCATGGCAGGATCAATCCTATATTTATGGACGTGAATATTGTGTCTGTCTGCAATTATGGTGAAGTTCCTGGGGCGAATCTAGAATTTGAATGTGGGGTTTCAGCTTTTCTATGAATTTGGTCTTAAATGGAAATATTTGTGACTATACACTGCAGAACCCAACTACAAAACTGAATTATCAGGGTCTTCAAAATAACAAGCTTTTAATATATACAGACTGACATATCGACTTTCTTTTCCTACCGGTATGCAGACATTCAGTATAAAAAGTACACCTACCATTGTCAAAACCAAAGCTATCAAATGTTGGTGGAGGAGTATAGACTTTCGTTGGTGGGCCATCCACTCGACGACCAAATGCTACAGTCTCCTTCACCATCTCTCTATGTGATTCATACTTTTTTTGGGCTTTGCCTCTTTCTGCTTTAGTGATTTCTAAGAGTTGGATTGAACACATTAACTTGGGTCAAGTGTGGTTCATTGATTATATGACCTTCTACACAACGGTATGCAGGTTCAACTCCTGTTGAGAGAGCATGGACAAAGAGTACTTGCTAACTCCTAGCAGTATGCCAGATGTTTGTAATAGGGTTTGACTACTTTTGGGAGAACTCAGAAATTTGTCAGAGTAGCTTGTCACTGACTGATGAATATCTTCCTGTCAAACTGCCACAAGAGTTCACACCACAAGCTTCTTTAACAGCAGCCAACTCAAAAAGGTTACTGCATTATCAGCAATATTATTATTGCTCCACTCCAAAACTCTACAAGCAAGAGAGAGCTAGTATACATGCATGTACACCATGAACATGGCATATACATAACAAGAAGCTGTACATAGCTTGAATTCGGGCCGGCAATCCTTGACTCGCTGCCTATCTCAAGCATATGTTAAGGCATGGCTTTTTTTTTTTTTCAAGACCCTCCACGAAGTTTATAAAATTCTACAGTGAAACCACCATTAATGGGACACATTGGGACAAGGAGACGTGTCCCCTTAATAGAGGTACAGTGATACAAAGATTATATGAGCATTAATTTTGCCGGGACAAAAGTTTGTGTCCCCTTAAAGGAGGTGTCCCCTTAATGGAGGGGTCCCAAAGTAGAGGTTCCACTGTACTTCGATAATTATTGTGTTAATAGTTTGGGAGTCATCAAAAAGTTACTGAAGAAAGCTTATAGCAACCTTGAAGTTCCAAACTTTTAATTGGGGTAGTCACATGTCTTATGACTTCACAATTTGCTCAAATTCAAACAGACAACACAACATATGTTCATATTTGTATTACTGCATAGAAACATATTCTGCCCAGAATGAATTAAATTTTCATTCTATTAACATGACTTAAAAATACTGCATTACGCAAACAGCACTCTGCCACAGCTCTCACCCGCCCAAATAATTAATATGATATATAAAACAAACATTTGGCCACTTTTGACATAAAGACGGATCGGAAACATAGGTACACAAAGTGTGCGGGTGTTATTTTTTATTATTAATAAATTTAATTAATTAATTATTATATTATTATTATGGTCCACAATATAATCAAAAGGCCCTTTTGCTATCTTGTGTAACAAAGTGTTGCTATTTATGGTCAAATTAATTTGTTTTTATAATTTGAAATTAGAAGTAAACAAGAAGCTTTAAAAAGCTAAAACCGGGCAAATAATTTTTTTCTGCTTTATATTATTTTATTATATTTTCATACGTTTCTTTAAAATGTCGGTGACAAAACTAACCATACCTAACTTAAAATGTCATAGTCACGCGAGTATTGTGAATATCTGATGCTTGCGTGATTATAGTATATTAATAGCTAGCTATCCTGTAGCATGCAAATGTCAATACATGCACTTCTCTGTTCATTGATTGTTCGACAGTGCGAAACATCTGTTTAAAACATATGCCTAACAAGCGTTTTTCACGGGTTTAAACTCACATACCCATCTTTGTAATGGAAAATCTACTTCCACGGTCAGGACTTTTAAAACTCAATACGCTCATAAACTTCAGGAAATATTTCAGTTTGATTATCAACACTACTTTGCCCTAGGTCTCCACATAAATATCTGATGCTTGCATGATTACAGTATATTAAGGACGGTGCCTCCTAATACCAAAGTATTTTTGTGCGGTTTATGACTATGCGGGAAAAGCAGATCTTAGCAAGGGCTATTGGAATCCAAAAAGAAAATTGGGGGTAACCACGCATTTTCAAGAGATAATCAAGCTTCAACCTGGAAAAAAATGCTGAAACAGCGTTTTCTCGGAAAAAAAAGAAAAATATATTTTTTCGCAGATTCCCTTTGAATTTACCTTGACAAACACAAAAGCAACAATAAATATAAAAAGCTTTAAAATACTTAACAAATGGTAATATAACAACTACTGTTTATGTGTTTTTTAATTAAAAATCATCGCAACGTAGCCATTATCAACCCTGACAGCTCTCCTCTGGTATACCAAAAATACAGTCTAAATAACTTTTGCACACAACACAAAATTAATCATATGTTTAATAGGCTTACCGCTTCCATTTTATAACATAAAAAGTAGGGGTCACCACGCGTTTTTGTAAGTTATATGAAGAAAACGACCATACATTTCCCTGCCGAGCTTATAGCCTTAAAGAGATTTTGCAATGTTCTGTATGTGCGGCGCGCGCTAATGACGCGAGAAATTATGCGCAGAACGTATGCGCAGTAACAATAGGAGGCACCGTCCTTAATAGCTACAGCTGGAAAGACGCATGAACAAAACTATCATATAACGCGGTCAATATACTATCTTATTATATGGCTGAGTTTGTAGCTGATATAACGTGTGCTCTGGGTATTTTCAGCGCGGGATACTCCCGTAACGCCCACGGGCATTATGGCAAATGTTAATGCCCGACGAGCAGCACAAAGCCATCAGCACGGGAAAGTTTTTAAATTCAGTTTTGTAGAAAGCTTAACTCAATTTTTAGCCCACAAAGGTCACTGAGTGGAAACCGGTAAACTAAGTAAAGAAGAACATGAGAGAAAAAGAACATTCGGAAAATTAATTTTACGAAGAACAACAACCTAACAACGGAGAACAACAACAACCTAGCAGCAGTCAAGAACAAATTGACAGGTTTTGTGGAATCTGCTGACTGAGCCCACAAACGGGCAGAGTTGCGTGCCTTCTATGACAGTATTATGAGTGACATGAGGTCTCTTGCTGCCCTGGATCTTCCCACAACCAGGTATGTAGACTTTTATGTTCCAATATTACTTGAAAAGCTCCCAGAAAAGCTGTTAACCAATGTGTTGGAGTATCCTTGTGCCAATCCCACCATTGATCAACTTAATGAGATGATACACAATGATGTTAAAAGGCTAGAACAAGTTTAGCTAAGTTGCCTACATCAATCTTAACAACCAACAAGACCAAACAAACCCTCCACCTCCACCAGTTCCCTCAAATGAATCAGTTCCAACTGCCACTACCACTGCACTTGCTGCAGCATTAAGCATTCTTGAGTTGAGTTGCTTTCAGCAGTTCCATGTCGTCCTCTCAGATGAAGGGATTCTCGAATATTGGTTCCACCTTTTTCGCTTGATGTGTAAACATTTGCTGTAAATTTGCTCTCCGTTTAATGGCAATTTTTAGTGAATCTTGAAGTGCTTCGGTCTTTTCCTTTTGGTCAGGCATCTTAACTGTGTAGATTTACGGGCTGGTCACAGCACCACTTTGTGAAATCACTTTTTAATGTTTAAATCACAAGTCTGAAATATCACAGTAACCGTAAAACTAGCAATAGAAAGTAACAATGTCCAACACAACAGGTTTGCAGGCTCAGTCAGCAGATTCCACAGGTTTGTCAACTCGCAGAAAAGTCGTAACACAACGAAGAAAACTAGATTAAGCGACATCAACACTTTCCGTCATTACATCGAGTCGATTAACATAAGAAATGTGAAAATTGAGAGCTTATCTCATGAGCTTACTTGGACCACGTTCTGTGCAAGTTCTTTATCGACGTTCGCAAGGTTAATGGCGAACAGAACGAGCCGGACACTCTCTCTGGTTTCCGAAGAAGCATCCAAAGACATCTCAGTGATGCTGGGTCCAAAGCGAACATTCTCAAGGGCAGATAATTAAAAACGGCGCAAACCATTCAGCCGGTTTCTTGCACAGCACTTCGACGAGTCACACTAAAACAGCTGCATCAACCAGCCAGGCGGTTTTTGCCGGTGCAGATATTCGACAAATTTTTTCATGGCCCTGTCACCTTTGTTCAGGAGATAAAGCCGAAGAAGCGTCGAGTTTTCATTGAAAGTGACGAGGAAGATTGAACACTGACATGCATTTGTTTTTAGACAGCCGCATGAGCTACATGGATCAGAACATGCGCTCAGCTTTCGCAATAGTTTGAGAGTAAATGAAACTGTAACGTTTCTTTCAATTTTCAACTTTCTTCAGGCTATACCACTTGTGCGATATTTTTTTCATGCATGAAATAAAAGTGATCTATATTTCCAGAGTGAGAGGTTTCATTTGTTCCCATGTTATGGCATTTGCCCACCGGAAATAGTATTGTTAATTTCCAAAAATGAAAAAGAAAAGCCATATAATAAACTTGCTCACTCACTTGCTCGGGACTGTACTGGGAAATATTGGCCCTCGGTCGTTTTCGTACGGACCTCGCTACGCTCGGTCCGTACTGCTGCGACCTCGGGCCAATATTCCCCAGTATGGCCCTCGCGGACAATAAGAAGTAATTTAGCACGGCAAATGACATTAAAGAAGTGGAGGACGGACAGGAATACTCTATTCAGAATGTCCGAGTTAGATCGTAAGATGGGCTAAAGTTCAACCAAAAACAAATAAAATGTTTAGTTGAATAAATATTTTGGCTGCAAAACCTTTTTGCCTGTTATTGTGTAGACCTTAAGGTGTTTCGATACAGTTTTTCGAGGGCCATACCAACTGTTTTCAACCAGCTTTTTAGCAGATTTTCCTCAGTCGGATCGATCGAAGCTCCCCATTCTACAATCTCGGGCAAAAATCCTTGAAACACGTAGGACCCGCACCCCTCTCAATGTTGTTATCCGTTGAGTTAAACAATTTAGCGGATCTAGCAACATTGAAAAGGGGAACGGGGTGCCAAAATAGAGAGGTGTTTCAAGGTTTTAGGCCGAGATTGTCCGAGAGGCGGGAAAAAATGCTGAGCATGCGCAATTAATAGAAAATGACACTTAGAAAAAAATAAGAAATTTTTTTATAGGTCAGGTCAATAAAAACAATAAAGAAATACTTCTGAAAACGAGTTAAAAGAGCAGTAAATATGCCTTTCATAGTTATACAAAAGTAAAAATATCAATAATAAATGCTTTAAAAGTTATTAAAAATAAATAAATGCATCTGATTATAAAAATTATAATCAGTTAACTGAAGGTAATTTTGAGTTAGTGAAACTTTCAAATGAATGCAATGTATTTTTTTAGACATATACATTTTTAAAATAAGTAAGCCTTGTAGCTATTCATTAATGAAAAAAAAATTACTAAAATGAATAGGACAGCACATATAAAGACCAAACATGGAATATAAAGGAATAGGCAATTGGGCAATAACATATGGTATAATGTAACAAATTTACAGTGTCTGACGTAGTACAAACACGAAGGGGTAGGAGACGTTTTATTTCAAATAGCTGCATTTTATTATGGAAAATTTAACCGATGTGCATTCAGAATGTGATGACGACAATGAATTATGCGAAGGAAGCAGTGTTCATTCGGAAGACGAAGTGGATATTGAGTTGGCCGAGTTATCACATCGCGCAGTGAGATCAGTGTATCTAATTACCTATAGTAAGGCAGACTTGGAAAGATTTCCAACAAGAGATGACTTCGCCAAGGTGGTAATAGAGGCATATACAGAGACGAAGAGCGGAATGGCCGACATTTTACACTGGGTATGCAGCCAAGAAAAACATAATCAAAGGCACTATGTGCCAACTCGTGAATGGAAAAGTAAATAAATTAATTAACATAGAAATATGCAGTAGTACCGGGTAAATGTAAGTTGACAGTCTCATCCTCGATGTTTTTGAGAATCGAGTTTTGAGTTTTGAGTCTGACTCGAATAGGGATTTGAGGAAATGATTTATTTCTCGAAACAGAACAATAGATTCCGCGCGGCATTCACGCAAGCCGGTGTATTTCGTATTCACTCCAAATCAGTGTTGGTCGGGAGGGAAACTCAAACGAAAAGTCTTTAATCACTGATATTCGATAATCGCCAACTTTATGGGCTGAATATTTTTAAAAACAAGGTTTACACAAAACCATGGCCTAATACGATTTCAAACTGACTGGCCAACCAAACTATATTAACCGTACAGTAAACCCCGTTTATAATTAGAAGGTGTATATAAACACAGACTAAAAAAACATTTAGCGACTTTAATAGACTGACCTGCTTATAAGTTTATTTAGACCTCATTGACTAACTTTTTAGACGTCGTTTAAATATTCGGCCAATATGTTCGAACTGGTTTGAGTTTTATTTTAAAGCAAGTTGCTGTTCGTGAAATAAAATATTTCAATCATTTCAAAACATTCTGATCTTGTTTGTGTAGTCTGTGCTTCGCACGCACAATATAAAATTAATTTTATATGTAAACATTCATTCGTCTTCAGTTCTGTCATACACGAAACTCTTGGACAGAAAAATACTACAGTTATCTATGAAGTTGCAATTCTTGGACTAAAATTAGCTACAGTTAAATTATCAAAAATGGGTTTACTCTCCTATTAAAAAAAAACATATTGAGATACTATGAAAATAAAAGATAAATCTTATTTTTTGTCCTCCGTCACGCAACGCTTCCTCGTTCCGATAATAATATTTTAAAATTATTTCAACCATTGCGTATGATAACATCGTCCATCGCGCTGACTAAGGCCCAGTTCAGACGCCGTACTTCACATGAGCCGAATCAAATTCGAATTTAGACCGACCCAAATTAATTTAGACCGACTGAATTAATTCAGCCGAACTTAATTTAATAGGGGAAAATTGCTGTTATATTGAAAAATACATTATAATAATTCATGCATTTGTTTCGGCTCATGTGAAGTTCGGCGTCTGAATCAAAGCCGGTCTACAGCCGTTATTCCCGGCTGAGCCAGGCGGGAAGAACGGCTGAGCCGATCCGAATTCAATCAGCCGTTTCGAATTGATTCAGACGCCGTACTTCACATGAACTTAATTCATCGAATTCGATTCGGCTCATGTGAAGTACGGCGTCTGAACTGGGCCTTAGAGTCCATTCGAGTCCATTCGTCGACGTCAAGGAAATATGGAGATTGAGCAAAAAACACTGTCGAGCGTCTAAATAGATCCATGAATAGAAAAGATGAACATAGCCACTGAAACCAGTCATTTGGTGAGTAAATCAAGCCACTTCCAGCTCAAGACAACAGCAAATCGGTGTCCTCGGTGTCTCGGTGAATCTCGTTTGAGCCTGCGATAGTCGTCCATTCAATCAGCGGAGCAAAAGCACAGGGCTCCTGTCACTCCCGTGTGTGCCCCCGTGAGTCAAAAAAGGAATCTTGCATCATCTTTTAGGTATCGAAGGTCGCGAGATTGAATCCCGGCGGAGAAAACGGTTTCCCCCCCCCCCCCCCCCCCCGCAAGTATGAGAAACACAGGTACTAATATCAGTTCGCTTTAAATATATACGCTGGAAAAAAAGCATTGAAGGGTTTTTATAGTTCAGACGCAAACAAAAGAAAATATATAATTCCCATAGTGGTACAAAAGAAAATATAGAATGATTCAGATAAATTACATTTTATTCATCCACTTGGTATAAAGAAGATACAACATTTAACATACTTAAGTGTTTTTCCTAAGTCTTGAAGTCAGCAGCTTGGTTTTTAAAAGTTTCGACAGCTTGAGCCTTGATCAGAGCTTGAATCGATCGAAGAACTTCAAACGTGACTCACTTTTAATATTCTAAATGTCTCCTCTTTGGGCGGTCGAGTATTATTTAGGGTTATTTCTTTCAATTTCGAACTCCAAAAAGGTGTCTAATTGTAATTGTAGGAGTGAAAATACCGTGTTGAAAAATAGAAGAGATCCGCGCCAGACGCCATTTTGTTTACTGATAATGCATAAATTACCGTACTACGCATACATTAAAGTTTACAACCTAGTGGCCATCGACCGAGGGATCGAGGGATCGAGCGAGTGAAATTTGTCCGCTATACGCTATAACTTCGTTCATGCAAAGCATTCACTCGTTAAAAATGGAGGAATGCATTACCATATGTCAATTAAGCTCTCGCACCCACGACGATGGTTGCGTGTTCGTAATTATCTGCAAGAGGCATACTCTGTTATGGTAAATTTTTCAAGCAATCACTGCAACTACTATAGTGCTTGGCAATACACAATAAAAGAGGACCTCGAATATATTCAGTCTCCAGAGCATCCAGACCTCACAGATTCACCACGGACTCATCACGCCAGCGACAGTGTACACCAAGATGGCAGTAAAACGAAGGCGGGAAAAGGTAACAAGAAATGATAACGTGCGCGACTGAGCATTTATGAAGTTTCTCAACTTGCAGTTGCAAAAGGAATCAAAACAAGACTTGAGCTTCTTGCACTAGCCTGTAGCCAAAAACAACAGGGAAAAGAAGATCTTGCGGAGTTTATTGCCAATAGAGGAAGCAAAGTGGTCGATGAAGCAATTAGTGTAGGCTGGGAACTTGAGGAGGCGGAAGCGAAGTTAAAACGTCAGCGCCTTTCACGGATAGAAATTCTTGAAGATGCACTTCAAGGAGAATGTGCTGCAAACTGCCATGAACAGTGGCTCAAGCTAGCGGAGGACATTCTTGACAGAAATAGAATTCCACGTGATGTTTTTCAACGAGCAGTGCGCGAATTACTAGAAAAGGGGCGAGGGAAATATCGTAACATAATGATAAAGGGACCAGCAAATTGTGGGAAAACATTCCTACTAAATCCTTTGAATTATGTGTACAATACTTTCAGCAATCCTGCAAGCAGTAGTTTTGCTTTGCAGATCTTATTTTGAAACAAGAAATAGATCAACAACACGCGCCGAGTCAATAGACGCTCAATTTAAGTACACTTTATGGAACATTTCATTAAGTTACTAATTGTTGATTGTTATTTTGAAATTATGCATTGCACTGATGATTGTGCAATACATGCCTACTTAACTTGTGTAAACAATGGCGGTTAGCTAACGCAACGGTACACCACCATATTGTATTAGTTCACGCGTATTTGAAATATCGCTTGTCCTTGTGTTAACGGTGTATTTTTGAGAAAGAACATGTCCTTTCGTTCTGTTTTCTTAATTTTTAATGTAAAGGCGCCTATGGCGATTTTTAAAACGGTAAACCATTTGGTATTGAAATAAGGTCTTGATAGGGGTAAAACTCTTAAGTCTACACGGTCAACCGTTGACACTCAGACAAAACGATTCAAAAACGATTAATAACAAAGAAGCTAAGTTGTGTTAAAATTTTATTTCAGTATTATATTCAGTGCTATTTAATTAAATATTGAAAATATTTCAGATGATAACGTCTTTTCACTGTGAAGAAACCGAATGAGTGCTCGTTCTTCTGGTGTTGTTACTGTGGTGAAAACCATAGTTTTAAATAGGTTTTTGAAACTTACGATAATTTGATGGTTAATTACCTGCTTAGAAATCTATGTATGTTTCAACGTGTTTTCGTATTATTTATATGCTCTACCTTGATTAAAAATTTGATAACGTTACAATTCGAGTAAGTTCACGAAAGCTACAATGACGATAACTTCAAATTAACATGGATTAAAACATAGATTTTGCTAGAAAGTGATCGAAATTCTATTTAAATCATTCAGTCACGCCACCATTCATGATATTTTTATTTTGATGTCAACGCTAGGATTTGACCTTTGCCAGACGTTGTTTTTGACCTCACACAATCTCGGACAAAAATCCTTGAAAAAACGTAGGACCCGCACCCCTCTCAATGTTGTTATCCGTTGAGTTAAACAATTTAGCGGATCTAGCAACATTGAAAAGGGGAACGGGGTGCCAAAATAGAGAGGTGTTTCAAGGTTTTAGGCCGAGATTGTAGCATCATTCTCTTCGTCATTCTGGCGTTCCTTTCCCGCGCAGACTTTCTCTAGAATAGCCTCGACCCGTCCGCTGCGAAGAGTGATCTCGGAACTAAGGAGAACTTGTACAGACCTACAGTCTCTTTGATGTCAATTTCAGGGCGGCTGACTGGATCAAGAACTGCTACCAACTGGCTGACCACTTCAACAGCCGCATTGACCAGAAGCATGGGCAAAGTAACGAGGTGCGGTTGATTTTCGACCGATATGACTTGCCGATGTCCCTAAAAGCTGACATAAGGGTAAAAAGGCAAGGAGGTAAGGATCCCATGTACTACCGAATCACTGACTCTACACACATTGCGAACGTTTCTTTGAAAAGGCTCCTGTCTCACACCAGAACAAAGATGGAGTTGACAATGTACCTGGCAAAGAAAGCCATTCAACATGCAGAGAGAAAGGTTGACAGGCGATTGGTTGTGACATGGGGAAGTGAGTGTAAGGCAGCCCACAAAGAGACGACACATCTTCAGAGCAGTCAGGGAGAGGCGGACACGAAGATGCTGCTGCATGCTATCGACGCTACAAGAGATGGCGCAACTGAAATACGAATTCACTCGCCAGACACAGATGTCTTCATTTTATCTCTGAGGCGATATCAAGACCTCTGCGAGAACGTGTCATTTGTTACAGGGACAGGCCAGAACCACCGAGTGATCAAGTTGGGACCGATTGTCCAAGCCCTGGGTCCAGCAAGAACAGCAGCACTTCCTGCATTCCACGCCATCAGCGGAGCAGATAATACCGGAAGCTTCCCAGGCAAAGGAAAGCTAGCCTGCTGGAAGATTTTCAAAGACGCCAATGAAGACATCATCAATGAGCTGGGAAAGCTGGGTACAACCGTTACGCCGAGCACTGAGACAATGGCTGCAATTGAGAAGTTTGTGTGTCACCTGTATCTTCTAAAGACAACCTTTACAAAGGTGAAAGAGCTACGATGGTGGCTATTTCGGAAGAAGCAGGCCCAATCAGAACGATTACCTCCAACACAGGCTGTCCTGCATGAGGCCATTCTGCGTACGCATTATCAGGTTATGGTCTGGAATAATGACAGAGTTCCGAATCGTGAGATACCATCACCAGAACACTATGGTTGGGAAAGGAAGGATGACGAATGACTGCCTGTGATGACGCAGTTACCACCAGCACACGAGGCCATCATCCAGCTAGTGAAATGTGCCTGTGCCACAACAAGGTGTTTGAGTAATTGGTGACAGTGTCGTAAAGAGGGACTCGAGTGCACAGATCTGTGCACGTGCTCTGAAGAAGACTGGAACCGTGCGAGAATGTTTTGCCTAATGATCATCTGGAAGAAGATGAAGACAGCAGTGATGATGAGGAGGATGACTAGTCTGAAGAAGTAGTGGACATATACTTTCATTGCTTCATACCGTGTATTTATTATTTTGTAGCTAACACGGTTTTAGAGTTTTAGTATCTCTAAGAGAGAAGTCCAAGGTTGATGTGTTGTTAAATTGTCCTTAAGAGCAGCTAAATTCCATTGATTTCCATTGCTGGAAAATTACCATTGGCCTCACAAGGGCAGTGAATGAAACGACAACCTTGTTTCCATGTCGGTTTGGCATGTGACATGCTATTGTAACTGAGAATATTATCACAACAGCAATAAAGACTGATTGTTAGGGTATTGTGTGTGATGACAATGATAGAAATTATATGGTTTGATTATTAGCAGGATGCATGTCTCTTGAAAAACACAGAATGAGCCTCGCTTTCATGCTTTATTGATCACGTGACCACCAGTAATACTCTCAAACCACTCTGTGGTGTTAAACAAGGTTTACTGTACATATCTGGTAAGAATGGTCATGATTTGTTGGTTCAAAGACGAGTTATAAAAAATGTTATTTTTCAGCCTCGTTTCTATGCTGAGTAATAGACGCCATTTTTAAAAACCTCGGTATAACCCCCCCCCCCCCCCCCCGTAACAATTTACAAAATTGCCAACAACATTTTTTGTGTTCCTTAGTGTCCCCTAAACACAACCAGACCAGTGGCTTGCTTTCTTCAAGAAATTCCCACGGGACGTTTATTCACGACATATGCTCCCCAACTATATTGTAATATTTTGATTATTCCACAGGATAAATTTACTATTCGTATCTTGAAGACTATTCTTTTTTACATCGTTAAAATATTCTAGGAGTTCCCGCTAAAAAAGGTAGGTTTTTTGCAATTTTAGTAGCATTGTAATAATTGCAATTAAGAAGAAAGGCCAATCCTCCGTGTTTATCAAAATAGTAATTTGGAACAGCTTTCCATGTGTCATATGTTTTACTTAACAGTCTACCTATCCAAGCTAGCCGTAATGATTTGACCATTGTTCTAAAATTTGGAAAGTTAAGACCTCCTTCAGAAAGCGGCTGATATATCACCTGTCTCCTATTTTGGCAATAAGGTCGGTGAGTCGGATGAGAAAATATCTGTCTCAAGATAATCTTAAACGTATTGTTAACGCTTTTGTTATTTCACGCCTGGATTACTGTAACAGTGTTCTCTATGGACTTCCTAAGCTTGAGCTGGAAAAAATACAACGAATCCAGAACATTGCAGCTCGTCTAATTACAGGGACAAATCGGATGGACCACATCACTCCCGTGCTTAGGGATCTTACACTGTCTTCCTATTCAGTCACGCATCGTTTTTAAGATTCTACGACACTGTCTTCCTATTCAGTCACGCATCGTTTTTAAGATTCTACTCTTAACATATAAAATTATCAACGGACAATCACCAACCTACCTATCTTCCCTCATCAACGCCCATAAACCTGTTCGTTCTCTTCGCTCTTCAGATCGCTCACTTTTACAAATACCTGATGTTTCAACAGCAACCTATGGTCAACGAGCTTTTTCTTTTTACACCCGAAACTTTGGAACACCCTACCTACATCTATAAAACAATCTGAGACAATAACCATTTTTAAAACGAAACTGAAAACATTTCTTTTTAGTAATCATTTTTACCCTTAGTTAATTAATTAGTTAGTTAGTTAGTGAGTTCGGTTATTATTGCATATTTGTAAGTGCGTTGAGATTTTTAAACGCGCAGAAAAGAACTTTATTATTATTATTATTATTATTATTAGTTTCACCAGTTGCACGAGTCGTACGAGTTGACTGGGTCCCTTCCTTAATGAGATGCAGTTCCACCACTTGTACTAGTTGTACGACTTGTATGAGTTGACTGGGTCCCTTCTTTAATGAGATGCAGTTTCACCACTTGTAAAATAACACTTATTTTCATGAAAAGCATCACACATTGACCACTTGTACCAATTATTGTCAAATGATAAACCTTGTTTTACGACTCGTTGTACGAGTCGTACGACTCGCACAAGTTGAATCTTGACTTTCAAGACTTGAACAATTAAGTGGTGAGTATTGGACATGCTTGGAGGGGAACGCTAAGAGAACAAAAAGCCCCCTTGGGGAAAGATAATAAAGTATGTAAAGGAATGCTCTGAAGGAACGCTAAGAGAACGCAAAGTGGAACGCTAAAGGAATGCTAATAATGTGTTATGGGGAACGCGTTCAAGCGATCTGGAAACTAAAGAGAATGTGTTCCAATTTGTACTGTGTGTTATTTGTGTCCCTGAGATCTCATGTTTTCGCCAGGTTCTTGCCATCTAAATTGCCACTAATGGTAATATTGTTAACATAATTCGCAACACAGAGTTGACAATAATGGATCTGGGAAAACACTAGCCTCCTACGGAGAATTTATTTTGGTTCGTCACACAATCTGCATGATGAGCCAAAAGAAAGTCTGTGAGGAGGCTAGGAAAACACAAAACTGTTCGAAAGGGCTTACTATCGCCTCTTGTTTATGTTTTGCTTCAAATTTCAGATCGTTCGATGTCGCAAATCGATTATCAGCTATCCTGCATTGACTAATTTTGGCGTTTCTTTCACTGGTTGTTTCATGCAGCCAAAAATAACACATTTGACGTCAAGGTTATTTCTAATCTTTGGAACTGAAGTAAAAATAAATCTCAAATGACTGAGGTAATTCCGTGCTTGAAACAGGACTGAAAGTCTGCGTTTATTTTTAGCATGGGAACCAAAGCTTCTGATTGGTCAGTCAGTAATTCGATTTACAAAGTCAACAAAATAAAGCTGTTTAAACATGCACGTAATATAGCCCGCTGCCTCAAAAGCCAAGAAACTTTCTGCTGATCGCAATTCGAAGATATCATAGGATGGAATTTGTATATAATAAATAATTAAACAAGGCGGCTTGTCACACAACGTGCAATTCCAGCAAGTTCGATCGAAGAAAGCTCATCGTTTCTTCGCATTTCATCGTCAATAATATCAGAATGTTGGATGACAAGTTTTCTGTTTCATCCTGTTTGTGGTTTGTCACATAAGGACTTCATGTTTGTTTAAAACGTGATATAAAGAAAAGGTGAAAATTTACGATGTGTTGTCTTGCATAAAAGCGAGAGTTTGCCCACTAGGTAATGCATTCCACCCATCAAACAATTCGGAGAAGTTGCAATGAAGCCCTGTGGAGAAAAAATTGTGGTTTCAGAGCAACATCTTTGCTGTCGATCAGTGATGAAGACCACCATGTAGAACTTAGCATTCAAACTATCATTGAACTTGATCAACATATTGATTTCGCCAATGGCGACGTGACCTTATAGCTCTAATGGAAGCTGAGAGTGGCAAAGGAATACCAGGTTACAATTTATTTTATATCTAGAAGGACTTTGTGTATGATTCTGTGAAGTAAACTTGACAAATTGTCGCCTTTGTTGTTTTTGTCTAGGTCTCACTTTTTCGCTTGCTATGCGATCGACCGATCATTAGTCTATTTCAAAACCTTGACTGGCTGCCTGTCATTTCGCCACAAATTAAACCTCACAACTTGTATATAATCTGATATAAATGCTTCCATTATTTCACACTTAAGTCTGCATTTTACCCCTGTTCTGCAGTCTTAACCCTAGCCTGTATTTTACCCCCGGTCTACAGTCTGCGCTGCATGCAGTTCGCACTCTGCGTTTTACACTGACTGGATTTATTCGTACTTTCTGAAACTATTTACATCCAAGCTAAAATTAAATGAACTCACACGTCTTCTTTCGACAAACTGGAAGTATTTTGATACTTGCCTTTGAAGTTAATGAACAGCCATCACAAATGTATTAAGTATTACTAAAACATTGCACAACACTTCTGAATAAAATCGACACAAAAAGATTTACTGACAATCAACTGTTGACAAGAGATCATAACAAACTCCTGAAGCACATATCAAATTATCTCCTCAATTTGACCACTTTCCGTGAAAACAACAAAATGTACAAAGAAAGCCTGTACATCGCATTGGCACTATCTTCGTCATTCTGCTAAACATCGACAATCGATATCTACTTGGATTTACTCGGATATTAGAATCAGCTATTTCATTGGTTGTTGATCGATGGTAGCCCCAATCTGATTGGAGTAAAATACATGGGCATACATATGATAACATTGTCCATCGTGCTAGCTATGAGGTATTTTTTCAGAAAAAATAACTCTGAGTGGGAAGGCTGTGGCATATGGACCAAGCTCAGCAAGGTCCATTATTTATAAAATAAAATAACCAAGAGCCAAATATTTTCCCATTTGGACCTGTAGACGTCCATTATGGTATTTATCACATGCACCTCTAGATCTACTGAGTTTGATTTTGTTGGTTAGTTGTGAAAAATGTCTTGGTGAATGTTCTGAATTGAGTAAGTAAATTGGTGATGTATTTGGGGGCCTGATGGCATTTTGCGGACCAGCTCACACCCGTCCGGCCCTAAACACATCAACTCTGGGTATCATTTTCTATAGAATTGTGTCATCGGGGCCATACATTTATCATAATAAATAATATTAATTTTGGTGTTTTGATGATCTTATCAGTTTCTGACGTAAAATTTGACTAGTCTTTCTTCCACTTGAATTTTTCTTCAAAATAATTTGTGAATCACTGATCCATGTTACTATTTTTACTCTACTTGTTACTCTCTTTTGCCGTCATTCCACAGTAATTTGGACAAAAATTTTTGAAAATCAAAGCTGCTTAGTGTACTCAAATTCCTGATAAATTGGTAACATGTTAGTTATATTTTATGAAAATAATAAAAATTGTTTGTCATCAATTGTTATTTATGCATAAATTATCATTAATTACCAACAATAATGATAATAGCTGTTGCGGAGTGGAAAAGTTACATGTTGTGCTGGTATAAAATAGAAAACAGGTATTTTGATGAACTGGTCTGGGACACAAACTACTTCAGACAAAGTAACTTTGACATTGGCCAAACTGTATACTTCTAGCAGCAGCAGACAACATTCCGGATGCTGTTTTCCCCTCCGCAACATTTTGAAGCTTATCCTTGGGTTTCACGTGACGTCACAGCTCTTCCGGGCCTCTCCAAATATGGGCATCCGCCATTACTGTGCCCCTCAGAGTGTGAAATTTATTGAGATCGTAGGCCATTTTTGTAGTATCTTAAACTTTTCGATGGCTTTATCGCAAGACAACGGAAACGATGGGCTTGAGAATCTTAGCAAGAGCATTCCAATCCTTTCTCAATATGCTTCGTTATTGGAAAGCCGCTTTAAGCAGCGCTATCTCATGAAAATTTCAGTGATAGGCATTGACCCGTTCACCATTCCACGTGAGCAGTTCGATCCAGAGTGCTTGCCTCCAGTCGAACAGTCAGACCTTTTATAGGGGGCTACCTGGTTAACCAAACTAGCCACTATACGAAGGAGCAATTCAAGACCTACAAGAGTTTGCTGGCTTATACCCAAGTGGTCTCTGGTTTTGTTGGTTCACTGCATGGAAAGGTGATAGCGGGAAAGCATGTTGTGGTGGCTAAGGTTCGACATTCCCAATCAATGAATGTCACTCTTGCGGAGTGTTGGCTTATAACAGAGAACGATGGAACTGTTCTTTTGGCACACTGTATGGGGTGTAAAGCAGGACTAGGAGAGACTTGTTCGCATGTTGGAACCGCTTTAATGTACATTGAATGCTGGACAAGAATCAACGACAAGTTGTCATGCACTCAAGTCAAATGCACATGGCTTCTTCCTACTTACGTTAGTGAAGTGACCTACGCAAGAGTGAAGGAAATTGATTTTACGTCGGCTAAAAAAATGAAAGGAAACCTTGACAGCCGAATCGATTCCTACGTTGAAGATAATAAGAACTTGAACAATGAGCAAACAAGCGGCAACGAGCAGAACACAAAAAGGAGCCGCGGCTACACCGCAAGTTTCAGCAGCGGAAATGAATGCAGTGTATGAAAAGCTTAATCAATGCCCATCAAAAGTTGTCGCTTTAAGTTTAATTGGAAATTATGCTGATCAATTTATTTCTAAAAGCCGGAATGTACCAGTGCTGAATGATCTGTTTGAATCAAGTAACATAGACCTTGAATATCCAGTTATTTTGCAAAAGTGTTTACAAGTGAAAATAAACATGTCTGAGGACGATATTGAGACAGTGGAGAAAGATACCAGATCTCAAGCAAAGGGACCTGGATTTTTTCGGCATCGTGCCGGACGAATTGGGGCTTCGGTAAGCGGCTCTGTGTTCAACAGTAACCTTGCACAGCCCCCGCAATCACTCATAAAATCTATTTGCTACCCCCACTTATATAAAATTAACACTGCGGCAACAAGGCATGGAAACAAATACGAAGAGGTTGCCATTAAAGCCTATGAGAATTATATGAAGAGTACTCATGTCAACTTCCAGATAATCCGATGTGGACTATTTGTTAATAAAGAGCATCCTTTTATCCATGCTACACCAGACTTTCTGATGTCTTGCGACTGCTGTGGATTAGGCTGTGGGGAGATAAAATGCCCAGTTACTGCCTCAAATGGAGACTTTGAGGCATATGCCCAGCGAAAGGGTGCATGTATTGAGAAGGTGGATGGCACCTTCAAGTTAAAGAGGAGCCACAATTACTACCACCAAGTTCAGCAGCAGCTGTTCACTCTTCCTGAAAGAAAGTACTGTGACTTTATTGTTTTTGCCATTGACACCAAAGGGAACACCCATCTTGTGTGTGAGAGGATAACCCCTGACTTGAAACATGCAACCACTGTGATAAGAAAACTGGAAGCTTTTTGGAGAATATGTATGCTCCCAGAGATCTTAGCTAGGTGGTACACAAGAAGATGTGATGTACCAGTAAAACTTCCATCAGTGGGGAGCATCTGCTTTTGCAGAGGACAGAGTGACACTAACATTATTTCCTGCAGCAATGCTGATTGTCCTTATGGCCAATTTCATAAGGCATGTTTGGCCATTAGTGATGTTCCAATATGGAAAACCTGGTATTATCCTCATTGCAGTCGCTTACCAGAGTTCAAGCACACCAGGAAGGCCAGAGGGAAGCCAAAGCAGCCGTCTGCAGTAAACCAGGCCGCCATGCTTTGTAACACTGTATGCATCTGCAATGCCAAGGCAACCTCAGATGACAAACTGGTTGAATGTCACAACACCGGATGCAAAGGGCATTTCTTTCACCTGACTTGTCTAGGACTGAAAAGGATGCCCAATAATCACAAAACAACCTGGCAATGTCATGCCTGTAGAGGAAAAAAGAAATCCAGCTACTGCTTGTACTTCTTCTCTCTCAGTTACCGATTCTAGTGAGTCAAGTGATGATTCAAACAGTGATAGTGAGGATAATGCTTCCAGTGTTGCCTTCATTAAACAAGACACCGGAGAAACTGACAAATTTGGTCCACTTGCTAATTTGGGGGAAGCTGATTTTGATATTATAAGGGACCCCAATGGTTGGCTTACATGTGACATTATTCAGGCTGCACAAGTGTTACTGCAAAAAGCCAACCCATCAGTTGAAGGACTGCAGTGGTCAACACTAGGGCATGTGCGAAACTTTGATGTGGTTTCCGGAGAATGTGTACAGATTTTGCACTCTGGAACTGATCACTGGGTTTGCATTAGTAGTATTGGCTGTTCTCCTGGTATGGTAAATCTTTATGATAGTTATTACCATGATGCAATCAGCCAAGAAATAGAAGAGCAGGCAAATGATTTACTTGGTGGACAGTTAGTTTCATTCGAATTTGTTCCTGTACAGCAGCAACTTAATGGAAGTGACTGTGGAATTTTTTCAGTTGCATTTGCAACATGCTTGGTTTTAGCTACTGACCCAAGATATGTAACTTTTGACATCCCTGAAATGCGCCCCCATTTATTGCAATGTCTTAAAAGTGGTGCAATCAGCATGTTCCCTGCCTTTTAGAGCATGCATTATAGCTTTGGACATGCAGGGCATACAAGTCCATTGTTCTTATAAATTGTCTAAGGTTGATTCAGGAATTATACTATTGGGGTGACTGATATTACAAGTTGTTGCACTAGTCATGCCAGAAAAAAAAGAGGTTGAATGTTATGATAGGATTGATAAATTGGTTTGAAAGGGGGTCATTATGGTCACCCCCTGGAAGAAAAAAAACAGGACCCGCCCCTGATGCTTTAGTGCAATAAGAGAAATAATCAAAGGCACTATGTGCCAACTCGTGAATGGAAAAGTAAAGAAATTAATTAACATAGAAATATGCAGTAGTACCGGGTAAATGTAGTACCGGGTAAATGTAAGTTGACAGTCTCGTCCTCGATGTTTTTGAGAATCGAGTTTCGAGTTTTGAGTCTGACTCGAATAGGGATTTCGAGGAAACGATTTATTTCTCGAAACAGAACAATAAGATTCCGCGCGGCATTCACGCAAGCCGGTGTATTTCGTATTCACGTCCAAATCAGTGTTGGTCGGGAGGGAAACTCAAACGGAAAGTCTTTAATCACTGATATTCGATAATCCCCGGGCGATAATCGCCAACTTTATGGGCCGAATATTTTTAAAAACAAGGTTTACACAGGGTTTAACAAAACCATGGCCTAATACGATTTTAAACTGACTGGCCAACCTAAATGTATATATATAAACCGTACAGTAAACCCTGTTTAGAAGATGTATATAAACACAGACTAAAAAAACATTTAGCGACCTAGACTGACCTGCTTATAAGTTGATTTAGACCTCATTAACTAACTTTTTAGACGTCGTTTAAATATTCGGTCAATATGTTCGAACTGGTTTGAGTTTTATTTTAAAGCAAGTTGCTGTTCGTGAAATAAAATATTTCAATCATTTCAAAACATTCTGATCTTGTTTGTGTAGTCTGTGCTTCGCACGCACAATATAAAATTAATTGTATATGTAAACATTCATTCGTCTTCAGTTCTGTGGCATACACGAAACTCTTGGAAAGAAAAATACTTCAGTTATCTATGAAGTTGCAATTCTTGGACTAAAATTAGCTACAGTTAAATTATCAAAAATGGGTTTGCTCTCCTATTAAAAAAACATATTGATACTATGAAAATGAAAGGTAAATCTTAGTTTTTTTGTCCCCCGTCACGCAACGCTTCCTCGTTCCGTTTCTTTTCCCCCCCGCAAGTATGAGAAACACAGGTACTAATATCAGTTCGCATTAAATATATACGCTGGAAAAAAAGCATTGAAGGGTTTTTATAGTTCAGACGCAAACAAAAGAAAATATCATAGAATTCCATATATAGTGGTACAAAAGAAAATATAGAATGATTCAGATAAATTACATTTTATTCATCCACTTGGTATAAAGAAGATACAACATTTAACATACTTAAGTGTTTTCCTAAGTCTTGAAGTCAGCAGCTTGGTTTTTAAAAGTTTCGACAGCTTGAGCCTTGATCAGAGCTTGAATCGATCGAAGAACTTCAAACGTGACTCACTTTTAATATTCTAAATGTCTCCTCTTTGGGCGGTCGAGTATTATTTAGGGTTATTTCTTTCAATTTCGAACTCCAAAAAGGTGTCTAATTGTAATTGTAGGAGTGAAAATACCGTGTTGAAAAATAGAAGAGATCCGCGCCAGACGCCATTTTGTTTACTGATAATGCATAAATTACCGTACTACGCATACATTATTGTTTACAACCTAGTGGCCATCGACCGAGGGATCGAGCGAGTGAAATTTGTCCGCTATACGCTATAACTTCGTTCATGCTAAGCATTCACTCGTTAAAAATGGTACAAATAATCAAATTACAATGTTGATTCATAATAAGCTATGAGTACTCCCACACACTATGAGTGCCAAGAGTCAGATGCCTCAATTTCCGTGGCAAAAGAAAGAATGCTAAGCCGCATTAATAACATTATTGTGAAATGGAAAAAATAAATAATAACGAGGTTATTTTTCATTTTGCATTTCCTAAAATCGGCTTCAGTCTGGCAGTATATCGTGTTGTACTTTGTAGTGCCAAGGTGCTCTTTATGTTGCTAAAATCAGAAATGTATATTTACTATAATGGGCTGATCTGGGTCCCCCTGGTGGGGATCTCTGGAATTCCAGGACAGGTACCCCTAAACAAAACAGAGGGCAATTCCAGAAAAGATCTGTACCCCCCCCCCCCCCCCACATGGTGGCCATTTCTTTTATCTCTGAATTGCCTTAACCCCTCACTCCTCCCCTTGAAGGATTTTTAATTTGTAAGATTTGATGGTTTTTCTTTATCAAATGGGATATATAGAATATAAATATATTAAAATGCCAACTGCAGTGCAGGTACAGATATTTTTCTGGAAATGCTCAACATGAGCCAGTAATTACAGTTCCTACCCTGAAACAATATTTTATCCCTTTTACAATTATTTATTTTAACTATGAACGTGCTTGTTGGTCATCTGCCAAGTATGGCAGAGTATGGCACAATAGACCATTTTCTCAGGTACTGTTATGTGTTCAACAAGCTGAAGTTAAGAACTGGCAAGAAGGAAATCAGCCTCTATTAGGTAATCTCTTGTTGATCAGTCCTAAAGTTGAGCTGAGAAAATGGTCTATATAAATTAAAGCACTTTTTATTCAGAGGTATTCATACAAAAATTTAGGCATAGTGCCAGTACCTGAGTCATTTTTCTTGGGCAAGCTACATTGCATCTGCTCAGGTGCTACGTACCCCTACCAAGTCTGAATAAATATTTTTTAACCATCAGGACTGAAAATTTTAAAAGCTGGTGACCTAAAATTATACATTCTACCCAATGCAAATGGTGACCAGTTTGTCACATTTAGCTGAAATCAAGGTTAATTTCCAGCCTTGACCATGACAGACTTTTACTACCTATATGCTCATAAAGAACAAAAATTCTATTCAAATGGAACAATTGAAGGACAAAAATTTACAAGTGCAGAGCATACCCTCAGGATTCTATCAATTAAAGGTACCTGCGACTCGTGACCCTTGACACGAGTAACCAGAAAGTCTGTAGGGATGATTCCTTCTAGAAATGTGTATTTCCTACGCAGGAGTCCTATAACTCTCTCCACATGGATCCTAACATTGGCAATACCTCTTGACTTCTCAACATCAATGGGATCTAACTGAGATTTCCCTCTGGTGAATGCTGGGATGACTAACTTCCCTTGCTTCAAACCAACACTTTCACTAATTGTGAAGCCCCGATCAGCCATTACGGTGTCCCCAGGCACAAGTTTGTCCAGAAAAGTCGCAGTTCTCTGTCAAGAATTTATCTGAAGTGCGGCCACCCCAAGCTTCAGACACACATGAAATACTGCCCTGTGGTGTAATACCAATCAGGACCTTGATGGTGTTGTGGTGTTTGTAATTTGAGAATGTTTGTGCTCGGGGCAGTAAATTTGAAGGTTTTTCGATGAAGACCTCAAAACAGTCTATGATGACAGTTACACTTCGACCAAATGTATACCTGAAACACATTGGCATAGTTCTACACAGATCTTCTCGTTCTGGCCATCTTACAAAACACGACAATCGTGTATCCATGGCAATGACCCAGGCTGTGAAGATCCTCGAGATTGTAGACATTGATACAAGAAAACGATAAGCCAGATCCTGAAAAGGCATATTAAGCCGCAGCTTCATGAGTACCAAGACAAATTCCTGGAAACCGTCCAGACTTTGAGAGCGGCGGGAGACAAATGGGGCTACATGCTCATAGACAACCATGAGGACTTGAAACGATGGGAGACCGGTATAAAATCTCACCTTCTCGTCCGAGTCAAAATACTCTTTGTTCGGTGCTTGATATCTTGGAGAACGAAACATATACTCGAACTCATTTGTCTGCGTCTCAGCTTCCTGATACTCTGGTCTCTCAAATCTAAATTCTTCAGTCTGTGAACCCACATCCATTGAGGTGAACATTTCCTGAAGTGTTTCAACGAGCGAGTCTTCGCCGCCATCCTCACACTCCATTGTACTTGAAGTAGCCGCCTGCTCATGGCGCTCAGACACTCTCTCTTCTGTTCCATCGGTCCCTTCTGCTCCCTCGGTGGGACTCGTAGAGGGCACAGAATTTGCCGCAACGGCATCAGCTTCAAAGTTGATGTCATGAATGCGTTCCCCAGCCTGGTCTAACTCCGTTTTTTTCGCTGCAACCTAACGGTGAAGCTGTTCTAAGGCCCGCTTGTTGCGCTCTTCTACTCTAACTTTCCTCGCAGCCGCCTCTTTCTGTTGCTGTTCTGCCGTTTCAGCATCCTTGTAAACTTTCTTTCCGAGGTTCAGAGTTGGAACCCAGTCTACATTGCCCTTATCCCAACCTTTTGCAGGTTCCCCGTGAACAAAGTGGCTCTCAAGGACTTTCTTTGAGGCAGTATCGCCTCGGCTTATCGCCAAAATCCACAGTTTTCTGCGCTCTCTGGTCAATTCTTCGTGTGCTGCACCTTGGATTTGTTATCACTTTTGGAATAAAAGCAAATTTTACCGGGTGTTTTCCACTTTTTGATCCGCAACCAACGACTATACAGTGAACCATGTTCCAGTCAAATCTCCCACTAATCTCTCTATTGCGAATCTTTGTTTACGCTTCGAGGGGCACAGTAATGGCGGATAGCAAACCGTTGTCAAGGTCGATGTCACGTGGGTGAAACCCAAGAATAAGTTTTGTTGGTATGCTTATAAAATGATACAATCAACTTCTTCTTTTCAAATCTTCTAATTTTGGGCCAAGGCTAAGTTGTATTATGTTTAAAAAGATTTTATGTTTTAACCCATTGACTACTGGGCTTTTTCCAAAAAAAGTCAATCTAACATCCCAGATGCCTATTTCTGGCCATTATCTCAACAGTTTAATGTCAAACTGTCTCAAACTTAGTTTAAAACACGGCAAACTAACATCCCCTTCTACATAGAAGCAACAAATTCAATATTTTCCTCGGGCATGCGCAGAAATCAAAATTTCGACATAGTTTTTGGGTTTGAAAAACCCACCTGACATTAGGCTTTTCTTTTCCTTTTATTTTTTTGCCGTTCTCGCTCTCCTTTTTCTCTCATATTATTTTGTGGTTTTGTTGGCCTTTCAGTCGTCTTTGTTCATGTTGAAAAAGTTTTAGCCTAAACGTTGGGAGAAGGAAATTTTTTTGACAAAGAGTGTCAATGGTAGTGAAGGTCGCGTTTTTTGGTGATTTTGGAGGAAAAAATCCAAGTTGTTTTGTGTGTATCTCTGGTCCAATTTAACGTTTCGTGCTCGTTTAGGCATGCTTTGTTAGACATTTTCCAACTCTATCCGTTGATTATCAAAGACATCCTCTGGCGTGAACAGTGATGACGTCACAAGTGGTACAAGTCTGTGGTCTCTTCTTGGCCGTTTATGGCCAGTTTAGTAGTCAATGTGTTAAGCTGTAGTTAAGAGAGATTGATTAATTTCTGTTGCAGAGGGGAAATTGTGTTGTGGAGGGGAATTCTGTTATGGAGACAAAGTCTCTTTTGATAAAGATATAACTGAAATGATGTTTACATCTGCAAGAGACATCATTTTTCTCTCACAAATTGAGTATCTAATAATGTAATTTACATCTGCAAAACCAGTTTTCTCTCAGAGTAAGTACTTTACATGTGTTTGCACTCAAGCATTGCATTATGGGAATTCAAAATGGCTGCCTAGGTGAGCTGTACGTACCTGCCTCGTCCCCAGTCGCTCGCGGGGATAATTTAGAACGAGGCACGCATGGAACGATGGGAAGGAGAGGATTTTTCTCCTTCCCATTATCTCTCGCGCTTCGTGCTCGTTCCAAGCTCCCTTGCGCTTCGCGCTTGCTCCCCTGGTTTAATCGCGCTTTGCGCTCTCGCGAAAAGCCTGTGGAGGAGGCAGGAAAAGCCTGTGGAGGAGGCAGTGTACGTACAGTTATAAGAAAGGTCTTCTGACACTGTAAGAAGTCAAAAAATAGGCCCGCGAGGCGTGCTCATGGCTACTGCATTTTTTACTCAGAGAATGCGCATACATGTAGCCCATGAGCCGATTAAACGAAATGGGTTAGGGACTCTCACGATTTCAATCAGTAAGTTATATTTTTCTCTACCCAGCAGTCATGAATCCACATCATCCCTTTATAACATGTATACTAGACATACTAGATATAAACATTTCCACGCCAATGGCTTTCGTTAACTCTCACCAGACCTCTCAATTGATAATATAGGTCAAGACTTCGTTCTCCGAGTTGTCGCCGTTGAGGATAGTGCAGCAACTTTGTTGGTTTTGTTATTTTTTTCTTTGGTGTATTGCATTTGATAACCCTAGCCCTAAGGCAACATCTCTTGCTTTGGCTAACCACACTAAAATAATCAGGCCCGTAGGGCGAGGGATGCGACAGGTGCGTCCGTGGACCGATGGCTGAAAATAAAGTGAATGAAAAGCTCTAATTCGCTAACTGGTGTAGTCTGGAAATGAAGCCTGAATCAACGAAGATAACATCGAAGGTCCGCCATTTGTAGATTTGCTGGGTGACATATTAAATTTTGGACCAGATCTTGAGATTCTATAAGCTGAATTTAACGTTAACGATAAATTCGACCTAAAACCCTCATACAGAATTTTAATCCCCAGGCTCTATCAAAATGAGAGAAGACTGGGTACCCCAATAATGAACTGCAAAAGGGCTCAGCATGTGTGTCAATATTGGATAAAATGGACCGAACAGAGCCAGAGGTCACAGAAGAGCGAAATAGAAAGGCCGCAGCAAAATCCTGTCAATCGATAGATACATTTGTCCGTAAATTGTAAATTACATGTCACATAAAGTTTCTTGCAATTGTTTGTCATTAATCCATTTTGAATTTAAAAAGTGCAAGAAATTTTTATGTTTATACGTTTGCTTTTTGCTGCCTGGTTTCATATCAAAACGCACGAAATGCGAAATACAGTCGAACCTCTCCACAACGGCCACCTTGGGGACAGAGGTAAGTGGCCGTTGTAGAGAGGTGGCCGTTATGGGGAGGTAGGGGTGTAATATGACACCATTTGTTTTTTTGGGGGGGACAACATTTTTATTTAAAAATGCTTATTATAGCATATGAATACGTAACACAATCAAAATGTATCAATAAAACAGAAACCAAAATGATGTTCAGAACAGGAATGTTAACAAAACAAAGCTAGTAAAGTACAGTGAGTACATCAGTTTGTACATCGTTTACTTTCTCTTTCGTGAAATTAAGTTGTCAAGGGTTGTTTGCTTGAGTGAGTGGCTGCGAGGTTCTATTTTAATGTGACTTACTGTGCCACCAGGCATTTTTTTTTTCAATTTCGCAATGCAATTTAAACACAGAGCCTTATCAGCTGTACTCGATTTACGACTGAAATAAAAATACAGTACTGTAAAAGCGTAAAAAAATGGAAAATAGAAAAAAATGGGGGCCTTGTACTTTCTAGTATTGTGTGATTCTTCCATCAGTGGCTAAACACGTGCCGCAATATAAGATACTGTATTGCCCGACGATGCGTGGTACAGATGAAGTTGCGTGACCTTTTATTACTGTACGCCAAAAAAGATAGGGTTTTAATGGCCGTTGCCGTTGTGGAGAGGTGGCCGTTGTAGAGAGGTTAAAACAAGAGTGAATGTATGGACTGTCCGCCGGGACAAAAGAAAGTGGCCGTTGTGGAGATGTGGCCGTTGTGGAGAGGTGGCCGTTAGTAGAGGTTCGACTGTATCAAAAATTTCCCGGCGGTACCCCCCTACAAACTCGGGAGGCACTCGAAAGTTAGTACGCGCAAGGAAAAGGAGACATCTGCACGCAGGCTATCCCCTCCCCTTTCGCACTTATTACGGACAGTTTTGTTTGTCCCGACGAAAAGCTCATATATTTTATCTTACATTACAACGGTCACTTTTCCGCTCTCATACAAAGTTAACCTCGCTTATCTGTGCACTGTATATTGTCATGACATGTTTGACAACTGTCTTGCTCACTGTGCTGCGTGGCAGGCGTAACACAAAAGTTTCACTTCCTTGGTCTTTTACTGCAGTCATTAGACGTTGCTTAATACGGACAATTGTTCGTGTCCGTCTTATCCGGGTTCCACTGTACATACGAGGCGTTTCAATCACAGTCAAAACAAAGGGATTTGACTTCACGAAACTGAAAAAAAAACCTGCCAAAAAAACCCCTGCAAACTGTCAAAGCTATTTGCCTTTATCTCTGTAATTGTGTAATAACCCGACCAATTACACGCCGCGAAATTATTGACATATTATAAATAGACGACGAATTATTACACAAGAATCCATCAAAGAACAGTTCTCATCTTGACTCTGCTCATATCCTAGCTAACTGAACTGGGTAATTACAGTACACTGCACGATTCACGTTTAACGTAACAAATTTATTAGGTCACTTTTAGCAACACTTAGCTCGCCGACTTGTCAGTTGCGGACAACAAACTCTGTTCAGTTTATTTACCTTCATGTCATTTTGATCAGTACATCTAACAAGACTTAAAACCCAAGCTAATTTGAATACAAACACCCACTGTTTTCTTAAACAACGGAAACTGTGCTCAAATGAGATGATCTTATCTTTCGTCTACAAACCAAGCAGATATAAAGTTCGTCTTTAATTTTAGAAGATATTTTCATATTAAAATCATTCCTCGTTTCGAAAAAAATTTAACACACTTAACAATAGTAGATCTAAAATCCATTTTCTAATATCATTTTGTCACGATGTCCAACGTCAGACTCCCGAAAGCGCGGTGAATTAATTTTCTGCAATCCAGCACGCGGCTTTGATCTTTGTCACAACAGCATTCGCAGCATTCATGCTGACATAACAAAATTCTCAAATCACTCATCACTCATACTCTTCTGATTGTCGTCATACTGTAATATCTTTGTTTACACAGCAGCATTCGCGCTGACACAACAGAATCTAAAAATAATTATATAATTCACTGTGTAAAACTCGCGCCGTGATTGGTTTAGAACTGTTATCTATTAGAGTACAGACGCACGAATGACGTCACGAAGCGGGAAAACGCGCGGGCGCCCTGCCTGCTCCAACAAATCCTTCGCTCAAAACAGAGAAATATTTTCGTCAAAACTGGAAATATTCCGTAGGAAATTCAATGTTGTTCAATTGATACGAATTTTAAATCGGCTGTTCAGCTTGGCTAGAACTTGGAGGAAAATATGATGGTCCTTTAGCTCATAATTTGTGAACAGAATCCGATAAATTTAGCGGGATTAAGCTTATCGTTCGCCGTTTATAAGCGACTTGCAACGGGATTTGGACTGGAATAATTCAGATTGTTTTTCCTCATATCAGGACGGAATAGAGGTTAGTCTCTAAATATTTGCTTTTCGAAACATTTGCTGAGTTGAGCTGTAGTTTATTTTAAGCCGTTTAGTTTTCACAAAGTTTTTATTTGAGTGCATGAAAACACTGTGGCCTAAACTCGATGTTTGTTGACATAATTTTTATCGGCTTATTTAGCGTACATTCAAGTGAAAATCCGAAGCAAATATCTCCAAAATTATATAAAACAAATAGATTCCATGTTGCCGTGGGTCTGTTCAGTAATAGATCACAGAAGACGTCAAAATGTGGTAAGAACATCAGTGACCAACGAGCCGCTGCGGCGAACCACAACATATCAATCACGTAGAAACCGAAAACCTCTGTTGTTGCTGTGAAATTTTGCATTCAACTCCTCGACAATCTTTTAAAAACCAGTACTTTCTAAAGTTTTTACTCTCCTGCCTTCGTGGTATGATACACAAACTGATTAACTAGATATTTCTTCTTCTCGGACTGAAATTTTAAACGACTTGCATGTTTCTTGCCGCTTTTCCGACTGTCACTGTCACTTTTTAGCGCAAACTTGTACCCGATCGGACGTGCACTGTTCACTGCTTGTAAAGCAAATTGTGCTACTCAAACATCAGTATAGGTGCTGCTAGCAGGTAAAATTTTGGACCGGTACAAGTTGTACGGACCGAGGCAAGCGAATAATCATCGCTGTAACCTTGAGATTAATGTGTGTGAATTGACGAATCTGTCAGTTTTGACGCTTGACAAAATTTTGTCCTGCTCTGGGGCAGGATGACGGCGCCTTTGAAGTTTGGTAAGGCTTGACAAAATTTTGGTAGGAAAAAAATCGCCGTTCGCACTTGTGAAACGGAACTGATGACAGATATTTTTGCAAAACAAACAAAAATTCGCCTAGTGCGGCCGGGCCCTAATCAAACAAATGAATTGTACGAAGGACTCTAAAAGACCGGCGGCTACTCAACAAAAGCTTCAACAATGTGACTCAATCAAACGCGACCCTGTTCGTGCAGTTGTCAAAGAAATACACCTACGTAAATAAAAACATTTAAAAACAAACGTGTCTTTCATATTTATTTTGCAACGCAATTTCTCTCCATATAGCTCACTAAAGATGCCAATCTTCTTTTTAAGCATTGCACTTGACACCACTGTCAATGAAGCGAAACAATCGAACAATGCCATATCATGTTCAGTTATTCAAAGAATTGTTACAAAAAAGTCTTACGAAGGAATGTTAAGAATGCTTCGACGACGACAATAATGGGCACTTGCGCAAGCGCAGTACCCATAAAAATGAAGAAAATGTTACACAATTATTAAAATGTGGGTGTTACAAATGTATCATTAGCTTTTAACCGCTTGTATAATATGAATTAAATGGAAAGGACAAATTTTCCCCTCCGCAACTTCCCCTCCGCAACAGGAGATGACGTTCTTAAATCCTGCCTCATTGAGACAACACTGAACATTTGAGTTTCCTTTTGTAATCTTTTAATAAACATACATTGAGGAAAAGCACTGAGCCATAAGGCTCAGATTAACATTCAGAATTCAGAGAAATCTAAGAATGAAATTAATCAAAGAATACCTATGGCCAACTCGTGGATAAAGTAATCTAGAGATGAAACATGTTAGTGAACTTGCAATTATTGTTCTATTATTAAAGCCTGTTAAAACAAGGGTCGTATACAATGCGAGGTTGCTGTCATCTCACAAAGGCAAGGCTTTGTTCGTCGGCTTTTGTTGTACACATATTACAAACACATACTTGAGGGGATGTTAGAAATTTAACTTGTTAGGTTTATGGACCTTTCCGCCTGTTCCAGAGATCATATATGTGATAATAAGTGCCTACGAAAGCAACAGCCTGCATTAACTTACTGTAGTATTGGGCTTCCTGAGAGAAGGCTACAGAGCCAGAGGTGTCCGAAATTATAGATAGATTAATAATGTGCTATTACTAAGGGATTCCTGATTTTTCTTTGCAATATGGGCTTGTTGCACTTTAAAAACACAGAATACTGTGCATGCAATTTTTGCTGCCTGCACGGGGAGGTGGGGTACTGCCATACCAAAAAATCAGAGTACCCCTCCCCCCTACGGCTATTATGCATGACGCAAGGACAAATACTTGTTCATTTTTTCCCCAATGCACTGTTTTCATCTTACTTCGAAACATTTAAGTCCGCAAATATTATTTTTACTTCAAATACCACTGCTCCGTTTCTTTCAGTGAATCTCCTTTGCCCTTGAAACACAATACTTTTCTTGTTGTTTATTACACTTTATTGAATAACAGTCATTCAAGCCACAATGATCATTAACATAAAGCAATACATCTGTATTTTTATGCTTATTAGTTCTTGTTTTCACAATATAAATATCATGAGTCATACAACAGTAAGCTGAACAAGTATTTTTTCCAACAGGTCTACTTCTACACAATCTAGTGTCAAGGTAAATTCGGAAATCGATGGAAAGAAAGTTTTTCATTGCAGACGAATGTGGTGTATTGTACATGATATAACGCTTAATACGTTTTCTACTTGACTTACTTTTTTTGAACATTTTACTGATTTTCTTGCATTGTAATCTCGATGGTTCTCTGTCACGGCAGGCGCGTCCATATTTACCAGTAAACTTTGACTTACTTCTTGACCGTTTCGATACTTCTTCAACTCCATTCCTGCTAGTATTTAAGCTTAAATCAGTACACAAGTCTTCCAAGCGATGTTTGTTGTCCTGGATGGCCACATAACTTTGGTTTCGCATCATGGACTCGTCAATTGTGCCAATGTCTGTCCTGTTTTCAATAGCTGTTTCGTTCATTAAGAAGTGTTCGTTTCGCTCACATAAGTTTGTCAAGGTCGGCAAAAGCAAATAAGACACATTCTCATCAAAGCTTACCACATTAGCATGAGATTTACTCATTTTCAGGTCACTTTCCAGCAAGCTGGAATTTATATACCCCCCGTGAGCTTGAGGGGTCGAAGAGCAAATGCTCATCTCCTCGTCATGTTTAACGCCCGGACGAGTCAGAGGCTCATGAAATTCAGCCTTCAAGTTGGCCATAGTACTAGTTCGAAACATTCGAAGTCCACTTCAATTTAGTAAGACACCTAATGGTGCTACAAAATCACCACAATACAGGCTCTGGGCACGATGCATGCACTGAGTGAAATAGTAACCGCGCAAACACAACAGCGAGGCTCGCGCTGACTCGAGTCTGGGTATAAATGCATTTATATGTTTTGAATACACCTTCAAACCCAACAGCTGCTGGCGTGGCGCAGTGGTAGTGTTCTGAGTTCTGAAGCAGGACTTCGAGAGTTCGAATCCCAACCCGTCGTTGTCGTAAACTTTAGAAGACGACGGAGGAATGTTATTAGTATTGAAACTTGAAACTTTCGCTCATCGTCCGAAAAACACGAGAAAAAAATGACCACTCACTGTAATCTCCCTGTTCGCTCAGACACAAGTCAATGCGAGCTATCGTGTTTGCGCGGTTACTTCTCCAATATGGCGTCGGGCTCGAGCGCTCTCGAGTTCGGGCCGACTAATTACGACTAATTACGAAAGTGTCTACACCTTAGTGAGTGAGTGAGTGACACATTTGCATATCGGAGTCCTCACAAAAACCCGTAGCTACGCTTCGCATATCCACGAGTTAAAAATGAAAAAACACCAAATTCTCTGTTCCCCTCCGCAACGGCCTTCTTTTGAAGCTCTCCCACACAAATTTTTTTGATATGTCTTATATCTCTAATCTCAAAATTTTTGTCTACAATGTTTTCCTTATAAACTTAGGGCTGCAACGATTCACACCCTTCAGTTTGGTTACGATTTCGATCATTGCCTTTCGATTTTGAATATTTCGGTTTGATTTAATATGCAAATATTTATTTATTTCTGCAGTGTCTTAAAATGATCTGTTATGCCATCTTAACCCTTTCACTCCCAAGAGTGCTAAATTCAAAACTGAAGGAAAAATCTTGAATTTCATTTGGCAAAATTGTCCAAAACAAACAGACGTACCACATGGAAGTACTGCTCAATAGCTTTCATTTGAATGGTCACACACTAGGGTTTCATCCACAGACTCAAAAGGTACAACTGCATTTATTAACTCAAGGTTTGACTCTGGGAGTGAAAGGGTTTTAAAAACAGGGAAACCATAATGCTTAGATAGATAGATAGATAGATAGATAGATAGATAGATAGATAACCTTCCACACCAAAGACCTGAATTAGGCAGTAGGATTCACTAGTTTTGGTGCTCGATCTAATATTCATATCTTTGCTCGCAGTACGGACCTACAAAGTATTGTATCACGTGACTTGCTTGCATTAATAAGTCACAACATGGCGTCTTGTATAAAAGCAGAGAAAGCACAGCAAGCAAAATCAATAGATAATCCCGCAAAGACCACTCGACGAACACAGATTGGCAGATTCAAAGCAGAAAACAACGAGGAAAATGCCAAGAAAAATCAGTAGAGAGAACACACACTCAAGAGAAGAAAGTGGATATATCGATTGATCACTTCAACAAAATGGCATACGGCACTTTCAAAACATTATTTGATTTTCAAGACAGAACTCACAGAAGGTAAAGACGGCTCTGAAGCTACCACATTTGATTAAAATATTGACAAAACTCATGGTCTGGAATGGGTTAAGTTATGAATCGAACAAAAACCGAAATACGGCATCAAGGAATCGAAGGGCAAACATTAAACATTTTGGAAGCAAATTCAAGATAGCAAAGTATGACAACTAATCTGCTGCTGATTTAGGAATTGCACTTACCCAATTGGAGCCATAAATTTTAATACCCGCATCTCCATGGCCCGGCCATGGTCAAACTGATGAATGTTGTTTCGGAACGATATTAATTTGTAATTTGCACGCTGAAAAATAACAATTCTGTCCTTCAAAGTAAACTTTAAGTCCATATTCTTCATTCAAAATTGCCTTTTCCCTAGCATAAAAATTGACTGCTAAACAGTGAAACCGTTTTCAAAACTTGCCCGCCAAATGAAACAATCGAGACGTTTTGAATTGAACAGCGCTCGATTGTATTACAGGATACCGACGGATACTTGTATCAGTTACATAACCACGTGAAGCTTTCTGCTTGACAGTTTGTTTCTTATCAAACCTAGAATAAGTTACTGTTCTACCGAGATAATTCTGACTAATAATTAGTGTAGATTTGGTTAGAACATTTGGAAAAATAATTACTCGTTTTTGAAGTGTTTTGAACGATTGCGTGTAATACAGAAGGAACAGACGATCAATCATGTGACAACTCGTGTAACACGATCCTGTGCGAGCGGGCACAGAGTAAAGAATTGATCATGCATAACACTCATTGAACGTCTTGCAATAGTTTATAGATGACCATGAACCGAATGTGGGAGGCAAATATTTGGGTATTAGCATGATGAAAATTAAGTGAATTATAAAATATGTTTTAGGTACTTTTCAGACAGTAATGCAGTATGTTGAATTTACATTTTAGGTATGTTGCACTGGTGAACAGCAAAGTACATTTGTAATATGTTTTTGCTACAAAAATGTTACTCAACAAAGTTATGTATTTGGTATGTTTCAAGCTGGAAAAGTCAAAATACATTTCTGGTATATTTTTGACACTTGCATGGTATACTCGAAAAATACATTTTGGGTATGTAATATCAAAAACATATCTAATCATGACATACATATCAAAAGCATATGACTAACAACCTGAAAACATATCTACAAATTCGTGTGGGAGCTGTGATCTAAGAAATGCATTTTGGAGAAAAGCAAGACAGTAGCAAAGATAGCTTTCTTGAAGACCTAAAACCTCAATAAATTAGGTAACCAGAAGTAAAAGACAAATACCTATTAAACTATAACAAGATAAGTGTCTCTAAATTTCCCCTCCGCAACAGACGGAATACTGTGGAAATGAGAGTGAAACAGTGGCTGATGATAACCTTTTACTTTACTCTTTATGTCTGCAGATGTGGCAAAATGATTTTGGGTAAGTTACCTGGAAATCTGGAGTTTTTTGGACATCCTGATAAGTTCAGAGGTGTGATGTGCACATTATTTGTCATGTATAAATTTTAAATAATTGTAATCTTTATGCTTACCTTTCCTATCCAGCAAGTCAACAGAGGGCACATGATGAACTATGTAACACCTGTAGTCATAATCTTGAGCCAATGGATTAGCAAAGAGATCTAATAAAAATATTGCAGCAAATTGTCAATCACATGTAGTTTACATGATAGTTCTAAAGTTATTTGAAGAGTATTAATTTTGTATGTGGGTTTTTTCTTCTTGAACAGATGCGAGACTCTTTTCAGGAGCAAAAACTTGAAACTTCTTCGGACCTACAACTCGCGGTTGTCTATTCAACAATTTTTTTGTCAAATTTGCCACAGGAGAAAGGTAAGACGGTGGAAATTCTGATCTTAAACAGTTCATTTTCAAACCATAAACAATCACACATCAACATCGACGATCAGAATGTGTGACACATTTTTACTTGATAAAAGTAGTTTATAGGTTTTCTTTTTCGATATGTAACTTTCTACTTTTGGAATATTTCTTCTTTCTTTTTTAAATTGTAAATATTTTAGACTATTTTATAAGCACACTTATTTATGTACAAATTTTGTATCATTTACTGCACATAGGTTTACACCAGCTGTGATTCTTTTTCACAGCTGATCTATACTGCAGAATAAATAAAGCTTTTATTATTATTATTATTATTATTATTATTAAAGTCGTCTTTGCGTTAAGTATAAACCAAATTTGGGTACGGTAAATAGATAGTCGTACCTTTTTGGTACACTTCGATGGGGGCACATCAGTCTCATTTGGTCTCACCATGGGTATTTTGGCTCGACTGTGTCTCGCCAAAATACAAACCATGGCTTGACCAAACTTGTCTGATATACAGCCGAAGCATACAAAAAGGTACGATTAGGTATAAATATAATTACATGCAAAATAATTACTTATCAAATTAATCTATATTTTTTATTGATCCATTTGACATATAAATGATATATTCCTCTACATCAACATGTTAAGAAGCCCTGACTGGAAATTCCGAGAATCACTGGCCAGCTTGAAAAATCGAAAATCCGGATAACTTGGCTGAAGGACACTTTTGGAGAACTATCTTTGAAAATATTATTGTAACTTTCTGGAAATTTATAATTTTTGAGAAATCAAGCCCCCGAGTTTTGCCTCATTAATTATGCAAAAATCACGAGCAAAATTGACCAAGTTCTGTGCGTTTGTATTGAAACAGTTTATAACGCCATGAAACAAGATTAAGTCTGCATAACAGCGTGAAAATGCATCTTGGTATGTCCGATAGCAAGTTGAAATGAGTATTGTGGTAAAGTATGGTCTTTCTACTATAATAATATGAAATATCTGGGCAATCAAGGCTTGCGCTGTCAAAAAACGAAAGTTCGCGACTCTGTTGTCAATTTGCATAATGTTAATTTTTAAAGGAAAGTGAGTTCCATTTATAGGCTATGAAAAGACAAAGAAAGACACCTAAAATGAGTTAAAACATGATTTTGATATGTTCTCACACCAATATTGGTTTGTGCTTACACTCTGTTTACATAAAACTAAAGGAAAGGATTGCCAAATGTCAGTGAGTTTATACATTGGCTTACTGTACACTTGCGTGACCGGCGTCACGTCAATAGCGGATTTTTTATAACTTTATAATTAGAATTAGCTTGTTAATTAAGACTTAGGATTATGACACTTCAAGTATAATATATCAAAACTAATTTGCTAAATTGTAATTGGGAACGATAAAGATCTTTATTTTACAAACATAACTTCTATAACGCATACATCGTCATTGAAATATACAAGTTTGCTTTCGAGAATATTATACTACTCAAGTGCGACTTTTTTGATAGCCTTCTGTACACATGCAATCATCAGACAGAAATGAGGAAACAAAATCTCAATTATTGTTTTTTAATGTCTTCACAGTATGGGAAAATAAATAACATGTTGAACGTGAAAAATCGCGCATTCATAGAATATTAAACTCACTGACATCTGGCAACCTTTCCTTCAGTTTTATGTAAGCAGACTAATAATTTGTATAAGCACAAACCAATATTGCTGCGATAACAGATTAAAATCATCATGTTTTAACTCATATTTGGTCACCGTGTCTTTCCAACAAATCATAGCTTCTACATGGAACTTATCCACATCACTTTCCTTTAAAAAATTACCATTATGCAAATTTAACAACAGAGGTTTGCGAACTTTCGTTTTTGACAGCGCGAGCCTTGATTGCCCAGATTTTTTTATTTCATATTGTTATAGTAGAAAGACCACACTTTACCACAATGTTCATTTCAACTTGATATCGGACATACCAAGATGCATTTTTAGCATCTGAAGTTACTCAATTTTTGCCTTTTCACGTAGTGCTTGAGATTGCAATTCTTCAAGGGGCGACGGAACACACTTAAGTGCTACAAAACCTTTAATAGTTCCTATTGCTAGAAAGTAGAATAGTAACGCTGTTATGCAGACTTAATCTCGTTTCATTATAAACTGTTTCAATACTAACGCACAGAACTTGGTCAATTTTGCTCGTGATTTTTGCATAATTAATGAGGCAAAACTTGGGGGCTTGATTTCTCGAAAATTATAAATTTCCAGAAAGTTTACAATAATATTTTCGAAGATAGTTCTCCAAAAGTGTCCTTCAGCCAAGTTATCAGGATTTTCGATTTTTAGAGCTGGCCAGTGCATGATTCTCGAAATTTCCAGTCAGGGCCTCTTAAAAACACAGGTAGCCAAAGCTTTAGAAACAATTGAAAATAAATAATTATGATCCAAAATTATCAAGTATTTATTGTTTTATCATACTTTAATAACCTTATATTGCATTTCTGCACTAGCTTTTGTTCTACGAGCGAAAATAAACATATTTCTAAAATCGCTCCCAACCCTTATAAAGCCGTAGTGAAAGGTTGCACAGTCCAGCCACGTGAATGCCAAATGAAGCTGACCTGATTTCATTGAATGAGCTGTAATTCTCAAAGGGTTGCCATTTTCGCCCCCAAACTCCTCAAATTTGAAAGCCACGATAGCTATAAATACAAACCTAAAAAATGCCGACTTTCACATCATTTTTACGAGTGAATGTAATGAAATGAGTATAGCTGTGGAAACAGATATGCAAATTTCACTCGCTCGCTCGATCGATGGGCTGTAAACTTTAATTTATGAATATTAATTTATGTATTAAATTATAAATTTATCTTTTTTTTTTTTCTTTTTTTTTTTCTTCTATTATATTATTTTATTTTATTTTATTATTTTATTTAGTGATTTTTTTTGTTAATTTTTCATTTCCACACTTCTGGGATTTGAACCCGCGACTCCAGAGACGAACTTCGAATTTGAAGTCCAGACCATTAACCGCTCGACTACTTTTGGCGAATTTAACGTTAGGATGAAAATTAACATAGAGATGTCTTTGTGTTGTTGTTAGTACGCTGACCTAACTTTGGACTACCGTACGTAGGCTCATAGCTTCTTAGAATGACTCTTCGGCTCGATTTATAGCTTGTAAGAGTTCCAAATAGAAGAAATAACCTTAGAAAATACTTGACTTCCGGAGAACAGATCATTGAAAATCTTTGAAGGGCTGAAATGCGTGTTTGGATAAAGTTTTTCGATTTTCAAAGCACGAACTGCGGACTTCGACTGATGTTAATTTCGGGACAGTATATGTCGTTTTTTCACTTTATTTGCTTTTTCCAATTGTATGAATTGCGTCTGTAATAGATTCATTAAAAAGGAGAAAGAAAAAAAGAAGTAAGAGGTCGTAAATTGTAAAAACATATTTTTCGTTTTCACATTTCTGGGATTTGAACCGGCGACGTTCGAATTTGAAGTCCACGTCGTTAACCGTTCGACTACTACGACGCACTTAACATTGGCTGTTAAAATTAACATAGAGATTTCTTTATATTGTTGTTAGTACGCTGACCTAACTTTGAACTACCATAGGCTTGGCTTCGGTAGGGTCAATCGATCGGGAAAGTTGCCGTGGCAGAAATGACTGTTTTATGTAACAACCATTAGTGGAATAAGTTTAACATATCATTCACGAGTCGCTCATAAGAGCTTTTGATCCCTGTTAAAACAACAATATTCCAGCCGTCAACCTCTTCGAAGCATCCGTGGACCGAGTGGCTCTGCATTTTTTCATTACAGATGCAAATTTTCAAATCAAAGCAGCATTCTCATTGGAAGATTCACAATTGCGATAATGATAATAATGTGAATCTTCCAATGAGAACGCAGCTATGATTTGAAAATTTGCATAGTAGACTGTTCACAGCCTCTCTGTTTTCTCGACGCTAACAGCGAGCGCGAGGGGGTGGGGAGTGGGAGAACGAGAAAAGAGAGGCTGTATACATCTTTGGAAAACAGTGCAGTGATTAGACTCCTCCCCCTGTTGTCGCTTTGTCATTAACAGCTCCTCCCCTTGACCTATTAATTAAATTGGACCAATAAGAATTCGCGAGGTCAATTGCTTATATCACGTACCAGTTTTCTAAACAACAGTATCAACTAAAAAAAAAACTAAAAAAAACAGGCCGGCACACTGCGAGAAATAAGTTGTTCCGAGTTCATTCTCCGAGGAAATCGGAAGGATGCAAAGAAATTGCGTGAAACCATCCTTCGGCAACATCTGTGTTCACTCTAGCAATTTTTTAGAGGTCATGTTTGATTTCCTGTTGGGCTTTCGCTCTGTAGAGTTCCAGAGAGTTTGACACTGAGATTTTGAGTATGAAATACTGATTCCGTGTAGGACATTGACTTCTCTTGCATTTTAGTCGATTTCAGTATTGTTTTCCGGGCTCGGCATGTGGTTAAGGTAATTCCATCGAAATAGAAGTTACACTGGGAAGTTTCTGAAACTTTCCCTAGTTGAACATTGTGATGTAATGTTTCAAAATATAGAATAAAAAGAATAGGTCACCAGCCCGCGAAAGAGATATAATCGACTAAAAATACCTCATAATTCCTTACAAAATCAACCAAAAACACGTATTTTTTCACGTTTTCAGTGACTATTAATTTCCCTGCACTGAGAATTGGTCTATACTCCCTGTATAGAAAGAAGGTGATTACTAGACTTAAATATGCGAAAAAAAATGATAGGTCACCACACTCGTTTACGAGAAAACAATCATTTACCTCTCTGGCGAGCATAGCCACAATGAAAAAGCCGCCATGTTTTTAATGTGCGCGCGCTAATTACGCGCAAAATTATGCGCAGAAAGGATGCGCAGTGCAATACTAAGGAATGACCTTAAAATCTGTTGTTTTCACAAATATCATATTTTTCTTGGGCCAATTTCGCCAGAGACTACTGTCACAAACCGTACTGAATCCAGTCGGGAGAATCGCGACAACATTCTTTGATGCTAGCAAACTTTCAATAGCTTGTTTGATTGGCAATTTTTTGCATCTCGTTGAGCAAACGTTCGCCGATGATACGACAAACAAACCTCAAATCACGACATGTTTGTTTCGAAAGGCTTGAATTGATGAAGTGTGAAAATGTTTTCGCCATTTGATGACAACCGCAGCAAACAACATGACGCGCTCGTGAATGGCCGTTGTCAAGGTTATGACAGTTTTTACGCCTTTCAGCCAATGGGAATTTTCCGTTGCTGGAGGAACGGGAAATTCACTTTTTCTCAAAGATGTTTACAGCCCCTCTATTTTTCTCCTTCCCTGCCCCTACCCCCACGCTCGCGCTTCGCGCTCAGTTCCAGTTCGCTCGCGGCTACAACGATCTGAGAAAATAGAGAGGCTGTGAACAGTCTAGCATAGCTAATGAAAAAATAGGCCCGCGAGGCATGCTCATGGCTACTGCATTTTTTACTCAGAGAATGCGCATACATGTAGCCCATGAGCCGATTAAACGAAATGGGTTAGGGACTCTCACGATTTCAATCAGTAAGTTATATTTTTCTCTACCCAGCAGTCATGAATCCACATCATCCCTTTATAACATGTATACTAGACATACTAGATATAAACATTTCCACGCCAATGGCTTTCGTTAACTCTCACCAGACCTCTCAATTGATAATATAGGTCAAGACTTCGTTCTCCGAGTTGTCGCCGTTGAGGATAGTGCAGCAACTTTGTTGGTTTTGTTATTTTTTTCTTTGGTGTATTGCATTTGATAACCCTAGCCCTAAGGCAACATCTCTTGCTTTGGCTAACCACACTAAAATAATCAGGCCCGTAGGGCGAGGGATGCGACAGGTGCGTCCGTGGACCGATGGCTGAAAATAAAGTGAATGAAAAGCTCTAATTCGCTAACTGGTGTAGTCTGGAAATGAAGCCTGAATCAACGAAGATAACATCGAAGGTCCGCCATTTGTAGATTTGCTGGGTGACATATTAAAATTTTGGACCAGATCTTGAGATTCTATAAGCTGAATTTAACGTTAACGATAAATTCGACCTAAAACCCTCATACGGAATTTTAATCCCCAGGCTCTATCAAAATGAGAGAAGACTGGGTACCCCAATAATGAACTGCAAAAGGGCTCAGCATGTGTGTCAATATTGGATAAAATGGACGAACAGAGCCAGAGGTCACAGAAGAGCGAATAGAAAGGCCGCAGCAAAATCCTGTCAATCGATAGATACATTTGTCCGTAAATTGTAAATTACATGTCACATAAAGTTTCTTGCAATTGTTTGTCATTAATCCATTTTGAATTTAAAAAGTGCAAGAAATTTTTATGTTTATACGTTTGCTTTTTGCTGCCTGGTTTCATATCAAAACGCACGAAATGCGAAATACAGTCGAAACCTCTCCACAACAGCCACCTTGGGGACAGAGGTAAGTGGCCGTTGTAGAGAGGTGGCCGTTATGGGGAGGTAGGGGTGTAATATGACACCATTTGTTTTTTTTGGGGGGACAACATTTTTATTTAAAAATGCTTATTATAGCATATGAATACGTAACACAATCAAAATGTATCAATAAAACAGAAACCAAAATGATGTTCAGAACAGGAATGTTAACAAAACAAAGCTAGTAAAGTACAGTGAGTACATCAGTTTGTACATCGTTTACTTTCTCTTTCGTGAAATTAAGTTGTCAAGGGTTGTTTGCTTGAGTGAGTGGCTGCGAGGTTCTATTTTAATGTGACTTACTGTGCCACCAGGCATTTTTTTTCAATTTCGCAATGCAATTAAACACAGAGCCTTATCAGCTGTACTCGATTTACGACTGAAATAAAAATACAGTACTGTAAAAGCGTAAAAAAAAATGGAAAATAGAAAAAAATGGGGGCCTTGTACTTTCTAGTATTGTGTGATTCTTCCATCAGTGGCTAAACACGTGCCGCAATATAAGATACTGTATTGCCCGACGATGCGTGGTACAGATGAAGTTGCGTGACCTTTATTACTGTACGCCAAAAAAAGATAGGGTTTTAATGGCCGTTGCGTTGTGGAGAGGTGGCCGTTGTAGAGAGGTTAAAACAAGAGTGAATGTATGGACTGTCCGCCGGGACAAAAGAAACTGGCCGTTGTGGAGATGTGGCCGTTGTGGAGAGGTGGCCGTTAGTAGAGGTTCGACTGTATCAAAAATTTCCCGGCGGTACCCCCCTACAAACTCGGGAGGCACTCGAAAGTTAGTACGCGCAAGGAAAAGGAGACATCTGCACGCAGGCTATCCCCTCCCCTTTCGCACTTATTACGGACAGTTTTGTTTGTCCCGACGAAAAGCTCATATATTTTATCTTACATTACAACGGTCACTTTTCCGCTCTCATACAAAGTTAACCTCGCTTATCTGTGCACTGTATATTGTCATGACATGTTTGACAACTGTCTTGCTCACTGTGCTGCGTGGCAGGCGTAACACAAAAGTTTCACTTCCTTGGTCTTTTACTGCAGTCATTAGACGTTGCTTAATACGGACAATTGTTCGTGTCCGTCTTATCCGGGTTCCACTGTACATACGAGGCGTTTCAATCACAGTCAAAACAAAGGGATTTGACTTCACGAAACTGAAAAAAAACCCTGCCAAAAAACCCCCTGCAAACTGTCAAAGCTATTTGCCTTTATCTCTGTAATTGTGTAATAACCCGAACCAATTACACGCCGCAAAATTATTGACATATTATAAATAGACGACGAATTATTACACAAGAATCCATCAAAGAACAGTTCTCATCTTGACTCTGCTCATATCCTAGCTAACTGAACTGGGTAATTACAGTACACTGCACGATTCACGTTTAACGTAACAAATTTATTAGGTCACTTTTAGCAACACTCTGCTCTCGTAAACTAGCTCGCCGACTTGTCAGTTGCGGACAACAAACTCTGTTCAGTTTATTTACCTTCATGTCATTTTGATCAGTACATCTAACAAGACTTAAAACCCAAGCTAATTTGAATACAATCACCCACTGTTTTCTTAAACAACGGAAACTGTGCTCAAATGAGATGATCTTATCTTTCGTCTACAAACCAAGCAGATATAAAGTTCGTCTTTAATTTTAGAAGATATTTTCATATTAAAAATCATTCCTCGTTTCGAAAAAAATTTAACACACTTAACAATAGTAGATCTAAAATCCATTTTCTAATATCATTTTGTCACGATGTCCAACGTCAGACTCCCGAAAGCGCGGTGAATTAATTTCTGCAATCCAGCACGCGGCTTTGATCTTTGTCACAACAGCATTCGCAGCATTCATGCTGACATAACAAAATTCTCAAATCACTCATCACTCATACTCTTCTGATTGTCGTCATACTGTAATATCTTTGTTTACACAGCAGCATTCGCGCTGACATGACAGAATCTAAAAATAATTATATAATTCACTGTGTAAAACTCGCGCCGTGATTGGTTTAGAAACTGTTATCTATTAGAGTACAGACGCACGAATGACGTCACGAAGCGGGAAAACGCGCGGGCGCCCTGCCTGCTCCAACAAATCCTTCGCTCAAAACAGAGAAAATTTTCGTCAAACTGGAATTATTAAAAACTGGACCACGGATATTGGATTTCTAGCTTTTTGATTGGTTAAACGGAGACAGTCTAACAGCTGATATACCTGCTCCGACAAATATGAACGCGTCAGCGAGAAAGAGAACTGAATTTTTTCTCTCTCCAAGGAACAATGGCCGCCGGAAAAAAATTGTTTCGCGGCAGAATTGACTGAAGACGAAGTAACAGAACTGATAGAAAATGCAGCAAAGTTTTGAACGAAACATTTAATTGGAAAATGCCTGTAATTAATGTACTACAAATGCAACTGAACGAGCACTAAAGGAAGCCTGAAACAATTTACGGGAAAATTCGAAAACTCGCAATACAAATCTGCCACAAATTCGTTCAAAATGAATGAAAACCTGTTTACAACTTAAGTTTAAGCTTAGCCTATTCAGTATTGTACCTTGTGTTTCGAAGAGGCTTGTCAATTCCAACTGGCCTAAGCTTTAAAATCAGCACAATCTTAATATCGGAGAAGAAGCATACGACAGTTCGTCAAGCGTTCGTGTAGTGATGGTCAGGTACAATCAAAGATCACTTCACAGTGGAATTCTCTTCGAAGATCACTCTTTTTCTCTCCATCCATGTAGATATTGACGCTTTCCTTTGCTTTTTACTTCAGTGAACATGATTTTAACTTGCTCAGTTTCGCTGGTTTCAACACAATTGATTCTGTAGTCGTGCACGATTTGCTCGCCGTAAACAACCCGTTCAGCTGTCCATTCAACTTGTAAAATGAATATAAAGTTCAGCTCCACAATTATTTCTGATCTTTCCATTTTAAGCTAAACCATTTGTACAATTTCCCAGAATATACGAAACTTTAGAAGACAGAGCGAAGATTAACATTCTGTTTTGCTCTCTTTTCATTCACTGTGCTAACTGAACTGGCAGACCGCGCCAGCCTTTTGCCGCCGTTTTCATACAAATCATACTTCATTTAGATTGAACTGAAAATTCACTCAGTCGATTGATAAAGTAATACCGAAGTTTAGTTTAGTGAAGTTTTTAATAAAACAATTATTCCATTTGCCTTGTTGGATATGAGAGGATTATAGCCAACTCGCGCTACGCGCTCGTTGGCTATTTATCCTCTCATATCCAACGCGGGCTCATGGAATAATTGTTAAATATTCCGTAGGAAATTCAATGTTGTTCAATTGATACGAATTTTAAATCGGCTGTTCAAGCTTGGCTAGAACTTATTACGGACAGTTTTGTTTGTCCCGACGAAAAGCTCATATATTTTATCTTACATTACAACGGTCACTTTTCCGCTCTCATACAAAGTTAACCTCGCTTATCTGTGCACTGTATATTGTCATGACATGTTTGACAACTGTCTTGCTCACTGTGCTGCGTGGCAGGCGTAACACAAAAGTTTCACTTCCTTGGTCTTTTACTGCAGTCATTAGACGTTGCTTAATACGGACAATTGTTCGTGTCCGTCTTATCCGGGTTCCACTGTACATACGAGGCGTTTCAATCACAGTCAAAACAAAGGGATTTGACTTCACGAAACTGAAAAAAACCCTGCCAAAAAACCCCCTGCAAACTGTCAAAGCTATTTGCCTTTATCTCTGTAATTGTGTAATAACCCGACCAATTACACGCCGCAAAATTATTGACATATTATAAATAGACGACGAATTATTACACAAGAATCCATCAAAGAACAGTTCTCATCTTGACTCTGCTCATATCCTAGCTAACTGAACTGGGTAATTACAGTACACTGCACGATTCACGTTTAACGTAACAAATTTATTAGGTCACTTTTAGCAACACTCTGCTCTCGTAAACTAGCTCGCCGACTTGTCAGTTGCGGACAACAAACTCTGTTCAGTTTATTTACCTTCATGTCATTTTGATCAGTACATCTAACAAGACTTAAAACCCAAGCTAATTTGAATACAATCACCCACTGTTTCTTAAACAACGGAAACTGTGCTCAAATGAGATGATCTTATCTTTCGTCTACAAACCAAGCAGATATAAAGTTCGTCTTTAATTTTAGAAGATATTTTCATATTAAAATCATTCCTCGTTTCGAAAAAAATTTAACACACTTAACAATAGTAGATCTAAAATCCATTTTCTAATATCATTTTGTCACGATGTCCAACGTCAGACTCCCGAAAGCGCGGTGAATTAATTTTCTGCAATCCAGCACGCGGCTTTGATCTTTGTCACAACAGCATTCGCAGCATTCATGCTGACATAACAAAATTCTCAAATCACTCATCACTCATACTCTTCTGATTGTCGTCATACTGTAATATCTTTGTTTACACAGCAGCATTCGCGCTGACATGACAGAATCTAAAAATAATTATATAATTCACTGTGTAAAACTCGCGCCGTGATTGGTTTAGAACTGTTATCTATTAGAGTACAGACGCACGAATGACGTCACGAAGCGGGAAAACGCGCGGGCGCCCTGCCTGCTCCAACAAATCCTTCGCTCAAAACAGAGAAATATTTTCGTCAAACTGGAAATATTCCGTAGGAAATTCAATGTTGTTCAATTGATACGAATTTTAAATCGGCTGTTCAAGCTTGGCTAGAACTTGGAGGAAAATATGATGGTCCTTTAGCTCATAATTTGTGAACAGAATCCGATAAATTTAGCGGGATTAAGCTTATCGTTCGCCGTTTATAAGCGACTTGCAACGGGATTTGGACTGGAATAATTCAGATTGTTTTTCCTCATATCAGGACGGAATAGAGGTTAGTCTCTAAATATTTGCTTTTCGAAACATTTGCTGAGTTGAGCTGTAGTTTATTTTAAGCCGTTTAGTTTTCACAAAGTTTTATTTGAGTGCATGAAAACACTGTGGCCTAAACTCGATGTTTGTTGACATAATTTTTATCGGCTTATTTAGCGTACATTCAAGTGAAAATCCGAAGCGAATATCTCCAAAATTATATAAAACAAATAGATTCCATGTTGCCGTGGGTCTGTTCAGTAATAGATCACAGAAGACGTCAAAATGTGGTAAGAACATCAGTGACCAACGAGCCGCTGCGGCGAACCACAACATATCAATCACGTAGAAACCGAAAACCTCTGTTGTTGCTGTGAAATTTTGCATTCAACTCCTCGACAATCTTTTAAAACCAGTACTTTCTAAAGTTTTTACTCTCCTGCCTTCGTGGTATGATACACAAACTGATTAACTAGATATTTCTTCTTCTCGGACTGAAATTTTTAAACGACTTGCATGTTTTTTGCCGCTTTTCCCGACTGTCACTGTCACTTTTTAGCGCAAACTTGTACCCGATCGGACGTGCACTGTTCACTGCTTGTAAAGCAAATTGTGCTACTCAAACATCAGTATAGGTGCTGCTAGCAGGTAAATTTTGGACCGGTACAAGTTGTATGGACCGAGGCAAGCGAATAATCATCGCTGTAACCTTGAGATTAATGTGTGTGAATTGACGAATCTGTCAGTTTTGACGCTTGACAAAATTTTGTCCTGCTCTGGGGCAGGATGACGGCGCCTTTGAAGTTTGGTAAGGCTTGACAAAATTTTGGTAGGAAAAAATCGCCGTTCGCACTTGTGAAACGGAACTGATGACAGATATTTTTGCAAACAAACAAAAATTCGCCTAGTGCGGCCGGGCCCTAATCAAACAAATGAATTGTACGAAGGACTCTAAAAGACCGGCGGTTACTCAACAAAAGCTTCAACAATGTGACTCAATCAAACGCGACCCTGTTCGTGCAGTTGTCAAAGAAATACACCTACGTAAATAAAAACATTTAAAAACAAACCTGTCTTTCATATTTATTTGCAACGCAATTTCTCTCCATATAGCTCACTAAAGATGGCAATCTTCTTTTTAAGCATTGCACTTGACACCACTGTCAATGAAGCGAAACAATCGAACAATGCCATATCATGTTCAGTTATTCAAAGAATTGTTACAAAAAAGTCTTACGAAAGAATTGTTACAAAAAAGTCTTACGAAGGAATGTTAAGAATGCTTCGACGACGACAATAATGGGCACTTGCGCAAGCGCAGTACCCATAAAAATGCACAGCCACTCGGTCCACAGATGCTTTGTAGAGGTTGATGGCTGTAATATTGTCGTTTCAATGGGGAAATGATGTGAAATGCTGCATTTTTTCGGTATGTATTCATAGAATAACTATCGTGGCTTTTGAGGATGTTGGGGGCGAAAATGGCAAACTTTGAGAATGATACAAAAATGTAGCTCATTCAATGAAAACAGGTCGGCTTCATTTGCCATTTTCTTGGCTGGACTGTGCAACCATTCCCTACGCTTTATAAGGGTTAGGAGCGATTTTAGAATTAAGCATGATTATAAATATTTGTTAATTTTGGATCATTTTATTTATTTTCAGTCGTTTCTAAAGCTTTGGCTACCTGTGGTTAAAAAATAATTTGTGCGAACAAACTAGCTCAGTTGAAAATTTGGTCCAATGTTCATTATATAGCTGTTTCAACAAACTAAGGTTACAGAAACATAAAGCGATAATGCCAAAAGGTATAAATATCAGGGTAGCAGTAGTATAGTTGAATCATTGCTTGATGAATTCAAAACTTCAAGGTAATTTTAGCACTATGGCAGGAGAAACCATGAACAAAAGTGGGTTTGGCACATATTCTGTAAAGGGCATTTTATTAAAAGTTATTGATTATACAGTAGTAGTAATAGGCAGTGGTTTAGTCCCTAACCAATCAGAAAGCCGGATTTGGGTCATGTGACACAAATGGATTAATCAAAGAGCCGGATTTGGGACACGTGACGAATGGACCAATCAGAGAAGCGGATTTTTGATGAGGTTGTGATGTCACGAATTGACCTATGATTGACAGGTGATGAACCAACCAGAGAAGCAGATTTTGATGAGGTCATGACATCACGATATATATCCTCCTACGAGAGGACATATCCACATCCTATGAGAGGATATATACACATCCCCATAATCCCATGCGTGGTGTGGATGATATATCTTCCAAACAGGGCAATATATATATCTGATCAATCAGGACAATTTTTAACCAAATAAGGTAATGAAAGAGGGGGGTGTGACCAATCAGGACAATTTGTAACCAAATAAGGTACAGTGGAACCCGGTTAATACGGACACCAAGGGGACACGCTAAAGTGTCCGTATCAACCGGGTGTCCGTATTAAGCGGGCTCTCAGAATAAACCTCACGAACACATGTAGCAGGCAAAAGACGTCAAAGAGGAAGAAGGCTACAAGCAATGACTGCAGTAAAAGACCAAGGAAGTGAAACTTTTGTGTGAGCACAGTGAGCAGAGAACTTTAAGGATCTTTAAGGTCTACAACAGTCAAACACCGGAAGAAAGACAGTTGTCAAACACGTCACGCTATTGTGCTACTGTTTTAGTAATAAAATCGCAATAACCTGTAGTCAAGCTTTCATTTTCTAACAGGGTACAATTAGCACATAATCGTGAAAAATGAAAATATTCAGTGCACAGATAACCAGTGTCCGTAAAGCGAGGTTAACTTTGTATGGAAGCGTGTCATTCAGGTCACAGAAAAGTGTCCGTTGTCCGTATTAACCGGTGTCCGCATTAAGCAGGTTAATATAAGAGAAAATAAATTATATGAGTTTTTCGTTGGAACAAACAAAACTGTCCGTAATAAGCGGGTGTCCGTAAAGCGGGGTTCCACTGTAATGAAAGATGACGTCAAAGAGCTGACGTGTGTGTTTAGGGTTATAAAAAGTTGGAAGTGAGTGCATGCATGTCAAAAGACGTTTTCTGTGCTTGTTCACCATGGAAGAAGAAGAAGAATTAACTCAGCGATGAAGTGTTGAATGCTGTGTTGAATGATTTGGAAACTCAGGCCGGTGCAGGGTTTCGTTTTGATCTCATTCCTCATACAGACCGGAGAGCTTGTAGGTTTGGTGTTCATCAACGCGTGTTTACCAGTCGATTGGTGTAACCCGATGCTGCATTGTTGCTTCCCAGGGATGTGTTGCCTCAAGTGATCGAGAGGGCCCTGCAACAGGCTGTGGCCGATCAAGTGTTGGCTGGAGAAGAAAATGACGGTGATTATTTGTTGGTGAACATGTCATCGAATCGTCTGCACCACGCTTACCAATCACATTGTGTGACTGTGGGCGAATGGCGCCAAAACGAAGAACCGGTCAGACATTTGTTCTTGATGATGAGTCGGGTGTTGAATTCCAACGAACAGTTTCGCATGGACGTGATGCACATACGAAACCCAGGACCAGGAAGCGGTAGGAAACGAGTCAAATTGGGGACGAAACACATCGACGAAATGCTGCGAAGCAAGATGAGTGTCATGTATATCAACAACGAGGACGATCTGTGCTGTGCTCGAGCCCTCGTGACGATCAGAAGCCAGGAGGGACAACGATCCTCGGTATAAAGATATACGTAAGGGTCGTCCTGTCCAAGAACGGTTGGCTCGTCAATTGCACCAAGAGGCACGCATGCCCGAAGGGCCCTGTGGTCTGGGAGAGATCGATCTCTTTCAAATTGTGCCGTAGGATTACCAGATTGTGGTGGTGTCCGTGGATCAGGAGTACCAGATCATTTACAAAGGGCCCACTCAACCCGAGGACAAGCGACTGATCTTGATCAAAGTGGAAGACCATTACCACGCCTGTCATTACCTCAAGGTTTTTTTTGGTAAGAGCTATTACTGTTACGGAGTGTGAACTCAGAGACTCAAAGGAGTAGTACAGGATGTAATTAATGGACACCCCCTCCCCTCCCAATCAATATACATGTAGGTGGCATGTAGCTGTCAGCCCCCCTCTACTTCATTCCATCTCAACCTAAGGTGGTGGGCGAGAGTACAAACCCCCCATTGCTACAAAAATATGGGTCTGATCAAGTCGTTACATACTTCTTCCCTATATTTGCTACTAGACAAATAAACAGATAAGAATGCGTGACAGCTGAAACGAACATGTGCGTTACACGGGACAACGTCAAGAAAAAATACTTTTTTTCAAATTTAAAACATTCACCCTTTTAGTTCTGGTTTACCAAGAAATATTCAGGGTAACAGTTTTCAAATGGGTGGTAAATAGTGAATTTTACACCTTTGTATCGGAAAGCGTTCCTGTAAGTATGCTTCAAATATCCATGTAAATTTTGTTGATGACCTTTTGACCCAGGCATACAAAACATTTATCATTTATATACTAAAGTGCTTGAATTTAACAACATTCAATACAACAGCAGTACACTAAATAAAATATTCAAACACTTCAATTATCTTGAAGAACTGAAAACAATTAATTTTTTCTTGACTTCACTGCCCACGGAAAAACGCCATCTGATGTTAAAAACACAGTTTCACTCACAACCAGTTTAGCAAATTCCACAAATGAAACAGGTTTTACAAGACAGAGCAATTATTTTAACGAACTCTTTGTTTAGAATTTAGCAATTTTATTCGTAAGCAATATCACTCACTTTCCGTGCATTGTGGCGTTCTCCTCGTCTTGTGTTTCTTGGCTAGCGCTTTGGTGAAATGTGAACCGTGGGAACAGGTGAATTTAATTGGCTCAACTTTAATATAATTACGTTTGTTGACTTAACAAAAGGACCAAACCAAACAAATACATTTCTAAATCGAGCGGTGAACGTAAACATCGAAATAACCGATGGAATTAAAACAAATGCTTTGAATCGGATAAAAATAATTCTGAATCGAGAAGACAACAATAATTATTTAGAACCCATATTCTTAACTTACCCCTATTTTAAAATAGCAAACATGATACTTTAGTTTTTCTTACACAGGAATGTAACATGATACTTTTGTTTTCCGTACGCAGGAATGTAACATGATGCTTTCGTTTTTCATACAAAAATCCCGATAAGCTCGAACCAAAAGTCATTTCTTTTGGATTTGTTTCACTGTAATCTTAACCCCGAAATTTCGAACTCCCGATTTCTCCAACTAATTTTCGTTTCCTTGGAGAAATGGAAAATTCTCTCCCGTGAAATTAGAGGTGCCTCAAAGTCTAATTTAATTAATTTGCGGTTTTACTTGGCGTCACGGACTTTTGTTGAGAAGTGTGAACTTTTGAAACATTTTCTTCCTCAACCTGTGGAAAATCTCGGAAAATATAGATAGTTTGAATTTTTTTTGGAGAGCTACTTATTAATGGCGCATGCCAAAAATTATAAACAGCGCTGCTTACTGAAAATTCTCTCCCGTGAAATCAGAGGCGCCTCGAAGTCTAATTTAATTAAACTAGGCGTCACGGGGTCTGCAGTAATATTTGGTGAGAACTTTTAAAACATTTTATGCTAAAATCTGTGGAAAATCTTGAGCAAATGTAGATAGTTTGAACTATTTTTAAGCGGCCCATGCGCAGCGGCCGCTTCAAGAAATGGACTTTTTTTTTCATGTCGCTAGCCTTAGTCCTCTTCACGGTTGACATGATGTTATCGCATCTCGGTCTAAAATTAGCCAGTAGAGAATTTCTCTTCCACATTCTTTCTGTAGTGTCATGTAAGTGCGTAGATGTATTTAGTTTATTACAGTAATCGCATTGGAAAAAGCAAAGACAAATGTCCCACAGCAGTGTTGTTGCAAAATGTGCTAAATTTGGCGGTGTGACCTTTGCGTGCGAGGGGTTTTCCCATTACATTGTAAACGTAGCCAGGAGCCATGCAAATAAATAGCCACAAGAGAATTTCTGTTCTGTTTAATACATGCACCTCAACCAGTAAACGAACGATAAAACCCGGTCCCAAAAACATAACAGTTTTTCTTAACACAATTCCACAGCATATATGTCATTCACAATTTATTTTCACGTTGAGCGAAAACATATCTTTGCCCACGTCGAATATGATGCAATCTACATTAGCTAAAATTAACCACAAGAGAATTTCGACGGCTTCCGGAGCATGATGCAATATCAGTACATCAGGCAGTCACGTTTTTCGTCACGCAGGTTCGTGTGTTGACTTTTAGGATTTGGAGGGTGCACCTCAGAGTCCAGTGACCGCGGATAGTTTTCGTGTCGTGTAAGAGCTCTTTTCATGTAAAGAAACAAGCGAAATATTTAATTAGACAAGGGAAAATAACCTCAACTACTCGAGAAGAGCCACTACAGAACAGGAAATGGAGGGGTCCGTGTCACGAAGTAACGAAAGTTAATTTTATATTTCTTATATTTATATTTCTCGTCATGCATGTTCGTATGCTGACTCTCGCTCATTTTAGGGGTGCACCTCAGAGTACAGTGAGCGAGGGGGAGTCGGGGGAGGAGAGATCGATTGTTGTTTCCCCCATTATTAAGGTAATCGGCCGCTTGTAAACTACTTTAGGAGTTCTTGTTTCTGTTTGAACTGCTCACTGGAGACCGGAGAGAAACGATAACTTACTTTCTTCAATACCAAACTGTTTTGTTATCTACCTCATTTACATTGTACTTGTTGTTAGTAATGCACTACAGAGCATGCGTAAAATGGTGAATTTACATGTAAGCACCTTATTCTAGAAAGAAAGCTACCACAAGGAGAGCAAAGCGTTGCCAGAAACAAATATATATTTTGCTAAATACTTGTAATAATAACGCAGATAGATAACTCACGTTTTGCGTGGTGTACACGCGTGCCCCACGCAATAGTTATTAATTAATATTAATTAATTAATCGATTATCAAAGTTAAATATAAAGCCAGAGTTGAATAAGAGGAAAAACACGACAACATAGGTACGAATCGTTGTTGAACCATCAATCGCAGATGTTCCGCGTTGCACCATCATCATTCGCAGCTATTCTAGTCACAGTTCGACAAATTGCGTGAGTCAAAATGTGATATTGTGACGTAATGGTTGTTATTTATCAATCTTCTGCGTACAAGGAAGTGAAATGTTGCACCAACACGACAAATTAATGTATTTCACAATAAATAAACAGCAGAGTATTCATGTTCAAATCAAAAGTAATAGCTTGATATGAAATTTGACCTAACGGCGACCCTGGTTTATCACAGACGTTGCGAAATCTCTTCAAGTCACGGTTAGACGTAACTTATGTGACCCCATGACGTAATCGTCCTTATTTATAAATCTGCATTTCTCAGCAAGTTTCTGTTTTTTCTCAGAAAATATACGGAAAACATATTATTTCACACAAAATGACAATTATGTAACAGGACAATATTCATAAAATATCATTTAATAATAATAATAATAATCTTTATTTATATAGCGCCGTTTCTACTAAAAAACCAACAGCGCTTAACAAAACTACTTATTATAAACAAATAAACATTACTTTACTGATATGATAATTTACTATTACAAAAACGAATAATTATAAGGAAAGCAAAGATTTAAAAGGAACGATTAAATAAAAAAGTCTTAACTCTACTTTTAAAGGTACTTAGGCATGATATGGTTCTAATATGGTCAGGTAAATTATTCCAAAGTATAGGTGCAATTACTGAAAAAGCGCGCTTTCCATAAGTTTCAAGATTGTACTTAGGGACTACTAACAGTTCTTTAGTGGCTGAGCGAAGTTTTCTGGTGGGCATATGTTTAATTATAGCGTCCGTTAAGTATTTAGGTCCAGTTTCATAATAAGCTTTAAAAGTCAAAATTAAAATCTTGAACTCTATTCTTGATTTAACTGGGAGCCAATGCAGTTCTATCAATATCGGTGTAATGTGATCGTGCTTCTTAGAATACGTGAGAAGACGGGCTGCGGCATTTTGCACATATTGGAGCTTTTGCAGCATATGTTGTGGTAGACCAGATAGTAGAGAGTTACAGTAATCGATTCGACAAGTTACAAAGGCGTGTAATCGTCCAAATATAAATCTGCACGTCTCAGCAAGTTTCTGTTTACATAAATCTGCGAGTCTGAGCAAGTTTCTGTTTTCCTTTACGGAAAAGAAATGTATTTCACACAAAACAAACAGGACAATATTCATGACCCTGGCGAAATGTAACGTAGCCTTGACTGAAAAATTTGATCTAATGCATGGTGCTCCTAGTGTGTCCACCCGGTAGTGAGTACAATGATTTAATATTTTGACGAGTCAAACTAACCGACGTTGCGAAATCTATAGGCCGCTCCGATGTGTTTACGTGGTCCTAAATTAATATTTATTTGGACCTGTCCAACTTTCACATAGGCTCGATTTCCGCCGCTCTCTCGAGTCCGGGCTTCGTTCTTCCGCAATAAAATTTTTCACAAGGCGCGAATATATATATTTATACTCTCCCCTAGCTCTCCTCCTAGAACTTTGGCGGAGTAGAGGTATAAGGTGAATCACGACAACAACAAAAAAACTGAAGCTATTTTTACTAACCGGGCTGGGCCCTAGGCCCACACCCGGTTAATAAACAGCAGAGTATTCATGTTCAAATCAAAAGTAATAGCTTGATATGAAATTTGACCTAACGGCGACCCTGGTTTATCACAGACATTGCAAAATCTCTTCAAGTCACGGTTAGACGTGACTTATGTGACCCCATGACGTAATCGTCCTTATTTATAAATCTGCATTTCTCAGCAAGTTTCTGTTTTTCTCAGAAAATATACGGAAAAGATATGTATATTTCACACAAAATGACAATTATTTAACAGGACAATATTCATAAAATATCATTTAGGCAAAGGATGACCCTGGCGAAATGTAACGTAACTTGATAAAAAAAATTGATCTAATGGCGCTTCCAGTGTATGTGATGTACGTACGCAACTCACAGACAAGTCAAGTCACGATTCGACGTGACCCTATGACGTAATCGTCCAAATATAAATCTGCACGTCTCAGCAAGTTTCAGTTTACATAAATCTGTGAGTCTGAGCAAGTTTCTGTTTTCCTTTACGGAAAAGAAATGTATTTCACACAAAACAAACAGGACAATATTCATGACCCTGGCGAAATGTAACGTAGCCTTGATAAAAAATTTGATCTAATGGCGCTCCTAGTGTGTCCACCCAGTAGTGAGTACAATGATTTAATATTTTGACGAGTCAAACTCACCGACGTTGCGAAATCTGTAGGCCGCTCCGATGTGTTTACGCGGTCCTAAATTAATATTTATTTGTACCAGTCCAACTTTCACATAGGCTCGATTTCCGCCGTTCTCTCGAGTCCGGGCTTCGTTCTTCCCCGAGAAAATCTTTCACAAGGCAAATATATATATTTATACTCTCTCCTAGCTCTCCTCCTAGCACTTTGGCGGAGTAGAAGTATAAGGTGAATCACGACAAAAAAAAACTGAAGCTATTTTACTACTAACCGGGCTGGGCCCTAGGCCCACGCCCGGTTAAAAATGTTTTGCCTGTCACCAGGAGGGATGCGTCGATCAAAAGAATGCCAGAGGAGGTTCTGCCCAGGTTCCCTGCGGCTAGTGTAAGCTATGTTTCTTTGGCCCAACCTGTTACAACAACCACTTGCACTTTCGCAATACCAGTGGAGCGCATTCGGATCCCGGTAAAAAAAACAGTGTCTGTGACACCCACAAACGATGCGTGGAGTGTCGAAAAACATTGACGGGTCAAGAGCTGAAACGCCGACACATTTGTCGTTATGTGGAATGCCTCTGTTGCAAAGAGTACTTGAACCTGCACACGCATCAGTGTTACATGCAACGCATGGAGGAACCAGAGCAAAAGAAGAAACGATGCAAACGAAAGCGAGGTGCAGCGGCAGGCTTGGCGACCCTGCATGTCAATGAACCGGGAGCTGGTAACGACGACAACGAGGAACCGCCACCGCCACTATTTGTTTATTTCAACATCAAAGCGAGGCAAGATCAGGGGGAACACATGGCCAACTTGTTGTGCACGGAGACGGAGGAGAGCAATGAAGCGTTTGTGTTTGAGGGGGAAAGTTGTGTGGAGGCCTTTTTGGACTGGGTGCGTTCACTGGCATTCAAAGACCTGTCATTGTCGTGGCTCACAATGTTCAGACAAACAAAAGATTTGCCCCAAGCAAATCATGAACGGTGCCAAGAACCTGAGCATGAACGTACATAGTCTGAGGTTCATCGATTCCATGTGTTTCCTGCTAATGCCCTTGTCCGATTTCACCAAGGAGTTTGGACTCCAAGAACTGAAAAAGGGATTTTCCCCACACTTTTTCAATACCTTGGAGCACCAGGAGTACGTGGGACCCATCCCGGCCAAGGATTATTACGACCCTCAAGGGATACCTGTGTCATGGTTGAAAGAATTCGAGACTTAGCACAAGGCCAGGTGCGACGAAGGGTACAAATTTAATTTCCAAGAAGAAGTTGTGGCTTATTGCAAGTCGGATGTTCGGTTGCTCAAGCAAGGATGCATCCAGTTTCAGAAAGAGTTTGAACCTTTGGCCCAATTAAATCCCATGGCCAAATGCATCATGACTGTGTTGGCGAGTAATAGTTATTTCCAGAAGATGTGTCTGCAACCTCGTACCATTTCCTCGGAACCCGTTCGTGGTTGGCATGGAAAAGGAAAACCTTATTCGTATGCGGCCTAGGAATGGTTGAACTGGGAGGAACATTGTTTGAAACAACAAGGTGATGAAACCGTGTTGCAAGCAGATCGTATCGCTCATGCCGGAAACAGATGGGAACACCAGATCCGTCTTGGTCATACTATGGCGCACGTGCACGGGTACGACGAGGAAACAAAACAGATTTATGAATTCATTGGTTGTTTCTAACACGGTTGTCCCGAATGTTTTCCCAGCCGCGACAAGCATCACCCCAAACACGACGACATGTCCATGCGCGATGTGTACCAGGGAACTGTGGATCGTATCAAACGTCTCCGAGCTGCAGAGTACCCCGCCAAAGTCAGTGGAAAAAACTCAAGGAGTCGAGTCGAGATCCACCATGTGGTGTACACGAGGCTATGGAGTGGGGCTACACAATCGACAAAATCTGGCATTTCGAACGTCAAAGAACCCAACTCTTCAAGGGTTACGTGAACACGTTTCTCAAGATCAAACAAGTAGCCTCGGGGAGAAGAAGAGGAATCCTGCCAGAAGATTGTTGGCCAAGATGATGCTGAACAGTTTTTGGGAAAGTGTCAAGTGGAATCAATCACATCCCCCGCCAAATTCAAACTCTATTATTATGTGAAGGGCATGACTACCTACTTAGACACACGATTGTTCTTTCCATGGAATTTTGTTGTCATCATTTCTTCATTCAAGTTAGTTTTTTGAGGGAAGTTTGCGTGTCAACACAAAAGCATGCTTTATTGCGTCAAGAGTTTAGTAACCAGGCATTTCATCGGCACCTTACCGTGAACATTTGTTTGTGTTCATTCGCTTGTCAAATGGAGATCGAAGTTTGAGTTCTTTTCAGCTGTTTGTGGTTATAACGTCTTCAAGGATGCCTGCAAGCCATCCACAGGAGACAATTACTCATTGCTCAAAGGGAGTTTGAGAACAAGTTCGACAAATTTGCCATCATAAGTCCTCAGCAACACTGCAAACCTCTTATTGTTTTTTTTTTTTTGCAGTAAGCTTACTGTTTTGGGGAAAATTTACAGAACCTTTGATAGATGTTCTCGCAGATAAGCCGCACCCTCGATTTGGAATGAAATTTCTGGGGAAAAAGGTGCGGCTTATACGCCGGTGTTTACGGTAACTTAATTCGGTAGTCGCGTTGTGCACGATTTGCTCGCCGTAAACAACCCGTGTTCAGCTGTCCATCAGTTCAACTTGTAAAATGAATCTCCACAATTATTTCGGATCTCCCCATTTTAAGCTAAGCCATTTGCACAATTTTCCAGAATATACGAAACTTTAGAAGAAACAGCGAATTAATCCAAAGAAAATTCTGTCTTGATCACTTTTCATTCAACTTGTAAGAACACCGCGCCAGACGTTTGCCGACGTTGTCATACAAATCAGGCTTCATGTAAATCAAACTGAAAAATCACTTAGGTGATTTATACCTTTTTTTAAAAAGTAATTTAATTTTTATTATTCCATTCGCCCTAGCTTGTTGGATATGAGACGATTATAGCCAACTCGCGCTACACGCTCATTGGCTATTTATCACTGATCCTCTCATATCCAACGTGGGCTCATGGAATAATTGTTAAATATCCCAGACTACCTTTTGGCATTGGACAACCCTTCTTGAAACAGCTGTATAGATTACATGACAAACTTCATACAGTTGTCTTTATTGGTGAAATCACCAGTTCCACAAGGTTTGTTCATTACATAATCCCACAACCCACTGACACACTGTTGACCACCTTTGAATTATTCAACAACTTACTGAGTGTTTTGAGGCACTGCATGGCTCTAAGCTCATGAACAATATCAGTGAGTTTTACCAGCTGATTTCCATTCAGCAATAACACCTGAAGACATGTCAAGTGTCGCAAACAACCATTCAACTCGACCAACATGTTGTCTTGAAGATACAGCTCTCTCAGTTGAAAGTTTGAACCAAAACAATTCAACTTTCTTAGCTGCAACATAAACAAGAAAATCAAAATTGTTTACAGTGAATAATTTGGGAAACAAAAAAATATTTATATAACATGCTGTGGCCATGCTCCCATAAACTTCCTGTATACAAATTTTGAAACTACTGAAATAATTATTGCCCAGGGGGGGGGGGGGCTTCCATATTAAAGTGACGTGAGTGATCGTCGGAATATTGAAAAGAACTTCCAAAAGGTACCAAAACTATATTATGTGGGTGTGGCTCAAAATCATTCTCACCTTTAAGAATCGAAGTACCAATAACTATTGTAGTTTTGTTTTAGAATTATTCTCAAACAAAACTACAATATATAGTTCCTGTCATATTTTTTCTGGCTTCATACCCTAAAATTAAAGGTACTGTCATAACTCAAATGGTGGTCATTTTAGATTTAACCACCCCAAGTGGTACCAAACCATGCATTTTAACCCCTAAAAGCTAATGACAATCACCCCCATCACTTTTATATGTCTTAAATGTGGTTCAGAAACCCAATGAAACACCAGTTGAAAACCACATGTATTTCAACTCAGTTGAAACATGTGTTCATGGCTTTTTTTAGCTGTAAATAATATACCCAATACTTGAATGACACTTGAGAATGAATTACAGTACATGCTTTTAATCAAGATCAATTCTGTCTTCCCCGCTAAAAATAGCAAGCTTGACTCGACTACAAATATAAAGCACAAATTACTGTTATCTGAACAAAGTTGATAGATAAGACCTCAATGGCCTCATTGTTCGCACCGCAAACATTTATGTTGCAATTTGTACTTTCATTTCAGCTGTAAAACTTTTCAAATTTACCTTTATCTCTTCTCAGTATAGGGTTCTAGATATAGGCAGATGTCTTCTTTCCCAGTCAGCTCAAATTTTGAACTCTTTCTTCAAATGAAAACTCTGCAGTATTAAAGTGGTCGCGCATCACTCGACCAGATGCTTAACGAAAATTATGATTTGTTTGTCAAGTTCTACGCAATCAAGTATGCAGGCAGATTAAAAATAGCTTAAATTTCACTTTTTATCCAATTGGCCTCAAATCTTGCATCATAATAAATTGCCTCATTACACAAGTACACAAGATTTTTGTTTTACAAATTTTTGGATCTTTGGCGGGAAAATGATATCACCAAATTGGTGCCCAAATTTTGATTTACATATAGTATTATGGGATATTTGATCCCAGATCCAGAAAGAGCACAACATGGTCATTTGAAAACTGGAAAAAATATCTGAAATACAGTTGAACCTCCACTAACAGCCACCTCTCTATAACGGCCACCTCTCCAGAATGGCCAGGATTTTTCGTCCTGACCATGTGCCGATCCATACACTTATGCTTTTAATCAAGATAAATTCTGTCTTCCCCGCTAAAAATAGCAAGCTTGACTCGAAAATAATTTTCACTTTTCTTTCAAAAAGTTGTAATTATAACATAATGTGAATTAAGGTGGCCCCCTATAGTATTCAAGAACATGAATACATAGGGATGATGGATTGAGGACGAACTATTTGTTTCATCTTAGGGTTTATATGTTAAAGGCATTCACCACAAACATTAACAACACACCAAGGCTTACTCTTTTGGTAAAATCGTCGTGTTGAAGACTGTTTCCATGGAAACAGATCATCGTAAAGATAACATATTTTTTGCCATTTTTCATCTTTTTGTGGCTAATTCTTGAGTTGCCTTTGGGTGAAATATCTTCAAACGTCACAGTTTTGTGCAAAATGGCTTCTAAAAACATTTTAATGGAAAAAGGGGAAAATTTGTCTGGTAGTTTTGAAAATATCAAAGTAATTAGTATTTTTTTAAATACAAAAAAAATCCTTAGATATAATTTTTTTGAAAAACAAGTTTTTAAAAGTAAACATCTGTGTCTTTAAGCGTACAAACTTTCAAAAACTTTCACTGAATGAAACACGAGAAAATTCACTGTTAATTTTGCATTTTTTGGTCATGCTGGCGTCACAAAATATTGGAAAACTGATTTTTTTCTTTGAGCGCGCGCAGATTACTACAGCTTTCGTCAACAGCACATGCGGTCATAAAACTATAGGGAGCCACCTTAAAGTGTTTAACACTTTTAAAAAACCTCACCTGTTGTCTTTTCCTGTGTTTTTATCGCTTCTGGGAGGCTCCTGGAAGTTGTTTTTGGCAAATTTCTACATACGGTCGAATCCGCCACTGTATCGTACTAAGAGAAGAACAAGGTATAAAGGAAAGATTTTGAACCATTTCGAGGTTCCCTTCGAAATGCTCCCTAAAAATATATTTCTTCCCCAGCCATCACTTTCAAATCCCGCTAAATCTCAAAAAGGATGATTTTCTTAACTTTGTGTGATTCAATTGTCAATAGACCGATCTCTCAAAGCACAGTTCTTCTTATGTTGAAAACAACTAAATTTTAGAAATGGCAGCCATTGAACGGGAACGAGGCTATGTTCCAAAAAGTGGGTCAAAACCAATGGCCGAGTGCCAAAGTATACCCCATCAGGAGTGACATGTGACCTCTGTGTCGCTCAATACCAAACGCACTCCCTCCCGGGTAAGTACAGTTCTGTACCTGAATTTCCCGCCAAAGTTTGAACGCCGGCCACCAGCTTGCCGACTTACCCGGGAGGGAGTGCGTTTGGTATAGAGCGACACAGAGGTCACGTGTGTCACCCCTCGTGGGGTATACTTTGGTGCTCGGCCGTTGGTTTTGACCCACTTTTTGGAACATAATGCCTCGTTCTCGTTCAATGGCCACCGTTTCTAAAATTTAGTTGTTTTCAATGTAAGACTGTGCTTCTTGTGATTTAGTGGGATATTTCTACTAAAAGGGATGACTGGGGAAGAAATATATTTTTAGCGAGCATTTTGACATGGACCTTATTGAAAAACTGTTGGCGAAAGGTTCAAAATCGTGTCCTACCTTGTTCTTCTTTTAGTACGCTACATGCAGTGGCGGATTCGACCGTATGTAGAAATTTGTCCCAAAAAACTTCCAGGAGCCTCCCAGAAGCGATAAAAACACAGGAAAAGACAACAGGTGAGGTTTTAACACTTTAATTCACATTATTTACAACTTTTCGAAAGAAAAGTGAAAATTATTTTTGATCGAATTTCAGCTCCATACAAACTCATATACAGCGCTTTGGTGACCTGTGATAATACTAAATAAAACTAGTGGTTCCATATATTTGGAAGTGAAGTGCTGCCACATTTGTAAGCACATCCTTAAGTGCATTTTATTATCATCCTTGGTTTGGGCTTCTTTTAGTTATCGTGGTGCATATATATCTTTGAAGGGACACTGTACCTCACGCCACATCGGGATAATGTGTGGTCTCAAACGCTCAGTTTCTAGCACTAATGCATAGAAAACTACTTGTGAACACAATGCAACGACCAATGTGTGTGCGCGAAATCGTATAACAAAGGAGCATGCAACTCGGATCTGCTAATCCGATAAAGGCGTAACTTCGTATCAGTTACAGAGTACTAACAATGCAGGCTTGTTTATAAAGAGGCCAAAGACACAAAGGTCAGTTCATGTTGTACGCTAGAAACAAGGCGGATTTGTAATAAAACAATGTCACGCAAGATCCTTTCATGCAAGAGCGTCTCAAAACAGCCCAAACTGGCAACAATCAAGCGCCAGAGCGTCTCAAAACAGCGTCTCCTCGAGCGCGCAAAAGAAATCCCGAAAACAACAATTGTCTCTTCTCATGCAAATTCGAGCGTGTAAAACAATAATAGAAATAGTCGTCACCAATCAGACTTTTCACACGGAGGGGACTGGGCACTGCTAACAAACATCTTTCGAGAAATCTTGCCGGCCGGAAATCCAGAAATCGAGTCTCAGAACAGAATTAGGAGGCTGCCCTATGCGGGCAGCAATCAAAATTTTGGCACCAATTTGGTGAAAATCCAAACTTTGTAAAATTACAATCTGTGTACCTGTGCAATGAGGCAATCTATTAATTGGTGCAAAATTTGAGGCATCTTCTTCTAGTTTTATATATTTTCAACAGTTTGGAGAGTGAAAAAGTTACGGACTAATGTCAAGAACTTTCAACCTCTCAGGGTTCTCATCAGGACATGATAATGAATATATTATTCATTATATGGACAATGGACAATGGACTGGCAAGTCCAATTTAACCCACAAAAATGTGAGGTAATGAGAATAACTCACAAGAGAAATAAAACCAAACAACCATACTATCTCTCGGACACAGAACTAACATCTGTTAACTCATACAAAAATCTTGGAATCATGACTTCAAGTGACTTATCATGGTCCAGACACGTGGATTACACAGTAAACAAAGCAAACAAAGTATTGGGTCTGCTAAAGCGAACAATAGGATGCAGGAATAAAAACATTTTTTCCATGCTTTACAAATCTTTGGTCAGACCAATTCTGGAATACGCCAGTCCCGTTTGGTCACCATACCTCGTCAAAGACACATTGGCTATTGAAAAAATACAAAGAAGAGCATCAAGGATCGCCTTAGGACAGAAACCCCAAGAGATGTGTTACGAAGAAAGGTGTAAATTACTAAAATGGTCTACGCTAGAAAAACGAAGAGAATACTCGTCTCTAGTTGAATGCTTTAAAACAGTATTTGGGTTAAACGGTTTGAATTTCAACGACTACTTTGAATACACTAAATGCAAGTCGACAAGATCTAATCACCAATACAAAATTCAAACTAAATCAGCAAAATGCAATTGCTTCAAGTACTCTTTCTTTGTGAGGATAATCCGTCCTTGGAACAATTTGCCGAACTACGTTTTAGACAGGGATACTAATCTTAAGAAATTTAAATTACGTTTAAAGAACTATATGAACATTTATTAATTGTACCTTCAAAATTTTATTACATACATATGTACATATATATATAAACATATACCAGGCCTTTAGACTTTATTATTATTTATTTGATTTCCTATTTTTTTTTAGGTGATCTGTATATAGGGCTAACCTCAAGATCTACCTGTTCAAATATTTTATCTTTAATTGAAGAGTGTGCTGGAATAAGGGCATAACGACAATAGAATTCTATTGTTAATTATGCCCTTATTCCAGCATGCCCTTCAATTATATTTGAATAATATATATAATATTATTATTATATTATATATTAAAATTTGAGGCCAATAATATTGGATAAAAAGTGACAAAGTTATTTTGTTCATTGCTGTGGTACGTGGCCGATTTTGGATGCCTGTCAGCCCGGGGTATATTATATAGTGAAATTATGTACATAATTTATATTTGCCTCACCATGAAAATGGCTGCCAAAAATGGGTGAATTTCATTAAAAGCCAGACACACTGCAACTAATAGATGACACTATAAATGGCATCAATGAGTAATAGATGAATAGTTGATTGTAGTCATTGATTCTTGCCAATGATCAATGAGTAATCAATAACTAATTGATAGGCCACAAAATTTTCAGTCATCGATAACTAGTCATTGATTAGTCATTTATTATAAGTACAAAACTTGAATATTTCTGGAATGTGACGAGATATTTAAAAAAAAAATCACCAACCTTCCACATTTTTAAGGACTTCCAGATTTAGCTTGATTTATTTTTTCCTTAACTCATTGTCGTCAGCGCACCAGGATTTCGTAACTCCAGTTACGATGACCAAAAAATTTGCGATTAATTTCTCCATTGACCGATTTGCGTGATTTTTTGAGACTGGCGTGACTAGGCTCTAGCCCAGTTCCCTAGCAAGTTTGAACAGGTACACTCTATTGTAAGCTACATAAAGCATTTTCCCGTAAGTGGTCTTTCGATGTTAAAATGGCGACTTTGTGTGAACGGAACTGGCTATCTTTAGGAAATTTTAGCAAGAGTTTTGGACGAGGAAAGTGATCCAGAAGGGATGCCAAGCAGTGAGGAAATTGAATTGCATCTGGAGCTCGAAAATCGAGCGAAGAACCAAGGTAAGTGTTACGAAATATTGCATCGATCGATCGATCGATCGATCGAATGAACACAAATGCAACTGAAATGATATTTTGATTCGCTTTTTACATTTGCAAACCTTGTTTGATGCTTTGAATACATGTTAGGATTCATATTTCAGTATAGGGAGAGGAGAAAACATTCTTATGGAATGACAGAGATAAATTTCGAGTGGAGTGTTGACACAATGTTTGAGGTCAAATTCCTGCATAAATTAAAATTTGATACCAAACTAAACTCAGAGACTCAAAGGAGTAGTACAGGATGTAATTAATGGACACCCCCACCCCTCCCCCCCAATCAATATACATGTAGGTGGCATGTAGCTGTCAGCCCCCCTCTACTTCATTCCATCTACTTATTAATGGCGCATGCCAAAACTTATAAATAGCGCTGCTTACCGAAAATTCTCTCCCGTGAAAAAAAACTAGGCGTCACGGGGTCTGCAGTAATATTTGGTGAGAACTTTTAAAACATTTCATGCTAAAATCTGTGGAAAATCTCGAGCAAATGTAGATAGTTTGAACTATTTTTTCTGTTTGAACTGCTCACTGGAGACCGGAGAGAAACGATAACTTACTTTCTTCAATACCAAACTGTTTTGTTATCTACCTCATTTACATTGTACTTGTTGTTAGTAATGCACTACAGAGCATGCGTAAAACGGTGAATTTACATGTAAGCACCTTATTCTAGAAAGAAAGCTACCACAAGGAGAGCAAAGCGTTGCCAGAAACAAATATATATTTTGCTAAATACTTGAAATAATAACGCAGATAGATAACCCACGTTTTGCGTGGTGTACACGCGTGCCCTACGCAAGAGTTATTAATTAATATTAATTAATTAATCGATTATCAAAGTTTAGGGTGTTAGGGTGTTAGGGTGTTATCGCGGACGACTCCACAATACATCTTCACAATAGTACATCCTGCACTAAAAATACTAATTTATTCTATACTTACCATTTTCAGCCAAATTTGCAGGATATGTTGCCAATATAACAAGGAACATTTTTGCTCTTAACTTTTCCTTATAACCAGTCATCATTTTGAAATAAGTTGCTTTTTTGTCCAAATTTTGCGGCTATTAATATTAATTTATGCTAGTTAATAATTAACTAATTAACATATTATGGTTTCTTTGGGAAAAAATATTTTTCCTGAAAGTTTATTTACTACCCTTTCAAAAGAGATATAGCTTTCCACACAATTGTAAATGACTGTTGAGAAAATAAATAAACAAACAATGGGATCAAATTTCACATTTTTTGGGCAGACGGTTAAATAAATACATGTAAGACCCTTTAAAGTGAAGTGGTGTTACAGTACCTTATTTCCATTCAGCCACACAATTTGTAAGTTTCTGAATTTTTCAAAGTCTTTGACTTCTTCAAGACCTCTAAAGTCAAGAAAAACACACATGGATTAAACATCACACATGGAGTAAAAACAGGCTTTTCCAATTTTTACTCGTGAATAACGAGTATGGGTGTTGAAGACGATATGCAAATTAGCACTTGATCGCTCAATGGGCTGTGATCATTAATTTATGTATTAAATGCATATTAATTTATGCATTAAATTATTCATGAGGTCGAGTCCATGGCATGTAATGGTCACCTGACTTACCCATGGGGACGGCGTTGGAGGGAGGGAGGGGTGTTAGATGTAGGGGGTGGGGGTTAGGTGGAGCAAAACGTCTACAGGAGGGTTCGGGATCATCGCTGATCCATCGATATAAATGGCGCATCGCGGCACATATGTACAAACTTTTTAGTGTGGAAAATTACCTCTGAAGCTGAAAATGAAAGGGAGAAAAACCCATAAATTTCCAAGTGGCCTCGTGGTAGAAGAATTTGAGAAGACACGCCGGTGGCTTTAGTAATTAAATTGCTTTTTGTGAAAGAAGAAAATATTCTTTTATTTTAATCTTTCGGTTTCTATGAATGAAACATATTATATATTGGAAATGTTTTTGGAAGGAAATACTCTCACTTCACTGTGATTTTCAGTAAAATATGCAAATTTTTTGTCATTTTCGATCATCCGGTGGGTATCGCAAATCTTATTTTAACACAATGTATAATAACACGGGTTTGGAAGTAAACAAGTAAAGTTATTTTTACATCAAAGCGAAAGTTTCCAATAATATATTAAAGTGGAGAGACCATTCTGTCACGCATTGAACATTTAAGTCTTCGCTTTCATTGAATTAAAACTCTTTTATAGTGCCATGAACTGACGAAGAGTGGAATAATTTCCTGCTAAAGTTTGTTTTCTGACGATGAGAGTGAGCGGCGTGAAGTCCTCTGAAGTCCTAGCTTGCGGTATATAAAAGACATATCTCTCTGAGCTTCTTTTCAAGGGTTTTCTGTTTCCAACGTGATTGAAATTATTAACATGTGAACGAGCAAACGTTCATGTTCATTCACAAGTGAATGTTTATGTTCATTCGCAGAATAATTGGAAACATCAGCCCAAGTGCGGAACCAGATCTAGTTTTATAGAGCCCCATATGCATAGCAAATCCATGTTGGTCATTTTTCATGGTCATGGCTAGCGGAATGGCTCGCGGGCGCGTGTGCAGTACGTACAGTACCACTCGAAAGTATTAGTGCATTTGCCGCGAATTTGCCTCGGTCGAATCGCGGCTCAAGGCTGCAGTTTGACCTCAGCAAAACCTTGTCTGACTGCTTTGTAAACCCCGGTTTCATCTCGGTTTTTTGCGGTCGCCTGCGGTTCAACAAAACCGCGGTATAGAATAGGACGCGGCAGAGTTTGAATAGGCCATTAACCCCTTTGTTTTCAAGTTCATTAACTTCAATAGGCGAACATTCGCGCTTCGATGATTTTAACGCGATACATTTCAGAAATGAATAATTCGAAAGAAGTCGGTCTAACGCAGTGTTGCTTACTTGTTTGCAGTGTAACAACCGTTCATAACGACGGCACATATTCTTTGACTTCTCTGGTTCGATCGAAAGCGTTCGTTTCAAGTTCAGCTATTGAAATTATCTGTGCACCAAATCAGGCTGACAAGCTTCGTTGCGTGTATCAAATCATCCTATACCAAAACACGGCTAGAAAAGGCGGAAAGTCTGCACGACTAAGGTAAAAATAAATTACGAACTACAATGTCCTTCATAAAAAAATTCCAAACCGTATTCTGAAGGTTGCTCCATGAAGAGAATTTTAGGAAAAATAAATCGTTCCAAAGATTTCACCACTGATAACACCGGGAAGATTTCGGTCACGTGCCAGGCAACGAGTTCTGAAACCTGATCAAATTTCATTCGAAGCCAGGTTCGAAGCATTCGGTAAACACAATTTTAGACCATTTTATATGATCGCTGATTTTGTTCAGTTTCGACAGTTTCGGATCTACAGATTGCGTTAACATTTATAAGTGGTGACTGTATTTCAGTAAATGAAAGCCAATTTTAGTGTTAAAATTCCGAGACATTTTGTCGGTCGTCCGCGCCAATTGTTTGTTTTCCAATGATCACAAAAATACACAAATACTTTGACACTTTGAGACGTTTGAGTCAAGCCGAGTCTTTCGTTCACGAAATTTTGTGTGAGCAAAACTCCTTTCGCGAAAAGAAATACAGTATAAACATTCACGCGGGCGTTCACGGCAAAGAAAGCAAAAACTTCACGGCACGCGACCCACAGCCGAGCGAAAAGTTGTGTAAGTTTAAATTTACATAATAAACTCCACTCAAAACTTCACGGTTTGAACACTGTTTAAATATATTTAAAATCCTATAGATATTAGAATAAATGAACATCTCTCAAGTGACTCGATAATGTTCCACGATACAAGTTCGATGGATCATTTATAATTTGGAGAATCGTGTTTTGATAATTTGCGGGAATTTTTTCGATCAGTTTGAGTCGTCAAAATGTTCATCAAGTTTATTCGGTCAAATTTTTTTCCATCTTAGCTGTCAAAAAGAAAAAACACTTTCAAGCTGTTTCTGCTATTCCCCTGTTGCAAACATTTACAAATGTAATACATCTTGCTTTCGCTCTTCATCGAAGACTTCGACCGGCTTCTATTCCCGTGAAATAAACATTGTTTAGTCTTTTTGTTCGATAGTCCTGTGGTGAATATAACGTGATCAATAAAGTAAAACAATAGTGTAACAATTAAGTATTAAGTCACTATTCTTTCATTACCAAGGTATTGCCTTGAATTGCCGCGGTAAATAAGCCGCGGTGTTCGGTCGCTTTTAGTAATGACGCGGTTGAGGTTTTCGTCCCGCCGCGGTGAATTCGCGGTAATCAACATCGGCAAAGATGAGGTTTCACCGCGTGCCTATGCACTGATACTTTCGAGCAGTACTGTACGTACGTTGCACCACATGACATTTTTACATGAAGTAATTTTCAATCAAACAAAATGGCGGCGTGGTTAAAGATGGAGTTTCAAGGCAATTATCGGGTTTTCAGAAAGACAACACACCCTTTAAACATTAGAAATGGAAAGATAATAGCCTAAGGAAACTGAACTGCCTTTAAAGTGTAATGTTAATTAATTGATTTTTTACTTGTTGTTTTCAGGAGGACGGCTACCACCCTTTGGAAAGTTGGTCATATTTATATAATAATTGCATCAATTGGCCGATCTTGAATATGAGAATTCAGGGAGCTCCGCTGTTAGGCTAAGCCTATCTATATATATTAATTTTAATACATGGATTTCCCAAGCGAACGGTTAGTTTATTTACATTGCGACCAGACCATGACAAACAACTACGTTTTCCTGACATAGAAACTTGTAGCCACCTCATTCATGGCTATGAATCTCGGGGTTGGAAGATCAATAATTTCAACCTCCCCATCCTCCCAGGGAATTTAAGAGGCAAAACACAAATTCAATGACAGCATGCATGTCAAAGAGGGCAAATTTAAAAAGTGGTTATAGGAGTCATGATCAGAGGATCGAGAATGCCATTGAGAATGTCACCACATCCAAAGTGAATGCAAAGCTTAAAGCCGAGGACTCAAACAATTGCAGGACTTCCTGTTGAACAAAAAATTACAACCCCTTAAACTTCTCTTACTCAACAAAAAATATTTTCACACTTTAATTACCCATTGACACTTAAACTGGCCATAACCGGCCAAGAGACCACAGACTTGTACCACTTGTGATGTCATCACTTTTCATGCCAGAGGATGTCTTTGACATTCAACTGATAGAGTAGGAAAATGTCTGACAAAACATGCCTAAACAAGCACGAAACGTTGAATTGGCTATGTCCTGTAGTCTTCTAGCTATTCCGTAATAATAAAAGTGACGCAATAGATGGAGCTTGTAGATTGGGCAGAAAAATACAATGCCAGAAATTTTCTGCCCAATCAGAGACCGTGTATTCAAATGTTTCTGGAAGTAGTGCGATAAGAGTCGCTACCCAGGGGTTATTTCACAGCTACTTCGAACTTTCGCCGCCCCGACTTTTGCCGATTATAAACTTTCTTCACGCCCGACTAACTACCCCAGGGTCTCCGAGGATGAACGCGACCCTGGGATTGAGTTGATTGCTGTCGGCACAACCTGCTTGTAGTTGTCTATACACTTCCCATGTAAATAAAAGTATTTGCAAACAAACTTGTCTTTAATATTTATTTTGCAATGCAATTTCTCTCCTGACACCACTGTCAATGAAGCAAAAGTCTCTGACAGTAGTTTGTCATACCAATTGAACAATACCATTTGTCTACGCAGGAATTCAAAAAGAATTCTTACACAAAAAAGTTTACACAGGAATGTTACAAAGAATGCTTCGACGATGGCATTAGCTGGCAACCTCGTTCCCAGGGTCTCTCTTCTTCCCGCCAAACGCGATTGAAAAGAGACCCTGGTTGGGGCTGGTCATGTGTCTCCCAGAATCTGGGAGATTACAAATAAACGATGTGAGGGAGGGGCAGCTAAGTGTGAAATTTGTCTCTATTGAGTGTTGTAAATCAGGACGTGTTTTCGTGGTAAACACTTTGGCGGTTCCAATTAAAATTCGAGTTGTTGCAGGCTGTGCAAATCGGTTGGCGATGTATCCTGCTCAAAAGCTCTCAAAGAATCTTCTTTGCTAAAGGAAATCGCGCACTGCTCACCCGCTGTACTGTTGAAGATATTTATGGCGCTACACTGTGGAGCGTATTTATGGATTGTTGGACCATAATTTGGGACAAGATAAATTATATTTTACACATCACATATATTGTACAGGCCATGCGAAAGACGATTAATGAATGTTGAAGCCTTCAACGATCAACGAAAGCCAGAGTTCTTAGGTGTTTTATTGAAATATCGCCACCGGCTGTACAATTACAATGAACGTTTACCAAGAGTGAAGGCCGGCGCGGCGAAGGGTCGAAAGGCAACCGTCGCGGACCAAACTTATAGTTTCAAATCCAGGACAGGAAAGGGGTAAATAAAATCTTTATAGTTTTTATTCGTTCGGTTACGAGGTTTTGCTCGATTCTTTTATCTGTTCATTTGATGGTCTTGTGTATTTTGTCGCTACCGCCGGCGTTGCGAATATAATTTAAGCTTATAAAAGTTGACAAAATGAGCCGATCATAACATATTGCGATCGGTATGACAAGAAAATTCAACCCAACTCCAGATAAATTATGTACTATTGTTTGTTTCTGTTTGTTTTCATTGCACCTGCCTTACCTTTAGCCTTTAGGATCTTACAAAAGAAATAACTCAACATATAACGTGCATTCACTTTGTTTATTTACATTGTGTGATGTGTTAGATTTTACAGCATTTTAGACTGACTCGCAAAATATATTAGCTTGGTTAGTTAACAACATCTCCGCCACAGTAAATTGCCTCTAAACACTTATGTAACTTGCTTGGGCTTAAAAGAAAAAAATCCCTGTGAACAGTGGTGGTTTGTAGCAAGCACAACAAAGATTCGTAATTATAGGAGCCCTCCCTAGGGTTTTAAAAATGTCACCTAGACACGTGACCAGCCCCAACCAGGGTCTCTTTCAATCGCGTTTGGAGGGAAGAAGAGAGACCCTGGGAACGAGGTTGATTCCTGGCTGCTGCGCATATTATGTGTGCAGCAGCCATTAAAAATGCATCTTTTCCCTCTTTTCGATCGCAACATGGTTTCAAAAGCATTGTAACAGGGAAAAGAACGGAGCATACATTTGTGATTATCGATTTTGGTCGATTAATTTACTTAATCAATCATTTATAATCGAATAAATAGGCCTTGCGTAGTGGGGTTTATAATTTTGTCCCCCAAGAGCTCAGGCAGGTTTATATCTCGTCTGGCATTTACGGTCATATTTATTTAAATGTATTTAATTATTTCTTTGTGATGAAGGAGCGTGGCAGAAATGACATCACATGGCGCGCTGGTGGCCTAACACTGGTGTAAGGCGCTAACTTTTAAATCCAATCTTCGGGACTGAGGCGAGGGTTCAAATCCGGCTGGGGTTCTTTTTTCCTTTTTATGATGTAAAAACTCGTAGTTTTGCGTCATTTTAGTAGTGGACTTTTCTCCCAAGGGAATTCTATGTCGTTAGCTAATTAGTAAGCCATATGTCAACGGTTGGATTGCTGCCTGTCACCTCTCTCGGCCCCAGTCGTCTCTTGAGGCAATTGTATAAGATGATTCAGGTGTGTCACAATTACTTAGAGTCAGGTTAGAGGTCAGTCAGTTCTAAAATTAAATTTGGAAATGTAAAATCATTTTACTTCTTGTACATCGCTATAAGATTTCATTCAGCAAAGTTCATTCGGCTAATATTCTACTGGTTTTTGTGACTAATTTATGAGCTAAAATCAAAACACATCAATTAGTGTATTCTGTCAAAAACAAATCACAGATTTATGGAGCTACAAGCAAGAGATAAGACTTGAAATACACTAATTAATTGCATTTTAGAAATACCGAAAATGGAAGGTCAAGGACATTTGAAACTTATATAAAGGAATAACATCACGCTAGTGTTTAACCTTGGGCAATTTTGTGAAGACAAAATTGCTGTTCATCTAGATGTTTTAACATCTAAAAAGAAGGAAATGGAACGATTAAGAATAAGTGCATGAAAACTCAAGCTTTACGTAAAACTCAAGCTGTACGTATGTCATGCTTTCTAGTATGCAAAGTAACCTATGATTCATAGCATCCCTATCGAACACAGTTTCGAAAGTAAAGTAGTGATGTTTATCATGTCGAGAAAACAACAGAACCAAAATCAAATATAAGCCCCCACAATTAAGTTCACATATCCGCTGAAAGTTTTGATGAATAAAAATGAAACTGCTAAAGGCAGCTGCCTTTTATATCAACCGTGTTGAAATAAAATTGCTTATATTTATTTTATAGCGAAGCGTTGGTTCTTTTTGGGGATGGGGGGACTACCTATCACACCGGATACACTGATCCCCAGAGAGAACTGGTGCCCCCAACAGGTCGCTAATTGCTTTTAGACAGGTACGGTGGGAGACGCGCTTGGAAATTATGGACAAGTCTAAAGAGACGAAGGTTTTCCGGTTAATCTTCACCAAATGGAAAAGTGAGCTGCTTGACTGTTGAAGGCTGTTTTAACAGCAAATTTGACTCCTCTGCTCCCTAGGCCTGCGCTTGGAGCTTCGACACTGTATGCTTACATTTTTAGCATTTTTTGTCTGTGAAATGTGCAAGTTAGGGAGTTTCTCATTTGAACCACGTACCTTTTTTAAGGCCCAAAACTGAATCAAAGGACCCAAAGGGTCCCAACCCTTGTGTCATTTTGAATTATATGATTTGCAGGTTTTTTATAGCTTGATAGTCAAATCAATTGCCAGTCAATGTGTAGAAAGTCATGGTCGCTGATCTTGCCTGTTTCATAAAATATTTTTTGTCAGCAGAGCATGAACTGCTATAATTTGAATAGCAAATGAACAAACGCTGTAAAATGAACAACAACTATTAAATTTAATTCATTCGACAATATGTAAATTCTACTTTGAATTCAGTTGCTAAACGTGTCTAGTATGATAAATTTTCACATGACGCTTGCAAGCAACTTCAAAACCTTTTTTATTCCCACTAGTGAACATTTGTTCTTTGGGAGGGGCATTTGACCGTCAAATCTGGCACTTACATGTAAGTAGGGCATTTTAACGCAATTTTGGCCCAGGGGGGCGGGAATTTGAACGAGTCAATCTTCAAAAGTTCAAATGCCCGGGGGTTTCCCGGGGGGGGGGGGGGGATGGTGAAGCTTCGAATTGATCGGCGCAATAACACAAATTGACAGTTTTGGTCTCAGTCTGCATTTTATATATACCCAGTCTGCAGTCTGCATTTTATACCCAGTCTGCTTTAATGCTTTAATAAATTACTCCTAAATCAGTAAAAACTATACTAGGAGGCCTAAATTTACATCAATAAAATCTAATTTATATACAAAAACAGTAGTCTAGCCTAACTATATTAAGAATCCTTAAATGAATAGCGTTTTATACCTAGTCAACATTTTATACCCAGTCTGCATTTTATACCTACGTAGTCTGCTGCAGTTTATCTGAGTTTAGCTTAAGGTGATTCCTTGGTATTGCATTGCGCATCCTTACTGCGCATAATTTCTTGCATCATTTGCGCGCGCCACGCGTCATTTAGCACGAGTACGAGCGCGCGCACATACAGAACATTACAGGATTTCTTTCAGGCTAAGCTTGGCTGGGAACTAAATGGTCGTTTTCTTCTAAACAAGCACGGTGACCCCCATTTTTTATTTCATAATTTTAATAAGAACAGTAACTACATTACACAAGAAAAAAATGGGCAGAAATCTATGATCAGTTTTTTTGCAATTTAACTAAATTCTCCGGAGGGAGCCACTACGGTCGAACAGCGCATATCCAATTTGAATCTACTTTGGAGTGTAAAGTAAATACAAAGGAAATCGAAGACATTTTTCTGGAACGTCGGTGAATAAACAATGGAATGAAGTCAAACTCTGTGCGATATCACGGGCTGCATTGAAAAACATCGAGCTTATTTGCTGTGCACGGTTTTGCCAAAAGGGGCCAAAATGACCGCACTCGTCAGCATTGTGGCGTGGAAACGAGCACGGTGACCCCCTCTTTTTATCACGTTTTTATTATCTCCTTGACTTGTTACAAAAGTGTACCAAGTTTCATCGGAAATCTATGTTTGGTTCTTTTACCAAGGAATCACCTTAAGCTTAAGCTTACACTCTAAAACCCTGATTTCTTAATTTGAGAACGAGTTTTAATTTTTTTCCGGTAGTAAGCGCCCGTTTCTTATTTTAAGTACTCAACTTTAAAATAAGAAGCGCCAGTTTCTTGTTTCGTTTCTTATTTTAAAGTTGAGTACTTAAAATAAGAAACGGGCGCTTACTACCGGAAAAAAATTAAAACTCGTTCTCAAATTAAGAAATCAGGGTTTTAGAGTGTTATATTGACCGGTTTCATTTTGATACTCAACCTGTTTGCCAAGTAAATTTCTGAAACATCTTTATCTTTAGCTATATCCCGTCTCTTTAGCTGCTCCTCGGTTTCCTTTGAAAAAATAAAACCAAACATCAGACGATAACAGAAAGAAAGTGTACTTATTTATAGATTTGTATCATGCTTTCGCTTGCCTTTTCGCTGTCCGCCATGTCACCATAACTACAGAGACAAGGAAAGTACTTGGTGTAAGCCTAAATATTATGTCCCGAGGCCAGCGTGCGGGCTCGTAATTTTCGTCTGGCGTACCGCGTTGTCGCAGCAGCAGCCGGTCGCAGCGGGTTGCGAGGTCGCGGATGGCCGTACGGAGAGAATGGCACTATCACAAAAAGCACAGTTCTTCTTCTTGAGAGTGATACTGTAAGTGGCTTTGAATATTTAGCTAAATTACCATGCAGAAGAATGTTGAATATTATGGGCGGATTCATTTGCAACATAAGCTTATGCGTATACTTGTCGCATTTCTTACGCGTACGCGGTTTCAAATGAATGCGTTGATAGCCCCAATCAAATCCCATGGGTCAACTTTTTTTTATCAATTTTCACCCGCAGCACTTGACTTGCTATTACAAATTTCTAGTTGCTGCCGCTTCGGCAGCCATTATATTCCAGTCGCGGTCCTATTCGCGGGGAAACTGAAAGTTTGAGATTAAAACGCAAAACATATCGTCGTGGTTGGAGACATATTCCTATTTTCCGTATTTATGAACAATAAATTAATTTTCAAAAAGAACTAGGGGGTGTAGAACGTTTTCCAAAGTTGTTTTCATTAAAGGGACACTGTCCTGATTTTAGCATGATTTTGGGAAGCTCAGAAACATATCTAGATCATAGGAAGTTGAACAATAATGGTTTGATTCTGTAGAATAGCACTGGACAAAACGACAGCGAGGATGGAAATGGATTGCAATATGGATTTTTGAAAAAACGTCAGGATGTCAGTTTTTCAAAGTTTCAAATTTGGCTCGGAAATCTTTGAAATTTTGCAATCATTTTGTTGCAGTATGGAATTTCTTGAAGAAATTGCTTTTTATCATTTAGTTAGAGTTTATTAAGTTCTTATTTCATAGATTTAGGGACCATTTCATGCATTTATAACAGTTTTGAGCAAATACGCCGGGACAGTGTCCCTTTAAGAAAAACGGCCCGGAGCTCCCTTGCATCGATCGATGTGGTATCGATCCCAGTATCGATGTGAGGGAGCTCCGGACCGTTTTTCTAAAAAGAACAACTTTGGAAAAATTTCTACACACCCTAGTTCTTTTTATTTCTTGTTCATAAATACGGAAAATAGGAATATGTCTCCAACCACGACAATATGTTTTGCGTTTTAATCCGAAACTTTCAGTTCCCCCGGGAATTAAAGGCATTTTGAACCCCCGTGCGCTTGAGCTCGCGATTCTAGCCGCATGCCAGCTACGTTATTCAGCTCTGTCGTCGCGGTCGAGATTTTTGGATTTCAGGGAGCCCGCAGTATCAAGGGCAGTGTTCAGTGGTTCCTTTTGAGAAACGGAGGATCTGGGAACGAGCATTGCGACAAAGAAAACAAACTCCGATGCGACGAAAATGGTAGGGGAATACGGCAAGTTATATGATTTTTCTGTTTCGATTGCCATGTCGCATACAAGTTTATTCGCTTGTGGAAGTATCCATCAGGGTCATGAACGTTTTAGCGATGTGTCAAGAGGAAAGCAATGTGCTTATCGGCATTGTTAAGTGTTTTCCGTTCAACAATAACTTTAACTTTTATTACTTCCATCACTTATGATACAATGTACTTCTAAAAAGGCAGGTACAAAAGTCGGACCGGATCAGTCGGATCGGACCGGACCGGATCGGACCGGATCAACTCAGATCGCCAGTCCGGGTCGGATCAACTCGGATCGACTCGGACTAGACTAAAAATGAAAACAATCTACTCGGACTGGACTAAAATGTAATCCGTAATATGTTAGACATAGAAAGATACCTCTCTTTATTTAAAGATGTTAGCCACTTACAAGTTCACCCAGACCAAACTGCTTAAAAACCATACCCTGTCCAGCGTCCAGCGGCACGTTCCTATATAGCGTATATAAGGGAGTGCCCCCCCCCCCCCCCCGCCTCCGGAGCGAAGCCGCGAGAAGAAGCGACCAGCATGGCTGTGTAGCTGGCGATTTTGTTGGCGCGCGATGGCAAAATACGCGCGTGCCGAAGCCATGAACATAAACGAGGGCAAACTATGCGCGTGGCCGCCGAAACTGCCAGCTATGCAGGCTGAAATGTCTGTTTGGAGGACTTGGAGACGATAGACTTGAAGCATTTACAGTTGTTATAGTACCCTAGCTGAAAAGGTTTTTTTCCTCTGCTCAAACTGAGCGGTGAGTCACGACGGAAAAAACCGGAGTAAAACAAAATCGCTTTTTTTGCTGTCCTTTATCTTCGTCAAGGAAAAAATATCCTCAGACACCCTGTTGTAGTGGTGTACCAAGTCTACACATAAAGTTCAATCTACGTAGTAGTTTTAGTTAGCATTTCTGTGAAATGTAATTACCTTTTCCAGCCTGCTTTCAATTGAGGTTGATCGTTCACAGCTTCAGTTCAGTTGAAAGACTGTTGATGCAACTGTACTTATGAGTGATTCAAACAGAATCACTACATGGTGGAGTCACTTGTACGTAGTGTCGAGCGTTTTGCTGTGTGCATGTGTCGAGGAAAGATAAGAACGGAATGTTGATCTTGGGTTGAAAACAACAGTGACGTTAGACTATGTGTTGACTTGACATAAGATAACAGAATTGCGGTTTCTTTGTAAAGGATGTAAGTCATTAAGTTGCGTCTTTATTGATAAGTTGTACCAGTCCAAATAGCTGTTCTGTGAGCTTCTGTGACTTATTTGCTGCCATGTGAGGGATTCTGAAACGACCGAGCAAGTTCTAATCTGTATAAGTGTATAGTGGGGGAAAATTGAGATTTTCTTTTACCACAATGCATCTTTTTGTGTGACATTATGTAGCAGGAAGCAAGATGAGAACTGTTCTTTGATGGATTCTTGTGTAATAATATATTCGTCGTCTATTTATAATATGTCAATAATTTTGCTGCGTGTAATTGGTCGGGTTATTACACAATTACAGAGATAAAGGCAAATAACTTTGACAGTTTGGCAGGGTTTTTTTTTCGGTTTCTCAGGTTTCTTACTTTCGTGAAGTCAAATCCCTTTGTTTTGACTGTGATTGAAACGCCTCCGTATTAAGCAACGTCTAATGACTGCAATAAAAGGCCGAGGAAGTGAAACTTTTGTGCTACGCCTGTCACGCAGGCTACTTTTGTGTGAGCACAGTGAGCAGAGAACGTTTAGGTCTACAAGGGTCAAACACCGGAAGACAGTTGTCAAACATGTCATGACAAATGAAAATATACAGTGCACAGATAAGCGAGGTTAACTTTGTATCACTGAGAGCGGAAAAGTGTCCGTTGTCCGTATAACTTTCGAGTGCCTCCCGAGTTTGTAGGGGGGGTCCCGCCGAGAGGAGGCCGAATTTTTAATCTCGCCAAAAAAAGTCTTAAACAGCCCGGAATGGACACATTACAGATTCGCGCCCATTGAAAAACGTCGCACGGGAAAAATGTAAATGAGCTAGAAAAGAGTCAGAGAGCATGCGTAACTAACGCCAGGCCTGCCAATGTTACTGTCAATCAAGTAATCCCCTGTGTAAGTCGTTTTCATGAGTATTGTTCTTGCTCAGACTGCCGAAACATGGCGCTATTCATCGAAGAAGAATAGACGAAATTAGTAGGGCCATCTTAATTAGGCTATATTGTTTAAAAATTGCTCAGTTGTAAAATTTAATTGCCGTAAAACAGTCGGCTTTGTGAATTTCTCTAAACGCTGAATAAACGTACGATTGCTCGCTTTCAATACAATCAACGATCGGCGAAGGGGAGCGAGACTTCCGAAGTTTGACAAAAGTTACACCATGAAGCCAACAGTATATTACATAGCTATACTTTTTTAAATCCCGTTATTGCTGTCGGATCTAAATAACTATATTTCTTGCAAGTTTGAGTCAATTTACTTCGAATTCGAAAACATCATTCTGCGACAACATGGCACGCGAGCGCGCGCTCATCAACAAGAACTTGTCGATCGATCGGCTCGATGGCAAAGCATGCCGAAGACTTACATCATAAAAACGATAAAAACTGCTCTTCACTTCAACCAGGATCCAAAATAAAAACGACTACTTGAACTTTTTTGATTACAAAGACAAACAGATGCCTGGATTCCCACACGGCGGACGTCGCTTCGATGTTTTGTTGTGAAAGATTACTCGCGTCGTTTTGCATAAAGACTTCACGATCCGTTCAATTAAACAAGCATCCTTTACGGACGAAATGTGCATTTCGACACTTCCAAACAATACTAATTGCTCGTATTGTATCTGCATTGTCTCTAAAAGATGCAAATAGAGAACCTTCTAACTCCCTTTTGGGAGTTCGGCACTTTCACGCAAAGAAACTGACATCAGCGGTAGCCATTTGATCGAAGCGTTGCGCCCGCAAAGCATCATGGGTACCCCACTTTTCCCGGGCGACACGTTTCAATGGGCACGAGTCTGTAATGAAATAACAGCACACATGACTTAATTGACATATATTTTAAACTCTATTGAATAATACAGAACAAGTTGACTCTTAAATCTAAACTTGTGAACCAAATCTCAACCGTCACAGTAAGTCTGTAGTTCGTGACCTGAATAATGTAAACACTGACCACTCAAACATAGGATGGTCTGCCTGTGGTATAAACATAAACATTTCTTGCACTTTTTAAATTCACAATGGATTTTTGACAAACAAGAAACTTTATGTGACATGTAATTTACAATTTACGGACAAAGGTATCTATCGATTGACAGGATTTTGCTGCGGCCTTTCTATTTCGGATGAAGTGAGCAAGGCTGATACTACGTAGAACACTTAAAGCGACAACGACATGATAGAGTCCAAACTGAAAGCCAAAAATGCAACGGTGGACAGCTGTTTCGACCTGGTTGGGTCTCGTCAGCACGGTGTAGCCGCATAAAATAGAACAACCAGCTATGAGGCCAATTGACTATTGAATGCTCGTGGTAATGACCTCAGATGAGCTCAAATTCAAATGTTTGCCAATTGGCCAAAAAGATCAAATCAGACAGAAATAGAAATTCAAATGAAGTGAGCAAGGCTGATACTACGTAGAACACTTAAAGCGACAACGACATCATAGAGTCCAAACTGAAAGCCAAAAATGCAACCGTGGACTGCTGTGTCATCTGAGGTCATTACCACGAGCATTCAATAGTCAATTGGCCTCATAGCTGGTTGTTCTATTTTATGCGGCTACACCGTGCTGACGAGACCGAACCAGGTCGAAACAGCTGTCCACGGTTGCATTTTTGGCTTTCAGTTTGGACTCTATCATGTTGTTGTCGCTTTAAGTGTTCTACGTAGTATCAGCCTTGCTCACTTCATTTGAATTTCTACTTCTGGCTGATTTGATCTTTTACAGATCCTACGTATACCAGCAGCATTTTCGTTCGCGGTCCTTTGCTACTTTATTCACTTTCAGTTTTTTTCGGACCGTAGATATATCTTCTTAGATCCGATATGCTGTTTATATTTTTCACATGGTTTTGCCCATGTATTCGCTGTGGGATAGTTTATGTCTATCATCACTTTCCTTATCGCGACAACGACATGATGTTTCAAATTATTTGCCGGTTACTCATGGTCACGCGCTGGCGTTGGCCAATTGGTAGACTTTCTCAAAGTCCGTTTTTCGCGTTTTGGTGATTTTGTGAGTCAGTCGTTCGCCGCTCGTCTCGCGACTTTGTCGCTCGCTTTCGCGACTTCGTCGCTTAAAGAAGTCGACTTGTGGCAAGTCTAGCCAATTGGCAAACATTTGAATTTGAGCTCATCTGAGGTCATTACCACGAGCATTCAATAGTCAATTGGCCTCATAGCTGGTTGTTCTATTTTATGCGGCTACACCGTGCTGACGAGACCCAACCAGGTCGAAACAGCTGTCCACGGTTGCATTTTTGGCTTTCAGTTTGGACTCTATCATGTCGTTGTCGCTTTAAGTGTTCTACGTAGTATCAGCCTTGCTCACTTCATTTGAATTTCTATTTCGGGCTGATTTGATCTTTTACAGATCCTACGTATACCAGCAGCATTTTCGTTCGCGGTCCTTTGCTACTTTATTCACTTTCTATTTCGCTCTTCTGTGACTTCTAGCCTATGAATAGGCTCCGTGAAAGCGAGCCGCACGAAGCCTGGGAGAGAGAGAGAGGGCCCTTTCTCTCTCTCCCAGTCTTCGCGCGGCTCGCTTTTTCTTTCACCCCATCGCGGAGCCTATTCATAGTGACTTCTGGCTCTGTTCGGTCCATTTTATCCAACCACACATTTGACACACATGCTGAGCCCTTTTGCAGTTCATTATTGGGGTACCCAGTCTTCTCTCATTTTGATAGAGCCTGGAGATTAAAATTTCGGATGAGGGTTTTAGGTCGAATTTATCGTTAACGTTAAATTCAGCTTATAGAATCTCAAGATCTGGTCCAAAATTAAATGTGTCACCCAGCAAATCTACAAATGGCGGACCTTCGATGTTATCTTCGTTGATTCAGGCTTCATTTCCAGTTAGCGAATTATGTCCACGGACGCACCTGTCGCACCCCTCGCCCTACGGGCCTGATTATTTTAGTGTGGTTAGCCAAAGCAATAGATGTTGCCTTAGGGCTAGGGTTATCAAATGCAATACGCCAAATAAAAAAATAACAAAACCAACAAAGTTGCTGCACTATCCTCAACGGCGACAACTCAGAGAACGAAGTCTTGACCTATATTATCAATTGAGAGGGCCGAGTTGAGTCATGCACGTGGCAAACATGTAGCGGGTTTGCGTGACGAATTCAAATTCAAAGTTTGTGCTTGTTTTATGTAATTGTTCATGCATTATTACATTTACGTGTATCTAAAACTATTATAACAGCAACCTGTAATTTGTTTATAATTCACGGAAAATAATAATGTCGTCACTTCACTATTCGCATCTTATATTTTTCGCGTGACAACTTGTTATGTAAATAAACAGCCAGGAAATACTTGCAATTAAAAGACTAAAGACTAGTAACCAAGTACCCAGGTGTTCTCCTCCCGCTTACTCGAATTGGCACGAAATGACTTCCTGAGATAGGAAGAGCCGGCAAACAAACCCGTTCCCAGGCTCCCAGGTGAACGTACGTACCCCTCTCCAGAGAGAGAAAGAGAGAATGTCTAGGAACTAAGCTGAAAAAATTACTAGGTTTAAGTTTTAATTTAAATCAAATTGCTTTTCATGAAAAAGAAATGTGACTCTTTCAATCTTTTGGTTCCTATTAACGAATTTGTGTATGCATTCGCAATGTTTAACGCCTGAGAAAAATAATTAACTTTCACACGAGATTTATTTCACACACGTAATTATTAATTAAATATTAAATATGTAACTTCAGAAACTTCGAATCTTGGCAAATATTTGCCAAATAAAAATGTTTACATTAAAATAACCGTCACACATATGTATATACAGTGGATTGGACTGTCATTTCTCTCATCACAAGAAACTAATAACTAAATATTAAGTAAACTAACCTCAATTTCCAAAGTTTTCAGTATTGATTTCCTTGAAGACTAATCCTTTTAAAACAGCAAAGCGTCTAGCCCAAATACAGTTGTAAACATCTTCCGTTCATCCGTATTCTTATTTCCCATCGTAATAATTCCATTGCGAGACTGCATCTTATGTTTTAGTATCGACTTGTTAATTTTTCACGGCATTTCCGAGAATCCACCTTACTGATTGAAATCACGAGAGTCCCTAACCCATTCCGTTTACTCGGCTCATGGGCTACATGTATGCGCATTCTCTGAGTAAAAGTTGCAGTAGCCATGAGCACGCGTCGCGGGCCTATTTGATTGAAAGGAGACAGAATGTACCTAAATGCACTTATAGATGGCGATATTCCAGATGCAGAGTCGCTGTCAGTGAACGATATGCCAACCGTTGCTTGCTGGTCATATAATAATATCATGTCAATTTCTGCGATTAATCCCACTAATCAGTCCACCGGGCTGACCACTCTTCGTAACTGTGTTGAAGATGTGATGCGTTGGAACACCCAGAACATGTTATTGAGTAATGCGGAAAAGACGGAGGTTATCTTGTTTACATCACGTTTCACCAAAACACCTACCATACAGAATGTTTTCTTCGACAACACCGTCATTGAAATAGCAGACAAAATCCGTGATCTCAGCGTTGCTTTGGATAAACACCTAAAGTTTACGCATCACATAAATGAGATATGCAGGACCGCCGCCACTACCATTAGGTCAATAGGAAGAATTCGTAAATATCTAACTAAGGAAAATATGAAACTATTAGGCCCAGTTCAGACGCCGTACTTCACATGAGCCGAATCGAATTCGATGAATTAAGTTCATGTGAGGTACGGCGTCTGAATCAATTCAGAACTGCTGAATGAATTTGGATCGGCTCAGCCGTTCTTCCCGCCTGGCTCAGCCGGGAATAACGGCTGTGGACCGGCTTTGATTCAGACGCCGAACTTCACATGAGCCGAAACAAATGCATGAATTATTATAATGTATTTTTCAGTATAACAGCAATTTTCCCCTATTAATTTAAGTTCAGCTGAATTAAGCTTGACGTCTGAATCAATTCAGCCGGTCTAAATTAATTTGGGTCGGCCTAAATTCGAATTCGATTCGGCTCATGTGAAGTACGGCGTCTGAACTGGGCCTTAGTTAACGCACTAGTCACATCACGACTAGACTACTGCAACAGCATCCTCTACGGTCTGCCCAAGCAGGAATTGGAAAAACTTCAAAGAGTTCAAAACACTGCGGCACGTTTAATCACTGGAACTAAACAACACGAACATATCACGCCTATCCTTCGAGATTTACACTGGCTTCCTGTCAAATCACGCATTATCTACAAAGTTCTTCTTATCACTTTCAAGACTCTCCATGGACTATCCCCGGCCTATTTATCAACGCTCCTACAAGAATATCGCCCATCACGTAATCTTCGCTCTTCCTTCCACTCACTTCTTAACACCCCAACTGTGAACTCTGTGACATACGGTCAACGTGCTTTCTCCAACTCTGCACCTGCACTATGGAACCCTCTTCCGAATACTTTAAAAATGCTGCTTCTCTGCCTACTTTTAAAACTGCTCTTAAAACATTTTTATTTAGGAAAGTTTTTAAACAATAATTTTTTAAATGATTTTATTTATTTTTTACAATCTGAGACAATAACCATTTTAAAAAGAAACTGAAAACATTTCTTTTTAGTAATCATTTTTACCCTTAGTTAATTAATTAGTTAGTTAGTTAGTTAGTTAGTTAGTTAGTGAGTTCAGTTATTATTGCATATTTGTAAGTGCGGTGAGATTTTTAAACGCGCAGAAAAGAACTTAATTATTATTATTATTATTATAAATGCTGTTATTTTCAGTTTTGTGTTGTAGGGTAGTTTTAAACAATACATGTTAAGCGTTACATTGTTTACGGTTAAAAAGGGCGCTTTGTTTTCGTTAACTAGAATAAAACACTCGTCTTAAAAATTAAATGGTGTGTTTCTGCTGTTTATAGGCTATTTGCATGCAAAAAACAACGACTCTACGAGCGTTTGCAGTCATCGAGATTAGATATATTTTTTACGTAAAAATGTTACGCGTTTATACTGCCCATAATTTCACACATTTTCGGTATATAACTTAGCTTTTTAAACGCTCACGGGTGTTGAATCAGTTTGTGCATATATTTTTGTTTGATAGTGTGGTAAATTTAACTTTTCGCAAAATAATTTAAACCTTGCCTCATATTTGGAAAACTGATCGTTTTGAGAGCAGATCTTCTGCAGTGTTTTTCACCAATCGCGTTTTTACTGATGGACCAAAAGCGACGAGTTCTATAGACCCTTTTTAAAAATGGCTGCCGATTTAAAATTATTTTGTATGTATTTAAATTAGCCTGACTAACCTCGTTCTAGAATATAAATTCTTTTGAATTATCAACTCAAAAGCGAGGTTAGTCAGGCTAATTTAAATGCATACAAAATAATTTTAAATTGGCAGCCATTTTTAATCAAAGGCTCTCGTGAGCCAGCTCAGCAATGTAATTGGAAACTATGAACAAACTTTAAGGTCAACACAATAAGCTGCAATAACAGGCAAAAAGGCTTTGCAGCCAAAATTTTGATTCAAATAAACACTTTATTTGTTTTCGGTTCAAAGCTATCGATCGATCGATCGATCGAATTGTATACGAAATTACAAAAGTTTAAATTAAAAAGTTAAATATTTGTTATAAAGCAAATAACACATACTGTAGACATAACAATTACCGACCGTCCTGTGGTGTCAGTTTTCCTTTCCTAGATCCTAAGTCTTGAAATCCATTTGAAGTGAAGGGCTCCAAACGCCAGAGTTCAGTTGAACGCTTCAATTTCCCGGATCTTTTTCGGCGGTCGAGCCTAAACTATGCCCTGGTAGAACCGTTCTGTTATTCCTGGTGTTTTTGAAGTTGTATAACCCCTTGATTCATCGGTCGGGCATGGGTCCAAATGTGCTTCGATATAGAAACCACAGATTTCCGTTCGTGAAAGAAATAATTTCAATCCTTCAGTAGCATTTCTCAAACCGAGGAACGAAGGAATCGCAGAATCCGGGTGCAGAATGTATCCGTTTGTTGGCATCGGATCTCCAAAAAGGTCTATATTTTAAATGTGTAAGACGAGAGAAATACCGTCCTTACAGAAACAACCGGCCGCCATTTTATTTTTGCAATGAGGGCCGGCTATAACCCCCGACCCCTAATGCCTACCAAATATTACCAAATTTTCCCCACAAACCCGAAAGCTCATCCTTCGCGCATGCGCGCGAATAGCATGCGCGAATGCTGAGCTAAAAAGGGTCTATTTTCTCGTATTTTACAAGTTCTGTCAGTTACTATATATTGCCTGAGAAACTGATGTTGAAGCTGCAAGTGCCGTTTTAAACTGAACAAGATGATCAAGATGCTGCCAAACCGAAGACGTTTTCGTAATTCCAGTTCAATTATTTCTCACATGTGACTGCATCCACCGTCTGATGTTAGTTACTGCTTTTAATTTACCGGAGGGGAGAAGCAGTAAAGTTTGGAGAAGCCACAGCATTTGGGCAGTTCTTGATCATGATACGGCAACAAGAATATTTTCTAGCGTAGTGAGACCGAGATTAGTCGATCCGAATACAAAACTAAATCGTTGGCAGGTTTGAAATAATTACAGGTGGGACTTCTTGCTTTTTGAAAGACACTGTATTCAGGATTTCAGATAGGAATTGCATTTTAAAGTTAGTTGGACTGGACAGCGTTTGGAACCACTTCAAAGACTTAATTGTTCGAAATTATTTACAACTGGCCATTTTCATTCATAAATATGCCGCAGAATTCCGGCGGGCGTGGATTACGTAACCCTGCTCGTGGGAAGCTAGTTACGTAATATGATGCTTAGTTCCCACGTGCAATATCTCCTGATTTAAAGATCCGGCTGCTTAGATTCGTGGCATTTCGAAAGAGATACCCAAGCCGGTAAGTTTTAAGGAATTTTCAGATATCTTAGCGTCACGTCACTGAAGCCCAACCGCGTGTTTCGTGTTTGTAATTTTACTTTCTCAAGCCAAAGGAGATTTGGTTGGCATTATGGCTGTGCCTCAAGAACCGGCTGCTGCTCAGTTAGAAGCTTTGGCTAACCCGGCACCACCACCACCACCACCACCAGTTCCCACTGTTAACTCAGCTCCACCAGCCGCAGCGCCACGGCCGCGGAAGAGGCGGAAGCGAATCAACAAGAACAGTTAAACGAGGTATTTCAAAGTTTTATTTGTTTTCTCTTTTGCTCGGTTCATACTCGGTTCATACGTCTAGCTTTGTTCATTTAGCATTGGTTTTTTGGTTGCACTTTTGCATGTCTGTGTCTAGCATAAATTACATACGCCGTGTGTCGGTTCTTGTGCTATTTTCGCTCGTGTGTCGAGCTCAAATCGGTAGACGCCGTGTCTCGGCTTTATCTTGCGTTCCCTTGTGTTTCAAGCGTTTTTATTTATTGGTAGACGCCGTGTGTTGGCTTTAGCTAAAACGGCCGCTTGTGTGTCAAGCGTAAATTTTCAAACACCGTGTGTCGGCTTTATCTTACGTTTGCTTGTGTGTCAAGCGTTGATTATTTGGTGGACGCTGTGTGTCGGCTTTAGCTAAAACGGTCGCTTGTGTGTCAAGCGTAAATTTTCAGACGCCGTGTGTCGGCTTAATTTTGCGTTCGCTTGTGTGTCAGGCGTTAATTATTTGGTAGACGCCGTGTGTCGGCTTTAGCTAAAACGATCGCTTGTGTGTTAAGCATAAATTTTTCAGACGCCCTGTGTCGGCTTAATTTTGCGTTCGCTTGTGTGTCAGGCGTTAATTATTTGGTAGACGCCGTGTGTCGGCTTTAGCTAAAATGGTCGCTTGTGTGTCAGGCGTAAATTTTCAGACGCCGTGTGTCGGCTTTATCTTACATTCGCTTGTGTGTCAAGCGTTAATTATTTGGTGGACGCTGTGTGTCGGCTTTAGCTAAAATGTTCGCTCCTGTGTTGAGCTCAGTTGGCAAACGCTGTGTGTCGGCTTTAGCTAAAATGTTTGCTTGTGTGTCAAGCATTAATTAATTGACAGACGCCGTGTGTCGGCTTTATCTATAGTGTTAGCTCATGTGTCGAGCATAAATCGGCAGGTACGCCGTGTGTCAGCTCTAACTGAAATACTTGCTTGTGTGTCAGGCATTAATTATTTGGCGTAGGCCGTGTGTCGGCTTTTATTTAACGTTGGCTTAGGTGTCATGTTTATTGACAAGAGGGGTATGTTGGCCTCGGGAAGTGTTTGGATTTGTTTAGCTCATGTGTCGAGAAAAGTTGATTAGTTGCCGTGTTTCGGCATTTTTGTTTGAAGTTTGCCTGTTCAGTTATAAAAATGTTTTGGATTTCGTGTCGGTCTCAAGTTCTTTTATGCATTCACAGCCGTTTTAGTTCAAAGTATATCTCGCATGTCCGGTTAAGGACAATTTTCTTGGTCTTTATATTTAGTGCAAATATGCGGCGGTTGTACTTGCTTTTTATCAAAGTTTGTTTCCTTTGGCGTAGTTTAAACCATACCATTGGTTTTGCTCTGCTGTGTCATCGCTAACCTTACGCCCTCTCCACTAACCTGACCGCGATCAGAAGGGTAATCTCAGTGACGCCCTATAATCCATTTACAACGGATTCCTGGTCCGGTTCGGCTAGTGGGTTTTTTCCCTTTTGATTTTACGTTTTCCTTTCTACAATAGGACTAGTTTCTTTCTGGTCGCCTTACAGGTTTTCTCTATCTTTTTGTAGGAGTTTTCAAGATTCAGCCATTCTCACCTTAGGCTGTGGCCAAAATCTGTCCTATGGTGTGACAGGGAAAATAACCCAACTAGCTGGGCTGGGCCTCTCCCGTCCTTAGAAATGATTGCTGAAGGCCGAGCTTTCGCATTCCCGGATATGCTTCGGTTTCGACACCCAGACTCGTTTGTGGCTGGCAACCTGACCTCGTGTCTAGACTAATGAAATCAATTCTCTATTGGCTACGATAAAAGAGAGTTCGTACTGGCGATAATAAGAGACGGCGTGGATATTTTTGATTTCTTCACCCCTTTACCGGTACGTTTCAAGGCAAAACCTACTGCAGCGACTTGCCTCCTCGCATGTGTTTTCCTAACTCTTCAGCTTGCCTTCCTTTTCAAGAATTTATCACTGCTACCATTATGGATAGAATCTCTAACGGCTCGATCAATGTCATTGGCCGTGTTAGCGAGGTCGAACCACCCCACTTAGTTATGCCGATCACGGTCGAGCCAAGCAAGCCTCGTATGTGCCATGATGAATGCTTCCTTAATTGTTGGATCAAAGATTGCCCTTTTAAACTTGATTACCTGACAGACCTCTGCCGCTATGTTAACCCTGGCCATTATCAAACTACATTCGATGATAAAAGCGGCTATGACCACGCGCGCCTTCATCCACTCAGTTATACCTTCTTTGGTTTTCAGTGGCAGGGTTGGTACTTTACATACGCCTCTCTTCCTTTCGGCTGGAAAGCCAGTGCCTTCGTGTACGACACTGTTGGCTTGACTGCAACCCATTTCATTAGATCGCACGGCGTGCCTTGTTCCCAGCATATAGACGACCGACATGTCGGACAATTACATTTACGCCCGCGGGCCAACAGCGAGTTTTCCAACTTTCAACTGGCACAAATGGCTGCCTTCATCGCCTGTTACGTTGTTATTTCCCTGGGGTACTTCATCGGCCTCAAGAAAAGTTGCTTGATTCCCTCTACTGCCAGGGCGCTTCCTGGGATATGTTTGTGATTCCGAAAAACAGGCTTTTCTCCTCCCTCGAGATAAAAAGGATAAATTTGCGGAGCTAAGGGAAGCCATCCTGTGCAAGAAAACCGATTCCGTTAAAGTTCTCCAAAAGTTCACCGGTAAAGCTAACATCATTTGCCCTCCTGGTCCCGGCAGCCAAGTTGTACTCCAATTCTATGTACCAGGCTATTTCCAGAGCTACTAAGAGCGGCTCCCGCCAGATCAAACTATCCTCTGCCCTTCAAAAGGAGATATCCCATTGGCATTTCCTCGATAGCTGGCAAGGATTCCTACCTTGGAGAAACGAGTCTCACCTACAGGTTCAGTTGTTTTCGGACACCTCAAATTTTGGATGGGGTGGCTGTCTTTTTACCCCGGTCGGCCCGAAGTTTAACTCGTGGTTACTGGGAAGAAACCGATCGACAACGTCCCATCGTTGTCAAGGAAACTCAAGCCCTACGTCTCGCGTTAGAAAATCTCCTTCATCGTTCTGAAAAACACCAGGGTGGACGTGTTCATGGACAACAAGGCTCTAGTGTCTAGTTGGGAAAATCAGATCTCTAAATCCCCAGAGATTTCTGACATTATGAAGTCCATTTTCCAGTTTTCACTCAGCAGGAACCTCTCCCTCTCCTTGTAATATGTCCCCTCTCAAAGTAATCCTGCCAATTCTCCATCTCGCACACTTTCGGATCTAGACACCTCGTTTGACACGCAGCCGTGGAAACTGGTCGAGTCAACCTCCGGGCCCACACCATCGATTTAATGGCCTTAATAATAATAATAATGAAAGCATTTACTTATACACGACAGGATTAAAGCAGCATAGCTGATGTGGTTGTGTCATACTAAAGTTAAAAAATTACAACACTAAAAATTTAAAATTCAGTCTAGATCAATCGAAAAGGGTAAAATCGTCTAATATATTAGAATTAATTATGTTGCGTTTAAAACTATTTACATTTTGTTCCGCCCCATTGTCATTACTTACGTCAAATTGGAATAGCTTGGGACGTCCTTTAAGATTCTTCTCCCCGTTTCCATGTGTGCAGGCCCAAGGAACCAATGTGTTCTCTCAGGCATTGTCCTCGAACGAGAACGCCTACGTGTTTCCACCGTTCACACTCATTGGCCCGCTCTTGCAGTACCTACAATGCTATACAGAAATACTTGAGACACTCGTGATTTCGCGCCTTTTAAAACATTATTGATTTTCTATGTTTGACATCCCCTTCCCCCCTATCAATGTTGTTTTTCACGTCAAATTTATGTTCCAATTTTTCGGTTACAACATTGTAATGGGGAGAGGGGGGTCAAAAGAAATAACTTAACACCTCAAGGGGGAAAAAAAATTAGAAAGGCAAAGAAGATCGTTTTTACGAGGAGTGTCTCAACCATTTTGCATAGCATTGTCTGATCTAGGTTAATGCCAATTTCTTCCGTACTGAGCGACATTTGGCATTCATCTTTACTCTTCAGAGAGGATATATGAAGGCAGTTTTTTAAGCAATGCGACTGTTTCCTTCGCATTCATTGCTCACTTTGGCAAAGCGAAAACCGGCTCTATGCGCATCCCCGCATTTGCTTAAAGTCTGTGAATAGACATACGGCTAAGTCCGATTACAATGATTTAACATTTTATCGGCATCAAGCCTGTCCTGTAGAAGTTATCTTTTGTTCTGTAAATCACTGCGGAATATATTTTAAATTTCGCAATCTATTGTTACCAATATGATCTTGTTTCATTTGTTTTTGTTTTTTGAACTGATCAGTGTCTTGTTCGTTCTCAAAAGAACCCAAAGTAACATTTTCTTTGGTCTTTCAATCCTAATGAAGTGTGGTTTGCACACCATATCTTTAGATTTTATCGACTGCTTTCACTGGCCTACTTTCTTTTATCTCCAGATCCTGGCGTGACATTGAGCTGGAAATGAAACTCGAGACGATCTACACGGTCTACGGTCTACACCATTTAAATAACAATAATATCTTAATTTCTTACTGTTATTCTCTGTAGATGTAGGCCGTCGCTATTACTTTTTATTTACTGATTGCAACCCGCTAACTATCTTATTCAATTCCAAACATCGAACATAGTACTATCAGATCAATTTATCGGGTTAACATTTATTTTTCAGAGAGGAAAAGCGGACATTTTCGGGTCTCATATCGACGCCAGATTTCATTCCATTCATGTGACGTCACAGCGCGCGAGCTATAAACGGCCATCATAAGACATCTTTTCACTCTTGAAATGTTCCATAGGAAAGCTAGTTTTCGAGCTTAAATGAACTCTAAACAATCGATTTTGTTTATCCAAGTGTGTATTTTGAAATTGGCCTGATCGTTGTCTACTGTGTTGAAAGGAAAGGAAAGGTGTTTTCGGACAATGCTATGCAGAAATACTTGAGACACTCTCATGATTTCGCGCCTTTTAAAACATTATTGATTTTCTATGTTTGACATCCCCTTCCCCCCTATCAATGTTGTTTTCACGTCAAATTTATGTTCCAATTTTTCGGTTACAACATTGTAATGGGGAGAGGGGGGTCAAAAGAAATAACTTAACACCTCAAGGGGGAAAAAAATTAGAAAGGCAAAGAAGATCGTTTTTTACGAGGAGTGTCTCAACCATTTTGCATAGCATTGTAGCTTCACAACCATGCCCCTTCACAATGGTTGCTCCCGACGTTTCGCCTAGAAAGTACTGGTGGCCTCTCCTCCAGCACCAAAAAATATCTAAATATCTTCAGGTATTTTTGATAACACAGTGACGTGTAGCGGCCTCGTTTATGGAAGTAATTCCTGCTTTGATCAAAGAAGGAAAACGCAAAGCCATTTTGTTTCGCTCGGAGGTGAATAGCAAAGACTATTCACCTCCGAGCTAGCCAATCAGAACGCACGAAAAGCACTATTCACTGGTTTGGTATATATACTAATACCGGTTATCAAATTTACCACGATTTGGTCATCTTGTGATACAACCGAAATGGGTGAAATGTTTTCTAAAATAATATTATAATGAGTAACAAACAAATGAGAAAAATTCTGGTTCCGGTTCCGGTTCCGGATTCCGGCTTTTCCACACGCCCTTCAAGTAATTATAGAAAGATGTGCAATTACTGTGCTACTGTGATGTACAGGCTTTGCTAAATTACATTTTGCTGTTTTCACGGTAATTAAGTGTCAAATTCTTGAGCTGGTATTTATGTTGTAATCGCTGTTTCTGGTATGTACATGTAGCTTAGACTTGTGCACTTGTACCGGTACAAAGTTAAGTTAATCATAGCCAATCAGATACCTGATGTTGTTATGTGCATGTGAAAGGACCATGCAGAAATGAAACTGAAAATTTATGGTTATGATTTAAATATAGATTTTATACGAAATTGTAAATTTAGACAAAGTGAAATGCAAATAAATGTATTGTATTGTATTATGGTATTGATGCTTCTGTGTGGGTTGATTTCCTACAGCATTTGTCTTTGTTTGCTCCCAAGCGTATAAGATCATGCTGTTGTTTTCCTCGCGAACATATGTAACATAATACTATTGTTTTTTCCGAAACCCATGTAATATCAATGATAGTTTTGTTTTTCATGTGATAATTTATCCCAACCTTATTTCATAAGCTATTCTCACTGCTTAGAAAGCCACGAAACTGTCTTTTGCCAAGTTACGCGGTCGTAAGTTATATCCAGTTTTTTACCCACCCACCTCCCCTTCGGCGACGTCTTACTATCTCGCATATCTCTGTCGTGCTAGCCTCTGCCCAGGCTAAATCTTCCCTCCCATATCTTAGCCTTGCCTGGGCAGTGAGTGGCGTTGTAGCAGTGAGAATGGTTACTATTTTTTGCATTCAGTTTGCCTATTTTCACTCCTGTACATTTATTTTCTTCTTATAGCCCTATCACGATCCATGTAAATGGGAAAAGAAGGATAAAATATAATTAATTTGGCATAAACAACATTAATTTTATCACATACTTGCATGGGATGGTATCAAAACACACCATTTTGAATGCCCGTCATTTAAAAAAATAACTCCTGCACGCCTTGCGTGCCTATGTTTAAATGTATTGTAAATAGGAATTTTTAGAGGGCCACCCTAATTAACCAGAGTTAGCTTGGTGCTGCACCCTCTTTAAAAATTTGGTGTTATTATTATATTACATGTCAATACGATCAAGCAAATAAAAAATATCTGTCATATACACTTTAATTTAACCTCTGAATAACTTTAAAACTTAAAAGTAACTAAAATTTGGCAATTGTTTTGAAAAAATGGCTTCCAGGATGCATTAATTAATTGAGATATACGCTTGTAGTGAAAGTGCACAGACTTTTGAACACCCTGTAGTAATAAATTATTGATCTTATTTAACTTCCTTCCAGAGACATTTCTAAAGAAGATGACTTTCCACCAGTTATGATCGATGCAGTGACATTTAGGAGTCTTCTGGTACAGGCTCTGCAATTGTTACATGGCAAGGTAAAGATTTGAAGGCTTAATTTTAAAATTATTTTACCTACTGCATTCATGTGCATTAGCAGTGAAAGAATTGTTTGTGTTGTCTGTATGCAGCTGGCATCTTGTGTGGACTGCATAGTCGAAAAGTAACAACAGACTTGAGTTTCAGAGTTTGTGGCACAATTTCAAGTATTTCTCTAGGGGAGAGGGGGGGCATGCAGGACTGCAAATGATTTTTTGTGTTGGTTTACACGAAGTGTAATCCAGCACTATGCCATACGTAGTCGAAAATATACGTACGTATGTATTTGTCGGTTGCACCCACCACGTTTTTGAGCAGCGGTGTCTGTAAATGAATGATCTTTTGGTGTAAATGAAAATATTTCCACGCTATTGTCTAACTATTCACACACATGAATTTACATTTTCTGCTAATGAACAGCAAAAGGTGTACAAGGAAAATATCAATTCACAAAGCTTTGTTCCGCTATGTAACCGACTCTAGCTGACTAAAGGGGCACTTGTGTTGTTGCTATATATCCGAACAGGTTGTGTTAGAAGCCTAAAAAAGTAAGCAATAAACATATACATTTCTTTACATTCAGAGTACCGTAAAAGCTATATTTAGTCCCCCCTCTCTAATAAGCCCCACCCCCTTCTTGTGGCCTGAAATTAAATAAGCCCCCCCCCCCCCCCAAGGGTTTAATAGAGCTTTTACAGTATATATTCTCCATTTTTCATCCACTCTTGCCTTTTCCATTCACGAGTTGGCACATAGTGTCCTTTGATCTATAAAGAGGGTTCAATTTGTTCTTGTTAAAAACACTTTTAATTAACGAATCACGGTTGTGAGCTAAAATTTTATTTATCGCCAGTTCCACTGCACTGAACATCACGTAACGTTTGATACCCAACTGACATAATGTCTTTGCATCACAACGCTTTTTGTTTTTATTTTACCCCCATTTGTGTACCTTAAAAGCTCTATTTAGCCCCCCCCCCCCCCCCTTTGGAAGTCAGATTTTGTAATAAGCCCCCCTCTCTATTAAGCCCCCCCCCTAATTTCGTCAGACTGATGTAATAATGTCTTTAAAGAAATATTTTCTGTTGTTTCAGTCACTTTGTGTGGAAAACATGGTCTTTAATTTCCAGAACTATCATTGAGTTAGGGTATAAATGACATTGCATTTGTAAGACGGTGATATATAACCCATTTCTTGTTCTGTTTAGTTTGTAGTGTAATAGTAAAGTTTGAAAAATGAATGTGAATTTTCTCGAAAATTTATGATTTGAAATAAGCCCCCCTCTATTAAGCCCCCCTCTCTAATAAGCCCCCCTTCTTGAGGCCTGAAATTAAATAAGCCCCCCCCCCCCCCCCTGGGCTTAATGTTTGCATAATTTCTTAAATTCATAAATGGAATTACAGTCAATGGAAATCAAAGAGCTTGGTCATTGATTCATGAATGATACATTGTACAACAAATTTCACATACCAAGTAGAAGTTGAAAATCGTCCGAGCTAAGAAAACAACTTGATCACGCTAAAATACCTTTGCATATAACTACAATTACAGCAAATTCGCCAGTCACATGTCAGCAATATTTTTGAATCACGTAACTTGTTAAATTTAATCGTATCCTCCACATCCCTGAACTGTCAGTAAGATTCATCCTGAACGTAGCTTGTCAGCAATATTTCTATCACTATTCTTAAATAAACAATCCATGTGGATATTTTTTCTCTGTTTCCCCTAAACACTTGCCTAGTCAGAAAAAATTCCCTTTCCCACTTGAATTATAAACAATGCAACAACACTGTCCAAAAATATTTTTGCATTCCCCGTTTCGCTCGCGTAACACGTTTTAACAATTTTGCATTTCCTTTCGATTCATACAACCGGCGTAAACAAACAGGACACAAGTTGCTCGGCGACTTCCACCTCCTTCGAATTATTTCACTACCTTCAACAAAGTCTATACATCATACAATACTAAACAGAAACAAAAACAATGTCAATGGCTTCAGAATGTAACGTGACAACTCCGGCGGCGAATCTTACGGCCGCTTTTCAGCTCTTTCGAATACTGCAACATGTACTTTTCACGTAAAAAGCCGAATTTGTGACAATCCAGCTGACTCTTTACCATAATTGTACAAATGTCTAATGTCTAAAACTAATTCATTCAATTAATCTAAACATTCATAAAACCCTAGTAATCAAACCTGTAAATTCAAACTACAACAAATTTCACATACCAATTATTAGAAGTTGAAGTTCATCCCAGCCAATAAAACAAATCACGCTAAAACACCTTCGTATATATATACACCCGTTTTCAAAAACTCTGCTATTTTCAAAATATATATAAAATATATATACCTTTTGTTTCTTCATCACATAACAAAGGGTAGACAAAAGGAATATATGTATATTTATATATTGAAAATAGCAGTTTTTGAAACGGGTGTATATATAAATAAATAGGAAGTCTGTGTTTCGATTTTTCCGTAGTACAGTGCTCAATACATCAGAGTAGAGCATATATATATATATATATATATATATATATATATAATAACTACAATTACAGAGAATTCGCCCATCACATTAATTTCTGCAGTTTCTGAGATTCATAGCAGTTAAAACCGTGGTCATTTTTCCATCAATACCAATGACATAGTTGGTACCTCACCTTGTCAGCAATAAAAACACTCTCCTCCAGCTCTCATTCTACCGGTTTGGCCAAGCCACTCGAGTGAGGCACAATAGTGACTGATAAAGTTATTTATTAATTTACAACTTGGGCGATGACGTTATCGTCAATTAATAAATTGTTCAATTACGACTTTGTATGTTCGTATTTGCATGTCTCAAATGGCAAAAACGTCTTTTTTTCTCTCTTCTTTTAATTTCCCTTCACTTTTGTGCTATATTTTTTTCCCCAAAAACGAGTTGAAAGTTTAGGGTGTGGCTTTTTGTGGGTGTGGCCTATCCGCCGGTAACTCTCTACATGTCTGCGTAATTGTATTGTCCATAACATATTGGTTTCAGTGTTTGTAGCAGGTAGCATGATACATAGAGGTTATTCAGCGGAAAGTTGTGTAATACGGCTGGGTATTTTTACGAGTCAGTTTTTATTTTTTCGAGCCTTTAGGCGAGAAAAAATAAACACTGACGAGTAAAAATACCCAGCCGTATTACACAACTTTCCGCTGAATAAATTGTTTATTATACGACATAATATCTTTCCTAAAATATAGGCTTTCAACAGTGTTTTCCGTAGCGCGCGGTCAGGGAGACTGAGACCCGTGTAATACGGTCTCATATCTGCTCTCGTCTTTGTGCGTATTCGCACTCTAAAATGCCATGTCGTATAATAAATATCAATAATTTTCTGATGTGGTATGTTATCTCAAAACAGATTGGTTCCTCCATCAGTGTTAATGTCATCAAATTTGAAGCTATCTCAATGGAAGCCATAGTAAGAGTAAAAGAAAGGTATGTAATGAGTGTGCTCTTATACATGTATATCACAATTAATCCATTCATGCTCCTTAGACTTTGAAGCATGATGTAATGTACAAAACAATGCCACAACTTCCCACCCTTGTGTGAATTCAAAATTTGTAAAGATACGTTTTCGTTTATACCTGTAATAATTCATGATGTTATTATCCAGTCCAATACATTTCACTGGGTTTGTATGGGTCCTTGAAATCCCAGATAGTCCTCAAATTTTGTTCTGCTAATTTCCAGGACTCAGTGGAAAGGTCCTGGAAAACGACTGATGTTTTTGGCAGGTCCTATTGGCATAACACCTTTGACCTAACAACTAGGATTGGCATAGCATATGGCCTACGGATTTATCCAAACAACTTATTTCAATTTCGCCAGTTTTTAACTAATCAACTGAGCTTCAAACATTCCTCCTTAACTATGGCAATCCTAATTGTTAGGTTCAAAGGTAGACAGTTAAAAATGTTTCCAAAAGAGCAAAAACACTATTACAAAACTGATTTAATACATTACATTATTATTTTTATATAAATGCTAAAAAGGTCAAGAACAAAAAAAAGGTGTGACGGCAAGGTTAGAAATTGTTTCTCCTGCACGCATCATAATTCTGTTCGTTACTAAACGTGAAGTAGGTTTGAAATAGTAAAGTGCTCACGGTATCAGTGAGAACAAACATGTAGTGGTGCCCTGTCTTTTGCACTTGTAAAGATTCCATGCTTGCACCAGTATAAACATGGAGAAATTGATACCATACTTGTCTATTATGCATGGGTCAGCATCCTTACTGCACAATTGCTATTCATGCCGCACGCGCATGCCACGTCATGCATCCAGCGCGCGTGCTGAGAATGGAACTGGACAAATATAGTGTATTTGCGATCATTTTTAGCACAGAGTGAACGAAGTGTAACTCTGTGGTATTCGAATGGTTTAGGGAGATGACCTTCACTATGGCAATATGTCTATATGGTATCTATGGTGTAAACTAATCGATAATCAATCGATATTGATTAATCAAGCCATGAATTGGTTCGAGTTTGCGGGAGTTTCGAGAAATCGGGAGTAAAATTATAGGGTTTGAGTGAAGCAAATGCAAGGGAAACGAGAGGAGGTGCGGAATTTGTCGGTCCAAAACTGCTTGAAGTTGCATGCCTTGTTGTATTATTAGCTATTCTAGAAGCGAGTAAAAACTTTGAGGTCAGAAAACTGCTCTCGCGTGCAAATCACCGTAAAAACCGCTTCAAAGCAAAGTTAAACAACGTCCCCCAAAAAATTTGACATTATTTTATTAAATATAGACAGTCCTAAATACCAATTTTAGGAAGATTAATGTTCACAATAACAATTCTATTGTACTAAGAAATTTGAATATCGTAGATATCTGTGACCACACAAACAGAGGATGGTAAGCCTGTGGTATGATGGTCGTTAATCTCTCAGTGATCAACGTAGTTAGCTTTTCTAGGTTACTGGCCATTTAGACGGTGCAATTTTGGCATGCACTGGAAGCTTACTATAAGCCTGCGAATGTTCGTCGTGTGACCTGCTGTTTGTTTATCTTTGATTGATCAACACGAGAAGTCGCTGATAAGTCGCTGATAAAGGAGTTTACATGTACAAGAGTAGAGTATTGATGTTGTGATGTTTTTACGAAATAATTTTGATATAATTTTTGTTGTTGATGGAAATATAAATTGTACATGTAAAAGTTGTTCGCCAACATGATTGAAATAAGTAATTTAAATTGTTCTTTCAAGTAAAAGACAGTGTAAAAGGCTGTGTCATCTCGACATGATATAATTTTGTTATTTTGTGTCATCTGAAGTTTCGTCGTAGTATTATTAGAATGGACATGAATGGAGGGCTCCGGGATAGTGCTCATTCTGTCATCTGTTCGGTATTGATGAAAAGACCGATAAAGGCAGGTTCGAGGGTTGTTAATTGACGTAATTTAAATGGTACAGTGGAACCCCCGCTTTATGGACACCCGCTTAATACGGACACCCGCTTATTACGGACAGTTTTTGTTTGTCCCGACAAAAGGCTCATATATTTTCTCTTCATTAACCCGCTTAATACGGACACCGGACACTTTTCTGTGACCCGAGTGATACGCTCTCATACAAAGTTAACCTCGCTGTACGGACACTGGTTATCTGAGAGAACCTAACTAAAGCTGCCAACCGAGTCTTTCATAAGGTTTTGTCTAATATTCAGTCCGTCAGGCTGAACCGCAAACTGAAAATGCCAGTGCAGAGCAAAGTTGCACGGACTATTTTAAATGATTATGTTGTCCCGTTTGAAACAAGAGAAACATTAAATTTATTACTGTATTTGAATGAGCGTAAGGTTTCTTCAGTTTGAACTTAAATTGCAGTTAAGACATTAAACATCGTTCTGTTGCCTTTAAATTGTATGCTTTAGTCTTTGTATCGATAAAACATGTGTCCGTGACGTTTATTCTGGGAGCCCGCTTAATACGGACACCCGGATAATAAGGACACTTTTTGCGTGTCCCTTTGGTGTCCTTATTAACCGGGTTCCACTGTATTGTGACAATTAGTGGTTTCATTGTGTAAATCAGTGTTATGCAGTCAAGTATTTTGTTAATAAAAGTTAATGACTGATGAAGCGGGTTCTGAATCGCTTTTGTGCCCCGCAGAAAATTCTCGTAAAATCCAACATGATTTTTTTATTCCTTTGGTGAAAGGTGTCAGAAACAATCTTGCTGGTTGGCAATATCTACAGCTAAACGTATATTGAATGCTCACTGTTTACGATGACACATTCATAACAAAAAATATTCCGAACATTTCTCATGAATCGTTTTGTCATAAACCTAAATAAATATATTCTTATGTCCAACAAGTGTATTCGAAAAGTTATTGGCATAATTAATTTTATGGTTATAAACTCCACTACACAAGCAGACAGAAAGCTGATACTTGGATAAGACACAAGATTGTGAGAATTCATAGCCACAGGGAATTCTCCCAACCCGACCTACAGGAAATGTATGGTGACAGTACTATAGATGCACCACATCACACGCAAACCCCTAAACAGGGTCCATTACAGCATCAGAATTCTCTCACTAATACTGTAGCACTCTCCACAGAATCTTGGTAACTGAAAAATAAACATTTACAAACTAACTAAGCTTCCATGACTTTTCACTGATGCAGCAACAACAAAAACTACCCATTATTCACACAAGATAAAACATTTTGTTTACGTACACAAGCTCCACAAGGAAATACTTTTCCGAATCTGTTTGTTAACAACTGGATAAAGTGTCCAAAGGCCTTAGTCTATATTATCTGATCAAAGCGGGTCCTGATCACAACACGAAATGGTAAAATTTAGTCGTCAAATTAATTACTAATGATAAAGTGATCTCGCAATACCGTAAAAGCTCTATTTAGCCCCCCCTCTCTATTAAGCCCCCGCCCCCCCCCCCCCCCTCCTTCCGTCAGGCTGATGTAAATGACTTTTCAACAATATTTTCTGGCGTTTCAGTCACTTTGTATTGAAACGTGGTCTTTAATTTCCAGAACTATCGTCGAGTTAGGGTATAAATGACGTTTCCTTTGTAAGACGGTCATACATAACCCATTTCTTGTTTTGTTTTAGTTAGTGGTGTAATAGTAAAGTGTGAAAAATTAATGTGAATTTCTTGAAAATTTATGATTTGAAATAAGCCCCCCCTCTCTAATAAGCCCCCCTCTCTAATAAGCCCCCCCTTCTTGAGGCCTGAAATTAAATAAGCCCCCCGCGGGCTTAATAGAGCTTTTACGGTAAGCTACATAGCTATTCACAGTCATGTAATATTCATTATCCCGCGCGATGACGTATTAGGCATTATATAAGCTAGAATTAAAATATGCAAAGTTGTCAGTTCGCAAAGAGTGTCAATGAACGAGGGTCAGAGTGATAACGCTGGAGCACGGCCGCTGCCGTTTATACGTCGACAGATTAATTTACAGCAGGCCGTGCTCCCTCTGCAACTGCAACCGGTGTTACAAGCTGCTGGAAATGAAGCTCAAGTTGATGTATACGCAAGTGTTATTATCCCGCAGCAACGGAAAATTAAGAAATTCTGGAAACTCTGGCGAGCCACGCCGGTGGAGCCTCAAGTTCTACTAACACTGCGGTGGAGTCATTACAGGTTCGTTTCCGTTGTACATGTACGTTATTTATTTTGGAGGCAGTTGCGGTGTCGCAATGCGGTGGGGTTGAGTTTCTATTTATTCCCGTTATTTTCATTGTGGGTTGTCGTGGTTTGTTGGTCGGCATTTTATAATTATGCCCATGCTTTTTGAGACCGGCTCATGGGAATTCACAGCCGGGCGTGTTTGGGGTTTGTTTTTTACTTGTTTGTTTTCTCTTTCGGAGGGGTTGAGGTTTTACCCGAGTATTTTGCCTGTTGCATTTTCTTTATATTTCAAGTGGTTCGTTTGTTTTCATTGGGCTTTGGGCCGGTAGCAGATGGGTTGTGCAAACCTGTTTGATCCGGGAAAATGTACCACTCGGAAATGTTTTTTGATACCAGCCCAGGGTTAATTGAGCGAAGCATTTTCTTTTGCGAGTCTTGTGTTTTGGGTCTAAAGGGTATCTCTGTGAGCCCACCGTTTTTATGTGAGGGGTATGGGTGTTAGCCAACTGTTATTATGTGATTGTTATTCTGGGTGAGCCCTCTTGTTATTATGTGATGGGTATCTGTGTGAGCCCACTGTTATCAGGTGATGGGTATCTGTGTGAGCCCACTGTTATTAAGTGTGGGGTATCTGTGTGAGCCCACTGAGATTATGTGATGGGTATCTGTGTGAGCCCACTGAGATTATGTGATGGGTATCTGTGTGAGCCCACTGAGATTATGTGATGAGTATCTGTGTGAGCCCACTGAGATTACATTATGGGTATCTGTGTGAGCCCACTGAGATTACGTGATGGGTATCTGTGTGAGCCCACTGAGATTACGTGATGGGTATCTGTGTGAGCCCACTGAGATTACGTGATGGGTATCTGTGTGAGCCCACTGAGATTATGCGATGGGTATCTGTGTGAGCCCACTGAGATTTTGTGATGGGTATCTATGTGAGCCCACTGAGATTATGTGATGGGTATCTGTGTGAGCCCACTGAGATTATGTGATGGGTATCTGTGTGAGCCCACTGTTATTAAGTGATGGGTATCTGTGTGAGCCCACTGTTATCAAGTAATGGGTATCTGTGTGAGCCCACTGTTATTAAGTGATGGGTATCTGTGTGTGCCCACTGTTATCAAGTGATGGGTATCTGTGTGAGCCTACTGTTATCAAGGGATGGGTATTATGTGTGAGCCCACTGTTATCAAGCAATGTGTATCTATGTGAGCCCTCTGTTATTAAGTGATGGGTATCTGTGTGAGCCCACTGTTATCAAGTAATGGGTATCTATGTGTGCCCACTGTTATCAAGTGATGGGTATCTGTGTGAGCCTACTGTTATCAAGGGATGGGTATTATGTTTGAGCCCACTGTATCAAGTGTTGGGTATCTGTGTGAGCCCACTTTTATTATGTGATGGCTTTCTAGTTGAGCCCACTGTTATCATGTGGGGGTATATATGGGAGCCCACTTTAGTATGTGAGGGGTTTCTAGGTAAGCCCACGGTTATCATTGTGATGGGTATCTATGTATAAGCCCATGGTTATTATGCGAGGGTATCTCGGTGAGCCTGCTATGATGGGTATCTAGCTAAGCCCACGGTTATTATGCGAGGGTATCTCGGTTAGCCTGCTGTTATCATTGTGATGGGTATGTAGTGTGAGCCCACTGTTATTATGGGTGGGTATGTATTGTGAGCCCACTGTTATTATGCGTTGGGTATCGGTGTGAGCCCACTGTTATTAGGGATGGGTATCTGTGTGAGCCCTCTGTTATCATGCCAGGGAAGGTATCTATGTGAGCTCTATATGCCACTCTCGCGTCTTTGGAACAAGTCGAGAAATTGGTCGCCTCGAAGGTGGAGGCGTAAGTAGCCAAGATGGCGGAAAAGGCCCTGTAGAATGCGCCACCAATCGCCATGGGCGTGGGAATGGGCCTCCTTATCCAGTCTACTCAACCCCTAGGGGTCGTCGTGGAGGCCCATCATTTCAACTATCGCGACTATTAAATGTTTTCCGGTGGTCAGTTAGGCCATATTGGCCAGATTATGTAAAACAAAAACAAACAACAAAAGTTTCAGAGTTGCGCGTAGAAGTGGTTGTTACGAGGTTGTGCCTCTAATGTGAGGAAACGATTTTGTGTGGTAATAAAGTTACTCATACACGTTTTCTGTGTGTTTAATGTATATTTTATATGGGGAGCCTTGTCAACTGAGGTATCACAATAGGTTTTCGGGTTATATATACATATATTTTTTCTTTCATACATCTGGGTCCTGAGAGATAACGCCGCAAGCGATTGTCAACGATGGCATCCCTTGTTGCTTCGACTTGTCGGGCAGTGGCAGTTATCTTCTCTAGGCCTGGGTCGGGGAACGTCATTAGAGCAATATTCCCAGCCGTTGCTTTCTCCTTTTATCTGTTTCGGTTTTATCGAGTACCTAAAAAGAGGGATGGTTGATGTGGGGGTAATGTTTTCTCCCCAAGTGAGAAGCGGCTGTGGCAAGGAAAATCTAATGGGTACTGTAGGACGGAACCCCGCCTCAGGTCTAGAGGAGATAATACAGGTCGAATACGTTTTGTCGGGATCTTAATATGTTCATACAGTAGCGGGGAACTTCGCAATCGCGTGGACGGAGGGAATTTTATCCTGCAGGATCACCAGGATAAGAAACTTATTGTGGGATATATTTTCTCGGAGCTGAGGCCAGTCAACATTCTGGACTTTCTCAGTCCTTTCAAGGGAGTGTTCCCGAACTACCCGTCTTGCATGCGTAAGGCTTGCATGCGTAAGGGATGCAAGAAGTGACTGAGAAGTTTATTTTCGAAGGAAGTGCAGTCCCGCATTTGACTGGAGCAGTGAAATTATGGGGATAGGTGGGTGTGATACAACCGCCCTGGTTTGTTCTTCCCTTTATAACGGAACCGTCGAAGCCTCGCTTGTGTGTTGACGCTGAGTTACAAAATTTATGGAGGGCAGACACTCCATGTTCTTTGAATAAATTAGCTGAGGTACCGCGTTTTGTTTGTTTGTAGTCTTTGTGTCTAAACGGGAAGATAGTGCCGGTGGGTTTACACGATCATATCCTCCTAACCGAAGAATCTCAAGCGTATGTTGGCTTTGAATTGGATGGTGGGTGGTTCGTGATGTTCGTGAATATAAGTCTGTTGTTCGGATGGAAAAAATTCCCAGTTAATTTATCGGCATGTCGGTCTTTCCGCAATCAGCTATCTTCGAGGCGTCATTGTTGCCTGTTTCACTGTATATTGATGATAGATCGGTAGGAGTACTCTTCAGAGCGGAGGGTTTCTGGTTCCTGCCGATAAGTCAGCGGGACAGTGCATTTAGTCGGGGATCAGCGGAATCGTCCCTTTATATAGTTTGTCGAGTTTTAACTATGTTGGGTTATACCCTAGGTTCGCAAAGGTTGTCCTCACCCCAAATAGGCGAATTCTATACCCGGATATGTGGGTGGACTCGCACCTTCGGGCATTCCTGATTCCCGATTTTCCGATGCCAAGAAAGAAACGTTCGCGGTGGTAAGGAAAAATTTACTTGCCCGCTAATCCTCGGTCCATGTCAATTTGTTCCAGAAGCTTATGGGCAAATCTATTTTGTTCACCGTCGCGTTTCCCGGGGCCGGCGAAGTTTTTTTTTTTTTTTATCGGCCGCTGAAGAGCAACGAGCCCCTATTTCGTCCTCGTTAAGAGAAGAGTTAGCATTTTGGCGTTTTCGGGTTTTGTTGACCGATCATATCCCCTGGAGAAAGGAAGAACACGTGGCGTTCAAGCTATCCACTGACGCATCGTGCCTGTTCTCGTTAGGCGGCCGTACTCACTCACGCTCGAGAAGGTGACATTTGGAGATTTCGGGCAGACGACTTCTAAGAAAGGTGGGCGGTGGCTAAGGCCCTAGAATCTCTTCCCGGGGAAATTCGAGATTGTCGCCTTGATATCCAAGTGGATAACCAGACTATCATTCACACCTGGCATGGAAGAGGTTCTCGTTCTAAGGATCTCACCCGAGTAGTTAAGTGCATTTTTGTTCTCGTCACTGAAAGGAATGTTCCTTTGTCCGTGCTCTATGTTCCATCAGAAATGAATTCTGAAAGAATTCCGACACTGGTCGTTCCGGCAGTCAATTGCCCGAGTTGCTCTTACCCAACTATGGGGATTGATTTTGTCAACGGGGCGGCTATTCAATCAAGACCGAGTCTAAAACCCTTGGCTATGAATCAAGCTCGTATCGACCTTCCGCGGAGTTTAGGCTGGAAGAGAAGTTTTCTACGACAGAAATAATCAACTCCGTATTTAAGACAAAAGTTGTCTTTGAAGAGGGAGTTTGCAACGTTTCTCCTGGGCTTGTCGCGGTCCCGGGATCTGCATTCGGAAGCCCCAGATGATGTTGTTATTTCGCTTCTTGATCGGGAAGTAAACGGAGGAAAAAACCAAGTTCTAGTTTGATACATGCCCTGGTTTCGGAAATAAGAGCCCTGTAAAGGGGCACTATCACGGGATTTTTGCTGATTTTTGGTCAAAACGGCGCTGAAATTATGCCTCGGTACCTTCGCTCATACACGAAACGCCTAGAACATCAAGAGGAAGATATTAAGCGAATTGCTGAACAGTAGATTTAACCGTAATTAGTTCAGTTTAGCGATTTTTTTCCCAGAAATAATGGCAGAGTTTGAAAACGTCTGCCCGACTTTTTCAATTGAGATCAAAAGCTCCTTCATGCATGGGTAACTCATGACAGCACTCCTTTTACAGCTAGTATAGTTATTTTTAAGCAAACTGGACCATTATTTTTAGGTTTCCATTAACGTAAATATGTCTTTTGGCTTTTGACTTTTTGATGTCATATGTTCATGATAGTGCCACTTTAAGTGCGCCTGCCCAACTCGGTTGGTATTTGGGACGGTGGAAACGTTAATTGGGAAACTGAGAGCGATTTTTTCACAGGGTCGCGACTCGGGTGACTCGGCGCTTCAGGTCATGAAAATCCCGCAGCTTCGAGAACGGTCAAGGTTTATCTCTCGTCCATAAAGGAAGAACAGCTTCAGGCGTGAGTCTCCCCATCGCAAGCTGAGCTTCTCTTCCTTAAATTAGTGACTTAATTGCCCCAAAGCAGATTTTCATTTTTGCTGGGGCTCAGGCTTACTTCAACCTTGCTTATCGCGGGAGACAAAACAGGTGATTTTGGCAGAGCTAAGACTCACGAATTGTATACTTTCCCCCAGAGGGAAGGCCTGTTATGCAAGCATATCTTCAAGAAATCCTTGCGGGATGGCTCTAATAATCTCTTTGCCTTCAAACAATGTGGAAGCAATTAAGAGGCAGTCCGTGTAAAAACCGACCGGTCCAATTTTCGGCGGAAAATGAATTTCTTTCATTTTCTTTACAGAACTCAAACATGTCTAAAGTACAAAAATCGTATTTGTTTCGTTTCGTTTGTTTTAATACTTGAGTTTGACCGTTTCTTCCGAAGCGACCATAGATCAAACAAATCCGTCATTTGTAACACTGATTTTGGCCTGAAACTCGACGTACCGTATGATACTTTAGATTTAACACAGCAAGCTTATATTTATGTCGAAATTAATATCAGTAAAGAACTTTGTTTTAAGCATTAAATTAACTTGTTTCATCTCGCATAAAATTAGTTATGATTTTTTTCGTACACTCTCATATCGCTGCTACGCGCGCCATTGGCGAGGTGCCTCCATAACAATCGAAAATTCTCAAAAGTGGGACCTGATCTAAGATCAACTCTCTAATATTTCATTAGACCAAGGTCTGGTCTACAAATATCTGAAATAAAATTTGTGGGGCACTCGTCATATAACACTATAAAAACTTGCATCAAATTCACAAAAATTGCAAATTTCATTATCATTCGGTGATTTATAGGCTGGATTTATTTCCTTCAGTTGCATTTAAAAACATTTGAAACCAATCACAGATTGAAAAATAGACCATACAACAGTCCAGACCTGAAAACATTTATAAAACTAACCTGAATTATGTACAAAGTCTTCCTACTGCACACCTTCTTTTCCAACCATAGGATCGTTGTGTCACGCAACACCCGGAGCGAAACAGCATCATGATTCCGTTCACCGAATCCGCCAAAAGCCCAACTTTAATATGTTCGCCCATTGATATGTGAAGATTGATCGACAGAAGCCTGATGGTATTCATGGTGGCAAAATAACTGCAGCTAGTTCACGAAAAATAAAGTCCGTTAAGTGTTGTTATCGCTGGATGGGTAATCCAGTGCTCTTGTGCTGTCGTTCAGTTTGTAACTTTTTCAGAGAACCGTTCCAATGTAAACAAAGTCCTTCGTAATCCTCATGTATATTGTCCTTAAAACACTGATCAATCAAGCAAATACTGCATAAAGGCTCTGGACTTCGATCATTATCGGCACAAGTACAGAGTCTACAGAGGAAGTACAACAACAAGTTGACAACCTTCACCTGATTTGATTGACCGCTGACCTTTTCGTGACTTGTGACTCGGACTGGCGGACTCGTGCGTGACAGCGAAAAAAACGTAATAGGCTTTTCTCCTACTTCCTTCGTTCAGAACTTTTTAAGTGTGTGAGAAGTTTGCTCTCTTTATTCACTTGTGAACGGACACTGTAGTGACTCTATTCCTCTGAATGAGTACAATGATGATATTTCAGTACCCAGACCCAGGGGGGGGGGGGGGGGGAGCACCCTGGTATATTTATATTGAAGGGGAGGTGCGAAGGTCTTTTTTTGGTTTGAAGTTAGCGATCTGGGGAGTTTTGGGGGTACGAGGCGTTTTATCGACCAAATACGCCGATATTTAGGTTTGTAATTCTTCATTTCTTTGATTTGTTTTTATAAAAGCAAATTCGTGAACATCGATGGTACAGACCATACAGCCTGAGACGGAAGTTAACCAAATTTTTCAGTTTGTGTTTTTTTGGCTATACGTACCATATTTTTAAAACATTTATTGTGTCGGTAGGACTGCTGTTATAACAGCAAAGGCCGTTTTTTAGATGCAACGTCGCCTCCCGATCCCTTTTGGGAATACACTCTTTTTTATATAAGAACGTCTAATTTTTGAGCTGAGTCTGAGCCAAGACCGAATGTTCTTATTTTTTTGGCGATTTCAGCTATGGTATAGAATTTCACAAAAAAAAGATTCGAACGTGACCATGAAATGTATTTACATTTTATGTGATAGAAATTCATGTTGTTACTATAAAAATCGTGGCATTCAAGTATTTTGAGCTGATTTGAACTGCTTGTTCACTGATATATTTGAAATGTTACATTTTGTCCTGGTTTTGCTAATTTTTTGAAAGGATACTGGAATATTGTATTGAGAGCTCGATGCAAGAAACAAGTGAATAAAAATGCTTTAGCTAAGTATCAACCTGGTTATGTTCTTAGCATGTTCTTAAAATTTTGGTCAATCTCAGCCTCAACGTTCTTATAAAAAAGGATCTTATAAAAAAAAAATTAAAAAAAAAGAGTGTATACCGCTTAGCGATGCCTTGCAACGATGGGTGGCCCATAGGAATGGCATCCGAGTGTTCTAAAACTCATCATTACACTCCATCAGAGGAATAGAGTCACATCTACTTCTACTGGGACTACAATGTCCCTTCACAAGTGAATAGAGAGAGCAAATTTCTAACACACTTAAAAATTGTGGGAACTTTTTTCGCTGTCACACACGAGTCCTGTCACGAAAAGGTCAGCGGTCACTCGAATCAGGCGGTGCTAGAAAATGGTTTTCAGTTAACTTGTTGTTTTTAATACTTGTACCGATAATGAATCGAAGTCCAGAGCCTTTATGCAGTATTTGCTTGATTGATCAGTGTTTTAAGGACATTATCCATAAGGATTAACGAAGGACTTTGTTTACATTGGAACGGTTCTCTGAAAAAAGTTACAAACTGAACGACAGCACAAGAGCACTGGATTACCCATCCAGCGATAACAAACACTTAACGGACTTTATTTTTCGTGAACTAGCTGCAGTTATTTTGCACCATGAATACGCATCAGGCTTCTGTCGATCAATCTTCACATATCAATGGGCGAACATATTAAAGTTGGGCTTTTGGCGGATTCGGTGAACGGAATCATGATGCTGTTTCGCTCCGGGTGTTGCGTGACACAACGATCCTATGGTTGGAAAAGAAGGTGTGCAGTAGGAAGACTTTGTACATAATTCAGGTTAGTTTTATAAATGTTTTCAGGTCTGGACTGTTATATGGTCTATTTTTCAATCTGTGATTGGTTTCAAATGTTTTTAAATGCAACTGAAGGAAATAAATCCAGCCTATAAATCACCGAATGATAATGAAATTTGCAATTTTTGTGAATTTGATGCAAGTTTTTATAGTGTTATATGACGAGTGCCCACAAATTTTATTTCAGATATTTGTAGACCAGACCTTGGTCTAATGAAATATTAGAGAGTTGATCTTAGATCAGGTCCCACTTTTGAGAATTTCGATTTTTATGGAGGCACCTCGCCAATGGCGCGCGTAGCAGCGATATGAGAGTGTACGAAAAAAATCATAACTAATTTTATGCGAGATGAAACAAGTTAATTTAATGCTTAAAACAAAGTTCTTTACTGATATTAATTTCGACATAAATATAAGCTTGCTGTGTTAAATCTAAAGTATCATACGGTACGTCGAGTTTCAGGCCAAAACCAGTGTTACAAATGACGGATTTGTTTGATCTATGGTCGCTTCGGAAGAAACGGTCAAACTCAAGTATTAAAACAAACGAAACGAAACAAATACGATTTTGTACTTTAGACATGATGTTTGAGTTCTGTGGAGAAAATGAAAGAAAATTCATTTTCCGCCGAAAATTGACCGGTCGGTTTTTACACGGACTGCCTCTTAAAACTCGGTCTGTCCGGTTACAGCGTTCCAAGTCTTCGTCAATATTCCTTCGGGAGGTTCCGGCTGGGCGTCGCGGTTTTCTTTTCGTTCGATTCTTCGGCAGCTCAGGCCTGACTCTCCATGTTGGTTCGTTGTCTGCCCCACGTCTTCGGCTCTCGCAACATTACACTTCTTGTTTGCGAAATGCTCGACGATCATATACTCGGTCTCACGTGGATTGGAGAATGTTATGTTGAATCCAGTATTGTATCCCGGAGGAGAGTACCTGAACTCTACTAAAGACAAAACAGATTAACGGGATTCATGGTCGCTTTAATTTTTGTCTCTCTTATTGGTGATCTCTTTCGTAAGGACTGGGACTGGAATAGAGGTAGGCTTGGGAGGAGGAGTTAGGAGTGGGGATGATAAGGATTGGGAGAAAATATGAGTGTAAGTCAAGAATCTGCCTCGGATAGAAATTACTTATTATTATAGATCGATATTGGACACGGGGTGTCGAGGCGAAAGCGAGACAGGGATCACTTATCCCACACCTTAATGCTAATTAAGTCAGAGGAAGGGATAATGAAACTATTCACAGTCATGTAATATTCATTATCCCGCGCGATGACGTATTAGGCATTATATAAGCTAGAATTAAAATATGCAAAGTTGTCAGTTCGCAAAGAGTGTCAATGAAAGGGGTCAGCCCTCCCTCCCGCCCTTTCTCTGATGCAATTAGCACTCAGTGTCCCTTGTCGTATTTCTCGACAGGGATCACTTATCCCACACCTTAATGCTAATTAAGTCAGAGGAAGGGATAATGAACTATTCATGTTCCACAATAGTTCAAGTACAGTAGAAAACAATCTGACCAAGGGAAGCCGCGTCATTTCACCTCCGAGTTGTTGCTACTGACCAGTTCGCTAATGTCGTAGGTCAGTATATGTCAGTTCGCTAACGTCTTCGTTCGTTTTCGTCTTCGCTCTAAAAGCGTGAGACCGCAACATGCATACATACAAACATACATACATACTTACTTACTTACTTAATTAATTAATTAATTACTTACTTACTTACTTACTTACTTACTTACTTACTTACTTACTTACTTACTTACTTACTTACTTACTTACTTACTTACTTACTTACTTACTTACTTACTGACTTACTTACTTACTTACTTACTTACTTACTTTACTTACTTACTTACTTACTTTACTTACGTACGTACGTACTTACGCACTTACGTACTTACGCACTTACGTACTGACTGACTGACTGACTGACTGACTGACTGACTGACTTACTTAGGCCCAGTTCAGACGCCGTACTTCACATGAGCCGAATCAAATTCGAATTTAGGCCGACCCAAATTAATTTAGATCGACTGAATTAATTCAGACGCCGAGCTTAATTCAGCCGAACTTAAATTAATAGGGGAAAATTGCTGTTATATTGAAAAATACATTATAATAATTCATGCATTTTTTTCGGCTCATGTGAAGTTCGGCGTCTGAATCAAAGCCGGTCCACAGCCGTTTTTCTCGGCTGAGCCAGGCGGGAAGAACGGCTGAGCCGATCCGAATTGATTCAGCCGTTCCGAATTGCTTGCTTGCTTGCTTGCTTGCTTGCTTGCTTGCTTGCTTGCTTGCTTGCTTGCTTGCTTGCTTGCTGCTTGCTTGCTTGCTTGCTTGCTTGCTTGCTTGCTTGCTTGCTTGCTTGCTTGCTTGCTTGCTTGCTTGCTTGCTTGCTTGCTTGCTTGCTTGCTTGCTTGCTTGCTTGCTTGCTTGCTTGCTTGCTTGCTTGCTTGCTTGCTTGCTTGCTTGCTTGAAGCTCCCTAAGTGGGTTTTTCAGCATCAATGAAAAATACAAATTTAAATTAATTAAGAATATAAATACAATAATATAATAATACAATGTATATTCTTCGTTCTATAAGCCGGTGATGGTGGACTATATATCACAAAAATGTATATTGTTTGTTCTAATTAAAAATGTAAGGTTGCACACTGGTTGGGAGATGGGTGGCTGTTAGCATCTGACAAGAAAAAAATTGATTGGCTTTTAAATGGTGTGCCTGCTATCGACTTTCAAATTAATGTAAATTTGTTCAAATCTGTTCAGTCCTTTATCTCCCAATCAAACCTCTTTTCTTAATTTTTTCCATTTTTGTGTGATTTTGCTTGTACCTGTCCTTTTAATTCTTTTTTTTCTTTTGTTATATTTGTCTTTATCTGATCGTGTGTTATTGTAATTGTGAAACAACGTAAGCTCTCTAGATGAGCATCTGCTCTTAGAGCAAATGTTGAGAAAAAATATTGTTTAAATAAAAATAAAAAATATTTTTGTTGCTAAGAAGCAAAACAAGTCGGTCCCAAAAGCATTATTTTGAACATTATTAGCTTGCCTGAGACTTTTTGTTTCATTTTGTGTAAAAGGATGCGAAAAAAGTGAAAAATACAGGAACGTATAAAGCTATCAATTCCAACACATCGCGTTGTTTATACATGATCGCTTACCTTTCAACTCTGATCTCACTCTGAATCGCCATCGAGCTCACAGTCTAATTCGAAACTCCTCTACACTGCAAATTCTGCCTGTGATACTGTCAATATCATTTCGATTTTGGGGGGATTCCAGACACATTTCGGCAACTTCTTGTGGTGTTAAGATCATGCGTGGCCTCCTACTGGAGACGCCATTTTGAATTTCGGCTTTGCGATTTCGGCTTCGGCGGATAACACAAACCTCGGCCTTGATAATTTCACTATCATGCGAAAACTGAATCCAATAATTGTTTTATTATACATTTAAAAAACTAAATCATCATTTCGGGCTTAAAGGCCCGATCAAACGGTCACACACATTCTCACAACATTTGTTGTGGCCGATGTTGAGACCGTTTGACCACCCCTCACAACAATGTTGTGAGGTTGTTGTGGTCGTTTGACCGGGCATGGTCGCAACATGTCACAACAAATTGTGACCGTTTGTCGCTTTTTTCCTTCGCGGATTAATTGTGGAGTATTTTAATTTATTTTTCGTTGCCGCTAATGAAGCGACTTGTGCATGACGTCAATCGAGATTCATTGTCTCTAGGTTTGACGCATTTTGCATGCATGAATCCTAGTGTCTGTAGGTATGACGCATAATTACATGCATCAATCCTAGTGTCTGTAGTTATGACGCGTCAATTCGATGCTAGTGTGAATTAGCTGTATGCTCTCAGCTAGGAAAACAAACCTTGAGGTTGTGCAATACGGACTGTCAGGGCTCATGGGACTGTAAATCATCTTTAACGCCGGATAAAATTTATTTAACTTTCACACAGCCTTTATTTCACGCAAATCTTTGCTTTGAGCCACAAATAAAATGTTGAAAATAAAATAAATACATACAAGAGCCCTGACACATAATTATACAGTGGATTTGGATATCATTTCTCTCATCACAAGAAACTAACTAATAACTAAGTAAATTTATTTTTGACGAACGAAAGCTACTAAACGCCAAGTGCAGGCTTTATAATTGATACCAATCATCATGACAGAACAACAATGCTTCATAAGATAATTAACACCTAACGCAGCACACGTGAGATAATGAAATAAATTATAATTTTCTCTGATTTGTATGGATTTGGAGCGAGATAATCCAACAAGATCTTAAAACAAGTTTTTGACTCACCTCAAATTCCAAAAAAGTGTTATTGACTTCCATGAAGTCTAAAGCAGTGTGTCAAAGCATTTAAATGGCCTAAATACAGCCGTGTAAACAAGGCCATAGTCCCTTCGAATTCGCTGGGTTTACTAAAAACATATCGTAAATCTTCCATTGCGTTAGCATGAACAACATAGACAAGTCGTTATTAAAACGTACATGTAAGATGCAGGATATTTCCGAGAATCCACCTAATACTGAGTGACATCGTGGGGGTTCCAATCCATTCTGTTTACTCAGCTTAATATTATGCGCTATGCGCATTCTCCGAGTAAAAACCGCAGTAGCCATTGAGTACGCATCGCGGACCTATTTTTGTAATAGCGGGATGCGGGTTGACTTCGCGCGGGTTTGCACAGGATCTGACAGTCAAAACACTATACACACTGCGAATCTCTCGTTCTCTGAGTGATTCGTCACTGAAAATGCCCTCTCTGAACTTTTGGAGGAATATTATTTTATGAAATAGCTTTGAAAGAAATTTAGTAACAGCACTCGTAGAGAAAAACACACCAATCCGACCCGCACTGTTGTATAAAGCCCGACCCGGATGCACAACGTATGGCGTGGTGATTTGAGATGCCTATATTTCGCTAGTAAAATTCGATTAAAGCGAAATTTATCGGAAAAAATATTTTTACAAAACAAATTTGTGCTCTTTTATTTAAAACCAACTTCTTAGCTACCAAAGAGAACGCAAATCCAGTAAATTTTCAAAAACATGTGCTATGGACAATCTTGGACAATACTGATGAGACACTTAATTAGAGTCATTTTTGCTTCTACGCTTGTTTCGTGGTCATTTCATCTCCCCCTCCCCTCTAATCATAGTTAATAGAGGGAAATGGTTATGAAGCCCGGCAAAGTTCTTTGTTATATGTTTTTGTTCGCTATTTTGGGGGTTGACCGTGCACAAAACCTGACAAAATACAATAGGTGGTTACATGTGTTCAAGCAACTAACCAATAGAAACGTTGCGATTACGTAATTCATGCATAGTGTATGACCGCAAAACAAAAGATGTGCACGGTCATGGACCTTCCAACATAAATCTTGGCCTCTTTGTTTGCTCCTTTGAAGTTTGCCGGGCTTCATAACCATTTCCCTCTATTAACTATCCTCTAATCAATGTTGTTTTGGTCTGAATGTGTACACCACAATATTTTATATATTTGAATAAGGGGAGGGGGGAAATATTATTTTTCTGCTTGTATATTCGGCTCCCGACTTGTATAAAGTGTGTAAGCTTGATTCGTCTCAACAGGTATTGTCCAAGATTGTAGATGTTAATAGCACAAGATATACTTAAAAAACTAGATTTTAATATTGAGTCCCCACAAACCATCGGACATATGGATGACAGTTTTATTGTTTATTGACTTTAATAATATTTGACATTTTTGTGACATCTTTTAATTAATTATTTATTTATGTAATTGATATATTGATTTTAACTTTTGTTGTAACACGACCCTACAAGCTTCATGCCTTAAACCCTATGGTGTATATAAATAAAAGTCATTGTATTGTGTTGTGTTGTGTTCTATTGTATTGTCATGCCAACCTCGTTCCCAGGCTCTCTCTCCTTTTCCTCCCTTGTCGTTGAGGAGAGAAACCCTGGATGAGGCTGGTCACGTGACTATGCGGTTACAACAATACCGCAGGGAGGGTGGGTCTTTGAGGCCGTTTTGTCAAGGTGAACAATAATTACTAACCAGGGGATCGAAGGGGCAAATCGAGCTTGGTTCAAAATGGAACAGCTTTGCTTTCTGCTGGTTTATACGGCGAGATTATGTTAAAAGTGAAACAGGCTATTTGTATGGAACGTTTGTTTTTATTCTGTACAACTTTATGACATGAACATGTATACGTGACTGATATTTTCGAGCCACAAAAGCAGCGGCGCGAAACTTATTATATTACAAGAATGGAAAATTCGCCTTGCGAACACAAATTCTAAGTATATTATCAGAATATAAGTAGACAGGTTCATATCCTAAAGCTAAACGAGGTTGTAAACCAGACACCTTGGTCTCAAACCAAGTTTGAAAACAAGCTTGGCGAGCTCGTTCACTGACCCTGTGAACTCCGGTAAATTAAAACACAACAGCATTTAAGTTATTTACAAATTCATTTGGAGCGAAATCAGGAGCGAAATAGTCCAAATTTTTGGATAAAAGAGTAGCTTACTATTTTCTCTAACTGATTCTGTCGTTAGTTTGACCGTAATATAGTTTTCTTGTGTCAAAAAAGCTACAACAACAACCGCTCGAAGCCGCCCGTCGGCGGTTCCTTGAAAATCAACAACCTTGTACGGCACGAATGTCAAACGGAGTGCACAAAGGAATTTTTTTCCATCTGCAGTTTTTGCAGTGAATACAATTTAACGATCACTTAAACTCATTACCTTAAAGCTGTTCACATACCGAAATGATCGGCTTTCTTCCATGGACAAAATTCCGTTATAAAACGTCCGACGTAGTTGTGTAGTTCTGAGAAAAGATTATTGCAGTGCAGTGATCTTCGCAAACGGCCTGGCAAAGCCTGTAGAAGCTTGAATAACCCGCATGTAAGCTTATGTACAAACTTTTTTGGTGCTTGCTTTTCTTGCGAGTTGTTTGAAGACCTGCTGCATGACCTGCATCTGCGAGTTTGGACTCAGAGTCAACGCTCTCACCACTCTACCACCCCTCCCTCCGAATATATTTTTTTACCACCCAGAATTTGGGTGGTCACGTGACCAGCCGCAACCAGGGTCTCTCCCCTCAACGACAAGGGAGAAAAACGAGAGAGAGCCTGGGATCGAGGTTGTTGTCATGCTTGCTCCAGTAACGTACACTCCCTAATCCCTACTCCAGTTAAAAACACATGCACGCCACACATCCTCCGCTTTGCTCTGACAAAGGGTCGTTACGGTTGTCAAGTTACCTTTATCAACCTCAAGTGTATAATTAATTAAGTGTGTAACATATATTTGTTGTATTCTTAGAGCATTGGGGAAGTTGTGGAGTGCTCTAACTCTATTGAGTTATTATCAGGACAGAAAGTGTGCAATTAAAGTGATTCAGGTATAGAAATCAGGTGATACACATCGTTCAAAGCTACATATGGTATCTATGTTCAATCACTAGCCATGCCTACACTCTTCGACCGTTTACATTAAATGTCACAGAAACAGTCGCTTATGCGTCCAGCCGTCAACCAACCGTCCTATCTTTTTGGAGGAGTGAAGACTGGACATGATAAAAGTGGCGGAACTGATCGAGCGCATAGGTTACAGGCTATTCTAGGAATGAGGTTCACAACATGTCTAAATTAGTTTTAAAAATATTACGAGGGATAATCTCTAGCCACATACGCAAGATTGGGTATGGAGCCGACCATAAAGCGGGAATCGTTATGTTTGAGTTCGTTATTCACATGAAACGTTCTTAGAAATGGCTAAGACCACAAGGTTTCTTCATTCTGTACTGTTAGTACAGGTTAGAGATGTGCGGCATAACATGTGCATCTAAGGGTGCATTCCATTGGTAAATCCGGATTTCAGATTTCCCAATAAAACACGAAATCCAACCCGCTCACGTCATTTCCATAGAAACATCTCGGAGTCAAAATGGCGGCTAAGGTCGTCACAAAACAGCTAAGGTTTTTACATTGAAGACAATTCCGCGAGAGACTCTTCCGCATATCTTTTTTAGCAAAATAATTACCGTAAAAGCTCTATTAAGCCCCTCGGGGCTTATATAATTTCAGACCTCAAGAAGGTGGGGGGGGGGGGGGGGGGGGGGGGGGGGGGGCTTATTTCAAATCATAAATTTTCAAGGAAATTCACATTAATTTTTCAAACTTTACTATTACACCACTAACTACAACAGAACAAGAAATGGGCTATCAACTTATGTATGACCGTCTTACAAATGAAAGGTCATTTATACCCTTTAGCCTGGTTCACACTTACGACACAAGCATAAGCGCAAGCAACATATGCAGACGCAGTAACGTGTTGATCATTAGTGCCTTTTGTTAGAACAAATGCTGCTTATGATCAACAAGTTACTGCGTATGCTTGTGTCGCAAGTGTGAACCAGGCTTAACTCGACGATAGTTCTGGAAATTAAAGACCAATACAAAGTACTATACAATACAATACAAAGTGACTAAAACGCCAGAAAATATTGCTGAAAAGTCATTTACATCAGCCTGACGGAACGGAGGGGGGCATAATAGATAGGGGGAGCTTATTACAAAATCTGACTTCCAAAGGGGGCTTATTAGATGGGGGGGGGGGGGGGGGGTAAATAGAGCTTTTATGGTATCTTTGCAGCAATAGTGAATTTTTCGCTCAAAGTTGAGCACTCGTAAATGAAACATGAACTCTGTGAGCTATTGTGATCAATGTTTTTGTCATAGCGCCAAAACAGCTGAGCACGCGCACTCATTTTGCCGCTGTACCTGGGCCGGCAGCCTCGGCTACGCCATGAGCTTGAAGGGATCTCTGGGCAAACACCAAGCAGACCTTTAATGAAGGAAACACTCTTACTCATGCGAAAATGACTCCGAAATCGGGACTATAACTTGGTACGACCACTTCAAAATATCCCTCTATTCTTACAATTCATGGGAACCTGCGATTGCAAGGAGAACAAGCATCAGGAAATCTTCTGCCTCTCTATCACTGATTTCTTGCAGTTCCCTTCAAGAGTATTGTCAAACAGCTCATCGAAAAGGAGCACCAGCAAGCTTACTGCGCTTTGGTTTGCCATTTTGGATTGCGTGCACAATTGGCGGATAACAGACCGCTGCTCACCAAATCCTTTTTCAGATTCCCGCCCCCCCCCCCCCCCCCTCCAAAAAAAAAAGCTGCAAAAGTAGCAAATCTATGCAATCTAAGTTTGGATTGGTTAATTGAAATCCACCTCGGAGAAGGATTTTAATGCGTCGAAATCCGTTTTGGATTTAGTGTTTTATTGGGAAATCCGAAATCCGGATTTGAAAATCCAAATCCTGATTTCCCAATCGTATGCATTCTGAGCCTGTTTTGCAGAGAGAAGTCTTTCATTTGAACTTGAATGTTTTCATTTATAGGTCTCTCCTCATTTACTGAGCCTGGCAGCTGACAGCAGACAGTGGAAGATAAAAGAAGGGCTCATGGCCACATGACAACAGATGTTGACTCCTGATAACTTGATACTCGAACGTTTTTATATTTCCCTTGAAGGTTCGAGTTATCGGGAATCAACTGTAAAATAGTATGTTCAGTATATATTTATTTTCGCTATATTGAATTTAAATTTATCTATTTTCATTAATAATATATCTGCTGGTTTGAGTTAAACATAGAGTTAGTAATAACAATGTAGTGTAAGTAATCGCAATATAAGCAGTGAAATCGCTTTTGCAAGTAGTGTAAGTATTGTTATGTAAGTATAAATTAGCATTTGTAAGCAGTGTAAGTACTGTATTGTGAGCAGTGCAAGTATCGTATGATAAGTAGCGTAAGTACCTTATTGTAAGCAGTGCAAGTATCGTATTATAAGTAGTGTAATTATCGTATTGTAAGTAGTGTAAGTATCGTATTATAAGTAGTGCAAGTATTGTAATATTATAAAGCAGCGTAAGTACCGTATTGTAAGCAGTGCAAGTACCGTCAGTTATTATCTGCCTAAAAATGCTCCCCACAAGATTGCCTTTCTTCGCACATTCTTCTTCCATTAAACATCCTCCCTCCATTAAACACCCTCATTTGAAGATGATTTTGTAATAAGCATCCTTATTCTAATAAACGCCCCCTATTCCGATAAGTATACTTTACAATATGCTCATATCTGACAATATAAGAGTCCAGTGTACGAAGTTTTAGTTTAGTTTTGAGTTGAGAGCGATTTGAGCTAGCCAATTTAAAATAATTAGAGCAGATTTAACCAGTTCACGGTTTGTAGTTTGGGTACTTCAGTAGTATAGTATATGGGGTTTTTGGGATTTTCAAAAGTGGGATTGGGGGTTTTGGGATTAGATGATAGTAGAATTCGAGTGAAAATAAAGAATTAACTTTTTGTATTTTAGAAGTACTTTATTGATGTATCATTGACTTTTTGGTGGAATATTTGATTGCAATTTGATGGCTTTTTGAAGTAAATTATGTTGATTATGGATTAAAAGTTTTGAGATTCCAACTAAGAATCCACTGCATAAATACCTCCATCATCAACTCCTCCAAAATGCAAAAATGTAGTTATCTAGAGATTCTCAGTATTACATTTTAAACCCTCTAAATCATAACAAAGTAGTCATCTAGGGATCCTATCCTGCTACAACCCATCCACAATACTAATCAAACTAAGAATACGCTGCACCAATACCTCCATCATCATAAAGAGGATATATATTAGCTGTAATCAACTCCTCCAAAATGCAAAAATGTAGTTATCTAGAGATCCTCAGTATTACATTTTAGACCCTCCAAAATGCAAAAAAGTAGTCGTCTAGGGATTCTCTAATGTAATACTTAGCCTATCCTACTTCAAGTCATCCACAATAGGATCAGAAATCCTATTTTTCATTTGGTTAAAGAAATGTATGGGGGGAAAGTGGGACAAAAGAGGATAGGTAATGAATTCAAGATGGCGACGGTGGATGGTTGGAATGGGAAAGAATGGATGAGAAAGTGGAAAATGGTCGGGAGCTGTGCATGCGGTATTAATGTATGCGTGCGTGTGTATTAATAGGCATTAGGGGGCGTGTTTTGTTGCCCTCTAAAATGTCAAGAGCCACTATTCAAATTAAGGATGTCGTGGTTGAGCAATTTTACCTCAGAAGATGGTCTCACCGAAAGCTAACGGACATTTGTGAAATAGTGTGAAATAAGCGGTGTAAATTAACTCTATACGGCTGGAGTTTAGTTTTGTCACTACCAGCGTGGAGGTAACATGAGTAGTTATTGAAGGATTTAATGAATACCGGCAAAATATAAACGTTAATTCGATCAAAAAAAAAAAACTCCCAAGTATAATATTTTATACCTGCAAATTCCGAGGAAAATATAAACACTAATTCAAATATAAACGCTAATTCGACCAAAAAAGCTCCTAGCTATAACATTTTATTCCGCCAAATCCGGCAAAATATAAACGTTAGTTAATTCAACCAAAAAAGCTCCCAGCTATGACATGTAATCAACGATCAACCACCGGTCCTGAGAGCGATTTGCCAAACCGTTTTTTATCAATGTGTAACAGGTGTAGCGGAGGCCGCAAAGACACAAGGGATCGCAAAAGTGGACAACAAGTAATACAATACAATAAGTTTATTAGGTTCCTTAGCAACGATGTTCATACCTTATTTACATCTGAAACCAAAAAGCCGAAAATTCGGGGTCGGTTTGGAGGAGCAAAATGATACGCTCTAAATGTTGGAAGAGAAATCTTTCCGGCACAGCACAGCGCAAGAGCTTTCGGTGATGAGACAGTGCCGAAGCAAACTTGATCATTTTGTACCCCGTTGTTTTAGCAATTCCTTTTGACTTCATGAACGCTATAAAGCTACGGAGTTTTCGAACTTTTTGGGGAGTTTTTCGGAACCGCTGTTTGGCAAATTTAAGCCATGTTCCCAGCTCAAATGTTCGTATGAGAACAGCGGAGCTTGTGGCGTGGTATGCTGTGGCTTTTTGTCCGACAATATTATCGACACATTCCCAAGTCTCAGTCAAGGTTGGTAGGTGGAAACGGGCATTTACTGTTTGAAGAGCAGCTTCAGGCAAAAGTGGTTCTTTCAAATACCCAACAAGAATTTTCGAAGAAAATATAACTGGGTTTTTACAATTTATCTGCTTTCTTGCTTGAAATCTATCAGTGAGGAAAGTACATTAGTCACGCCTAAAGGCCCGATTCAAACGGTCACAACATTCTCACAACAGTATTAATTCGGCAGTAAAACTTCCTGGCGCTCTGTCCAGTTGGCAAGTTGAATGAAAAGTTTTCTCCGTGGATTAATCTTCGCTCAATCTCTCCAAAGTTTCGTCTATTCTGGAAAATTGTGCAGATGGTTTAGCTTAAGGTGGCTCCATAGGGTTTTCATATCTGGTGAGGCGCGCGCGTGAGTTATATTTTGAAAGCTGGTTTTCAAGTTCTTTTTTACTACCAGTTCACCCAAACCTTCCAGAATGTAATAAGTAATGATGAAATAGTGTTCGACAACCATCCCTGATAACATATTGACTTAGGTTTTGAATTAAAACTGTCCAAACAAAGGAGTTTGTCAATGCTTACGAAGCTTTAATTGTAAATTTCTTCAATTTCCTTCGGTGAAAGATTCTACAATTTTCACAATATATAAAGTCTGCCAGATAAGAATTTTAATGAGGAAAAAAATTGGGGTTGTCAAGGCAGCTCCTTCGCTTTTTACAAAATTGTGTTTTTTGCCTTTGCGTAAAAACTGGTCTTATAAATCTTCCTCAAAAACGGGCACCAAGTAAAGCAAACTAAGCATAACCTTTCCGCTAAGTTTTACGAACTTTCACCGAAGGAAACTTGAGAAAACAAAGACGAAAGTTTCTCATTTGCCCTACAAATACGTCATAAAATAGGAACTCGTCAAGATCGCTATTTGAGCATGCGTGAACTTTCGATCGATGAGGTTTGTTTACCGGCGTTTTATGCAATTCCTTGGACGAAATTTACAAATTCGTCATCTTTGAAAGTTCAAACAGCAATATCCGGGCTTAAACATAAGTTATAAATGAATTTTTACTTTGAAATGCTTGACATAGCTGCAAAAATTCGAGCCATGCAGTTCACTTGTTCACATTTTTTGCGTAAGCTCGCGTCAGCTCGCGCGCGCTTATTGGCAAAAGCTTGCGTAGCTAGCGCGCGCGCGCTCATACTCTATGCAGCCACCTTAACATGGGAAGATTCGAAATAATTGTGGAGCTGAATTTCGCTGAACCCACACCACAGAAAAGGTTTGACAGCTGATTTTGATAGAACAACACCTCCTGAACAACGCTAGGTAGTTCGTAAAGTTGAATTGTGGTATCAGTCCCGAGTTATGGACGTATTTTATTGCGTAACTGGCGATTCGACATGAAAACGAGGCTGACTACGTTTTTTTGCATCTTACTTGATTTCTTCTCAATAAAACTGCTTAAAAACCACCAAGCCAGTGAAGTATCAACGTCGAGATGAAATCGATGCAACATTCAAGTTAAATATAGATCACGTGACCTGTCACGTAACTAAAAAACGCCAAATTTAGACCAGTTAATCTATGTATTTTTAGGGGCCAAGTTCAAATTACTATAAACAGAAATAAAAATACGGTTTGTCCTGCGTTGTTTACTAAACACGTTGTTCTAAGCAGCGTTTTACAATTGTAATTTCTTTGACACGTTTTAGTTTCTTCTAAGAATGTTCAGTCTGAATCAGAATCGTCTGACTCAGAGCAGTAGTCCAGCCGTACAGCGTGTGGATTTCTGCAGTCCGCATCAGCCATACAGAAACAAGACTCAGAACATGACAGTCCGTTATTGCTACAAGAGCAATTTCTCTGACAACCAGATCTGCAGTTACAGGTTGTCAACTCTAACAAGCTGCTTGGCGCGGGATCCTTCGTCATAAGCACTGGCTTCAGCTCGTTGCCTGGTCGTTCCCAACCGTTGCCTTCTGGTGATGGAAGTTCCTGCGTCGCTTCTAGAGAGCGCCTCCACACCATAGCTTGATAATTTTCCCGTTCCAAGTGATGCCGCAAACTGTCTGAGGTAGGCGGGAGCCTCTCATTCTTCTGTTTCTTCTGACAGAACAGAAGATACCTGAGTTCATCAGCTGTAGTCGCTCTTCTCTGGCAAGGATAGAGATTACAAATATACGTTTCACATTTCGCCATGGTGACCTCGCAGAGACTTCCACAGGTTCCTACAAGGCCCAGGCTTTCTTGGTGTACTTCGCTGCTCATGAGTACATCCCACGCTTTCTTCTTACCAATTCCGGAAAGACCGCTGGTGGAATCGCATCCAGATATCGCATGGAATGCTGGTAGCGCTTTGCACATTCTGTCTCCTAATGTGCGAGCCACGTCGTGCAAGGGAATAAAGCGAAGTCGATCTTTGACACCAGTTTTGTGCCAAAGTTCTTCACAGCCAAGGCTGACAAAGTGTGTTACACCCAGCAGAAAAACGTCGGTGTCCGGGGACTGAATCACGATTCTGCTGCTTTGATGGCCATCGGAAGCATGTTTGGCGTGGAGAAATAACCGGGTATCCGCTTCCTCGTGGTCTGACCTCAGTGCCATTACATCTTCACAGCGGCCATTCGTGACACACACAGCACGGATTCCATCCTTATATCCGCCACCGATTACCAGTTTCTTGTTTGCTGGTAGCTGTTGTTGTCCCAGCTCGCAGAGTGAACTAGTGAGAAAGTCACAAAGATTGATCTTGTTCCGCTGATTGGACATGAACTTTCCCCACTGTTTGGGTACTGGGATGGCCGGTCCGCTGATCTGGACTTCTAATGCAGTAGCTGGCGAACCCCTCCTGGAACGTTCTCCTGCTTTAATAGACACGTCCCAGTACTGGTCAAAGACAAGGTGAACTTCATTACAGCTTACAGCTTGCAGCTTGCAGCTTGCAGCGGGGCTACAATTATCGAGTAGTACTTCTGTACTAGAGCTCCAAATGTGTTGCTTCCACCAGACTTGACCGCTTGTACTAGTGCCATGGCATCCATGATGTGAATAGTATCTCGTGTAGAGATTGGAAGCCTAGGGCAGACGTTGATGTTGGTCCCCATAATGGCAGCTAAAGCACTCTTGTTGGTCTTTCTCAAGCTACCATCTTGATGTGCAAGGGCGTATGGTATTGATGACAGCTCGTAGCCAAGGACTTCCTTCAGATCGATCTGTCGGACATTAGCAGCAATTAGAAGTCGTCCGAACAAATCTCTATCAGATCCAACTGTGACGAGTTTCTCATTTGTGGCCTTCACCTGGACCTTCTTGCTCACAGTGTTGAAAGTCATTATCTTCAGATTGGGAATGGGGTCCCAGAAGTTGACCTCATTGAAGTCGAGTCGTTTCTCTATGAACGTAGACATCTGCTCATGGCCCTTCTCGGTACTATTGACAAGACTGTTTGCTACTTCAGTAGGCAAAACAAAACAAAAATTCACGAGAGTCTGAATCATTGGTGAAAGGGCTGATTATCATTCCAGAGGTAAAGCAGTTGACAAGCTTCTGGACGTCGTCTTCATCTCGTGCAAGTCTCTTAGGTGCCGCCTCTTTGTGGGTACCTACTCGATCACTGTCATGCACGCAGTACGCTTCCTTAAGTGCTGTTGTTACAAAAGCACGTTCATGACTTGTGAGAAACCACCTCTGTAGAGCAGCTGGACTTTGCGAAATCCCAATGATTCCTCCCTTCGATTTGGAGTCTGCGTTAACCGACTGTTCTAGTGCCATGTCTGTCCATACCTGAGAGAAGGGTTGACCAGAGCGGCTCACAGCACGGTTTCCAGTGACAAATTCCTGGTGAACTCGCGGATGTTTCACTTCATTCACACTTCGTTTCTGCTTCATATCAGATATATACACTGGTAGCCATCTGGCATAGTTTGGCCTATCCATGGCAAAGAAATGGGGAATCATTGCTGCGGTAGACGAAAGATGCAAACTCCAGTTCCCCGTCCTTTCAGCCTTGATGAATTGCAGGAGCAGCTCAACCATAGAGATATATTGTTTCCAGAAGGAAAACGTCATGGACTGTGAAGCTGCTTCTGCCTTGAACTCCTCGAACAAGGATGCCATCTTCATTACGTTGCGCTTCAACTCTTCGACAATCTGCGACATGCTAACCTTGGATTCGATGGCTTGCCTGCAAGCTTCTAGCTTACTGTTTAGCGAGTCATGATCGACTTGCTCATCTCTCGAGGTTGCCGCACCACTGCGCAAATGCACTCCACATAAGACGGTACAGAGCCTCCATGGAAAGTTTGTGTACCCTCACTCCTCGATTGTACGATTTGCCCTTCATTATGACAGATGTCGTACCGGCAGCATAAACGGCTGATTCGATAAGTAGGTCATCTAGACCTGAATTCATGAACTTCTTGCCAAGCAAGGACAAGAAATTAAGCGCCACGTGGAAACCGCCGAGTCGTATGACAGTGTTAGAGAACTTTTCAGGAAACCTCATCTGTATTTGCTTTGCCTTCGTATAAATGGCGAGGTCGGACGTAATCACAGCCTCGGCTTGACCCACACTTTCGCTGATCTTCTGCGCATGTTTCAGTACAGTATATACTGTACTGAAGTCCGTTGAAGGGCCCTCTATCATAGGGCAGTAGCCTATACAACTGGACGGAGGGAGATCTGGATAGAGAATGGCGTTATAACCGCTCCAGCCTGGGACCGAGTGCGCCATTACAGTTGCCGGCGTTAGACCAGTCAGTTTCATTCGGAGAAGTAGCCAAATCTCGTCATCCTTAAGAGCATTGGAAAGAATCTCGCTCTGACTGCTGAACCATTCATTCTTGACCTGATGGACGTACTGCGTAACTGCAGGCCTTCTGCCATGAGCCGAACATTCAAGTACCTCGTACACACTGCCACTTTCCGGTAATGAACGTCTTCTGTTAGTATGATCAGCTATCGCGGTCGGCGGTGGTTCAGGACCATACACTTTCCTTTGGAAAACAACCATAGTAGTTGCGTGGGTAGTATTCTTTCCATCCAGCGTCTCCTCGTTTAAATCATTATTGTCTGCAGCAAGCTGAACGAACGCTCCGGGAGAGATATTTGATGGCACGACTGTTCCGTATTCTTCTGCTTTAGCCATGACTTCCATAGCAAGACTTGTATCGACTGCTTTTAGCTCATCGTATGATGAGCAATGACCCATTCGATTCAAAATGGTGACGAGCTGCTTAGATACAGTAAGATGGTGCACAGTCATTGCGAGGCTGATCTGTTTTGGCATTTTCGCTCGCGCGTTCGTTGAGCAGTGGATGATGTCCTGAGCGATGCTTAAAACCCGTCTCTCGTCCTCCTTTCTCTTGCAAGAGCTTAAAGAGTCTAAGTCTTCAAGTCCAGTTTCATCAGATGTTACAATGAGGCGAATCATCCAGTACAGACTGTTGGAGATCACTCTTCTTGCAGAGCTCAGGGAAACATCGTTCACGTTAAGAGGTGTTAATGAAATGCCATCACATTTTTTTATCTCATTTCTAAGCCAACGTGCCACTTCTAGAACTAGCTCTGTAGTTATTGTAATAGGAGGGTCATCATCATGCGAAGTTTTCTGAGAAGCTTGGGCGGCGGCGTTCAGGACATCTTGGATTGATATCTGGCTGGAATATATCACCTCGGGACTGTTTTTTCTCGATTGCTGGTGGAAAACGATTCGATCTTCAAAGTATTTCTGAAAGCGTAGTTTCAGGCGTTGTTTGGTGTATGCACTTCCATCCACTCCTTTTTCTTCCAAGCGTTCACGGTAACTGGAAAGGAGAGTTATCATATCATACGCTTTTCCCTGCGCTATGCCTTCGCTAATCTCGACAGCCAGTTCTTTAAATGCTGCATCGTAAAGCGACTCTCCCTCTTCTTCCTGGAAGCTTTGGTGCTTTATATTAGACTTGCTGACATAGGACGCAAAACAGGACTTGTGATATTTACCCTCTGCTGCGATGAGATCGTTATTTGAACTCCTGAGGGCATGCAGCATCTTCTCGTCACTTTTGCTTTCTGCAGCTTTCAGGATGGAAGTACAAGCTTCAAAAGTGCAAATGTTGTGGAGATCTTTGATTTTCTTATGGGTCTTGTTACCACAAATAAAGCACTTGGACCAGTCGGTGGGTTCGGAAAAGGATCTGGATAATCGACTTCCTACGTCCGCACTGCCATGCTGTAGTATCTCTCCACCTTCTTCTTTGCGGGGAGGGAATGCCGTATATTATGTTCACTGGTGTATGCAGCGTAGCAAGACGAGTGCCACTGGAGCTCTCTATTACATAATTCCGACAAGTCTGCACGAAGCCTATTGTAAACTTCATCCTTCCTTAGGTTAATAGCTCTTATAAGTGTCTGCACTGACGATTCCTTAGCTTTTCTGAGGGTTTCATTTTTACGATCAATTTGACATATGACACACTTTGCAAAACAATTAACTCTCTTTTTCTTTGGCTCAGGGGGCAAAGGAATGTTGAAGTTTTCTTCCTTGCTAGCCATTGCAACTAAAAGGCAAATATAATGAAAACTGTGAAAATCTGAAAGGGCCAACGGAAAATACAAAGGTACCGTATCCTGGTGGATCTAATCAGCAAATTTAAAGAATGAAAATACAACAAGAAAGGCTGACTGTACGGTTGGTATAAATGTGAATATATTTTCCAATATTTCGTCAGGCACGGCCTGACTTCTTCAGGGAACTAACTCCAAGAAAAAAACGTTACAATTTTAAACACCAAAAGAATATACAATTCAACTTTACGAACTACCTAGCGTTGTTCAGGAGGTGTTGTTCTATCAAAATCAGCTGTCAAACCTTTTCTGAGGTGTGGGTTGAGCGAAACTCCAATTTTCCGGTCTCTGCTCCCTTACTATTTATACGGCGGGCAAAACTTGCGCGACTATAGAATTAAGTTAAGCTTAAACTTAAACTTAATTGTGTTGAAACGAACTGAGCTTAAAATCAAGTTCATTGAAGTAAAAGAACAAAGGAAACCCTCAATATCTACATGGATGGAAAGAAAGAGAGTGGTCTTCGAAGAGAATTTCACTGTGAAGTGATCTGACTGTCACGAACGCTTGACGAACTGCCGTGGATATTTATTGTGCTGATTGTAAAAACTTAATTCAGCTGGAATTGACAAGCCTCTTCGAAATACAAGGTAACAATACAGAATAGACTAAGCTTATACTTGTGTTGTAAACAGGTTTTCATTCTTTGGACGAATTAATTGTGTCCGCGGTTTTCGGATCTGATCTTCCCGTAAATTAATTTCAGGCCGCCTTTAGTGCTCTTTCAGTCGCATTAGTTGTACATTTACAGGCATTTCCCATTAAATATTTCGTTCCAAACTACGTGCATTATTTAGTAGAATTAACTTTTGTTTGATTTAGAAGGGCCAAGGTCTTTTACTTAATAATTTTAGCCATCTTTTCAAATTTCACTGTCAACCGTCTTGAACAAAAATTGTCGAGCTAGCGCGTTCACTGACCATATTTGTCAGGCATGGTGCGTGATTGGCTGCTGGTTTCGCGCGAAAAATGTCTAAAAATAGCCTAACTGCGAATCTGATGGGCCGCGCGCAATGCTAGATGGAAACCTCTAGTTATAGACCTCTGATAGGATGGAAAATAGTATAAAAAAGACAGGTAGACCGAAGAAGTATTTTAGTTATGAAGAAAGATTGATTGCAGGGCGTGGTTATTGCAAGTAGTTTAATGATAATAATGTTTTTTATTGTAATTTATGTAATTTTAGCTTTCATCCGGCAAGTAAATATAAGCATTTAAAATCTATAAAGCATTTAGCAAAACTGGATAAAACCAGTTTTGAAAAAAGTGGTTAAAAAAATTGAAATTAAAATGTTTGAAAAGTGAATCTTGCAAGGTCAGCAGATGTCAGCAGTGATGATGAATCAAAGTGCCCAAAAGGGCACAATATCTCATGTAACAATATGATGGCAACTGTGCAAGTTTATAATGTAACAATAGAGTTGATGTTCGCGGGCGTAAATATGTTTTTGTCCCGACTCAGGCTCCTTTTAGCCCAAGCCGCTTCGGCAAAAAACAATATTTGCTCTAACGTTCTCTTGAAAGGAAAAAAATACAGAATTCCATAAACAGCAAAGGAATAGTCATTTAGAAGTGTTAAAATTAATTGTGCAATTACGTGTATGGATTCTTCCTCGAGTTTCTGTAAGTCCTCTTCAACTAGCTGTACTCAGAAAACTGAGAATACTTCTTCGTTAATGTAAGGCCCAGAATACGGGCAACATTTTCTTTCAACTTGTCGCGCAACATTGTTGCGTTGCAAGCTGAAATGTGTTTTTGCGCGCATTACCACCCGTTTGCAAATTGCGGCAACATGTTGCACAAAGTTGAACTCGTGTCTACTTCGCGCAGCATGTTGCTGCAACTTGCAACACGGGTGGTAATACGCGCAAAAACACATTTCAACTTGCAACGCAACAATGTTGCGCGTCAAGTTGAAAGAAAATGTTGCCAGTATTACTGGGCCTTTAGGTTTTTCAGTTATTGTCGTTATAAGCTCAAAACCAATACGGTGCCAACAGTTGAATGGTTTCCAGTTCTGATTGGCTGGCTACGTTATATTCTTGTTTCTGATTGGTTCAGAGCAGCGGGCTAAAGTCTCCATTTTAGCACGCAAAATACATGTACGCCACACAGCGGTCAAACGCTCTGCGCGCGCGCGCAGTTCTCGCCAAAACCCCACTGCGAAATGTCCTAAATTTACGATGTCCTCCACTTTTCGACACTTTAAAGCTCAAACTTAAGAAATTTACTGAAAACTTAAGCTTTGTACACGGACAAGAGACTATGATCACGGAGTATGCATGGAGAATTTAAGAATTGTTATCCACCAAGTGTCTCAACTCATATTTTGGTTTACCACTGCATGTTCTTTAACGTTTCCTTACAAACTTCACGGCCATTACGCTTCAATCTCTTGCAAAATCAAGGCAGCGAAAACCGGAAGTGGCGCCGGATTTTGCGTTTGACCGCTGTGTGCATGTACGCCACAATGCCAGATGAAGTTGTTAAAGCTATTTTAGCTGAAGCCTTAATTTGAGGAGGCGGGGGTACTCCTTTATCTGGTCTTAACGAGGACATGCGGCCCGATAGTATGGCGTCAGATAGGGGACATAATCTGCACTCAGATTTCGTGGCATCGGAACGTCTTACTTGCGTCGAAAATTGTTTTTCGCGTTGTTTTTCTTTCTTCGTGGCGTTGGGTCAGTCTCTTTCTGTCGGTTGTGTCGTCGTGTAGTCGTCGTACTGTTGTTCGTCACGTCGCTCCTGTCTTTTCGTGTCGTCAAGTTGTTCGTTTCGTCGTATTGTTTTCTTCGTGGCGTTATCAGGCGGGGTTGGAAGGCAAACCCATTAGCTCTTGTGTCAATTCGCGCAAAAAATCTATCAGAACGATTCCAAAACGTTTTGACAACCTTCAAATCTTTAACTTTTCGTTGCCTGTCACTCAAGCGCGCCTTAGTTTTTCACCCATTTGTCGCAGACTATTCTTAAATCTGCTGTAAAATCACCCCTCCCACGCACGTTTTTTAGCCTATATATAGTTTTGCCTTTTCGCGATTACAATGTATTCAGCCCCAACCTTATATCCCTCTATGGAAACTCTTTCTTCAAGTAAAACTAATACACTTATATTTCAGCTCCAACAACAGCAACACTATACAAACTCGAAAAACATCCTTGAGAGAAAAGAGCACAAACCTCTTGCGCTAAAACAACGACAATTCTATGAATGTCACGAACCGTGTAGGAGTAATGTTTGGCCTGTCAACTTTTTTTATACAAACCATGTACCAGAAAGCTCTAATCAGACATTCCTCAGATTCCTGTGCTAACAATGGAAATGTTAACAATGGAACAATAGAAATCTCACAAAAATGCAATTATCTGGGAACATTTTGGTGTCAATTTTTTGATCACGTGACTTTTACCCAAATTTGGTATTTTCAGCTTAATTTTCATGAAATTTTTGCTTTTTATAATGAAATCCTTCCAAAATCTTTGCCATTTTAGCATCTTTGTATTTTTCTTGATTTTTTTCAAATCAAATTTGGAGATTTTCTGCCATTTCGGAACAATTTAGAAATCCAAGATTTAGGATCCAAGATGGCAGATCTTTTTAATATATGACGTCATTATGGCGTGTAGGACGTCATCATTGACACGTGACTACCACTAAAATAAAGATTTTCGGATGCTTTACACACCATGTACAGTTGTAAGTTTCCTTTTCGTAGCGTCAATACTTTTCGAGATACATAGGGGGGGGGGGGGGGGGGGCACTTTCTGCCCCCCAAGGTTCACGAACGAAAAAAAAGCCAAGGCCGAATAGGGTTAACATTTCGTCAACCTTTGTAACAGTATTTTTCACGTGATATTTTAAGTTTCAAACGTTCGCATGATTTGTTTACAGATTGTTATCTTAGAGGAATATGTGTTTTTCTGCAAAGTTCAAAGTTTATAGTATGCAACTTCGTAACGTTCGAGAGGCCAGCCACAACCCTTGTTCGTTAAATTTCACACCTGCCATCCTGGTAACTGGCTGGAATTTTCCATATGAACAGATGACAAAATTTGTCCCGTTACGGTTTACAGATTCCATTCATGGATTTAATACATGACGATCAGCGTGGACAAATTTTTATCTACGGAAATTAAAACATCATGACGTAATCCAAGATGAAAATGACTGAAGTACAGTGGATCCCTGTTAAAGGGATCCCCGACTGTTGGAACAAGTTGCCGTTAAAGTGATAGAAAAATAATCTGAACCTAAAATTTGTTGAAAACCGCGCAATATTATTTCAGTGTTAACGAAAAAACTGGCTACAAATCAGGTTTCAAATTTCCCGCGCGCCGCCCATTTGTATTATATGACGTATTGTGGTTGCCGCTATTGTCAGTAAACAATAGCTCTTTTGTTGTATAACAAAAGGGGCAACCATGAAACGTCATAAAATCCAAGATGGTGGCGCGCGGGTAATTTGAAACCTGATTTGTAGCCAGTTTTTTCGTTAACACTGAAATAATATTGCGCGGTTTCAACAAATTTTAGGTTCAGATTATTTTTCTATCACTTTAACGGCAACTTGTTCCAACAGTCGGGGATCCCTTTAATAAGGACACCTGTGGGCCAAAGAAAACTGGCCGTAATAACGCGGGGTTAGTCAAAATTATGGTACAGCGGATATGGCATGGAGGTTCCTTGTGTATCAAACAAACTCTTAAATTTAAATAGTCTCAGTTGACATTGAAAACAGTCTATCTGTGTGAACGTGTGAATAAGTAATGATACTAGCTTGTGCGTTCATGTGTAAATGATTTGCTATATTTACGTAAAATCTGGCTGTTGGCCGTATTACTAGGTGGCTATATTATAGGGGTTTTTATACAAAAGATTTAAAAGTGCGAGGGTGGGCGCCGTAAGGCGGGGTTCCACTGTAAAACTGAAGGGTCAGAAAGTCTCAAAAATTGTTATTGATAACTTGAAGAAATGTATTTGTCTGCTTTGATCAACCAGCATTTATTATGATGCCAAAAGAGATTTTGGTAGTGCTCATAATTAGTTACAGTCAATATCATCATGGTCTTCTTTGCAGTTTCGTTTTTGTCTTTTAGTTACTGGGGAATCCTGAGATGGTCCATAATCGACCAGGTGTTTTATATCACGTCCCTCCACTTCCTCTTTCTTGACGTGATTCTCTGTGTCACTGTAGGAGGTAGTCCACCATGGTGTTCCAGTGAAGGGTGGGATGGACAATCCCAGTCGGTCCATGAGTTCTTCCATTACTCCATCGACATAATGGTTTATAATCAAGGTGGCTTTCTTGTCCTGTGGTGTAAGAACAAGACAGGAGAATTGTATACCTCAGCTCAACCTCATTCCCAGGGTCTACTCTGCTTTCAAGATGGCGGCTGGGCACGGAGAAGACCCTGGGTCACGCTGCGAAATACTCCACGAATCGGTTCTAGGGTTCTAGGTGCAGCGTGTCTTCTCTGCGCCCAGCCACCATCTTGAAAGAGGAGTAGACCCTGGGAACGAGGTTGACCTCAGCTTTCATAAGCAGTGGGACATGTGGATCTTGTTGACTTTACAGGTTGAAGTCTAAACCTGCGAACTCTCACTCATAATGGGTTAGTTTCACGCATTACTGTATATGGGTCCAAAACTTCTATCTCGCGCATACGACTGAATTTCACGCTTGGTTCATTTACACAGGGCCTACATTGATAGCAGTTATTCATAACTGAAGTAGTTACCCTGCTTAAATATGTTTTATTATTATTATTATTATTATTATTATTACAAGTGGAACCAGTTAAGAGCAATATATAATTATTTATTAGTTGAACCTCTCCTTGCGGACACCTCTCTAGTACGGACAGTTTCCTTCTATAATACGGACAACGGCCACTAAATCTCGGCCCCAGAGAGCAAATTCATATAAAATTAACCTCTATATTTACGGACACTAAAGTGATAACAGTTTGTATTTAATACAATTTCCTGTTTGTGGTTACAGCATCTTACAGATCAAAGTTAAGTTATTACAATAAGTACCATTTGTTTTCAACCAGTTTATCGACATGTTATTGCCATTTGTCATCGAGATTTCTTATCTTCAGTGGAGCCTTTTAAGTGACGTCATATTCATGACCTCTATAATACGGACACCTGTCTAATACGGCCACTTTGCTCCATCCCTTCGGTGTCCGTATTATAGAGGTTCAACTGTATAAACCATGAATATTAGGATGGGGAATTTTACCTGCCAGAGTTTCAGCAAACGCTGCACACCAATGAAGCAAGAATCAACAGGGGCGGATCCAGGAATTTTTGATAGGGGGGGTCCCATGGTTTCCCGAAAATGCGAAGTAGAATTTTTGGAAGTATACAATACTGAGTTATTACTTAAAGGCGTAAAGGGGGTGTTTAGAGGCCTCCCCCAGAAAATTTTGAGATTTCAGGCTCTGAAAAGTGCATTTGGTGGATCCTGGAGATGGTTTTGCTATGGATAATGGAGAAAGAAAAAAACCCTCAGGTCTGATAGGGGGTCCGCCCCCCCCCCCCCCCCCCGACCCTCCCCCTGGATCCGCCACTGATCAAATTCAATATTTTGGGTCCTTTAATAAAATCAATTGATGGATCGATTGACAGATAAATCGTTTTATTGATTGATTGATTGATTGATTGATTGGATCAATAAATGACATCAACCAATCAATCAATCAATCAATCAAGCACTCAAGCAATCAAAACAATCAAGCAAGCAATCACTCCTTCACCTCTACCTAACCGCCTTTCTGTTCATCCTCCATCAATCAAATAGTCAATTAATCAGTCAGCCAATTAAACCATCAATTGATCAATCAATCAATCAATCAGCCAGTCAATCAATGAAATATTCCAAACAATCAGACGTATAAGCCACTTAGGCTTATATGTACTGAGTACAGACTTTTTAGCACTATATTCTATTCCAGTTAGATGTTGTCTAGCCTGTGTCATCTGCAACGCAGGCTACATGTTGTCAAACTGTATTGGCCTTGATTATTAACCAACTACAGTGGAACGCTGCCTTACCACCACCTGCTTTTTTGGCCGGAAAAAAAAAGCTCAGTAATCAACAACCACCTTTTTGAGTCCTGTTAATTTCCAGTGATATACGTGAATGAATTTTAGACAGTTACAATGTACAATAACATACCTCAGTCATGTTTGCTGTACTGCAAACAGGAGTCCTTGGGGCCTTAGAATTTAATATTATATCTGTCATAAAAGCTTTTAAAAGGTATCAGATTAAGATATAGTACCATAAATTTAACCTACATGCACCATGTTTAAAACAGGAGCTGACCCCACTAATATGTCTATTAAGCTTTTATGGCCTGTCAGTGGTCATAATGACAGCTTTCCACTGTAACTTGTACTTAGTCACATTCATTTTAATACTGAATTTAACCACTTTTAATAGCCTACAGAAAAGGCACCGGTAATTATTTATATTTTAAGTTCTCAATTCTCAAGCTAGTTGCACAATCATTTCTCTCATCTTTATTCTTTCATTCTGGAACACCTTAATATTAGAATCATTTGATAGGGTTAATTTTCCAAAGCAAAGTCTTAAGGTGAGTTTCATTTTCCTGATTTTCCTGGCATCAATGGTGGCTTACATATGGAATTGTAAATAGTGCCTGGTCAGAAGCTTATTGTCTTCCTGTCTGGTCTTATAGCAATGCCAAATAACAGACCAAGGGCTATGTAATATCCTGCAAAAAAAACAAAGAGTAAATAAATTATTAATTATTTAGCCTGTGTGGCAGGCGTAGAAAGGGGAGGGAGGAGGGGAGTTTCGCGAGCGCAAAGCACGAGGAATCGGAGCTTCGCTCTCTCCTTGTGCTTCGCGCTCGAACTCCCCTCCTCCCTACCCCCTTTATTAATTATTGTTCTTGCAAGTTGGTTGTGACAATACAACTGTGACCTCTCACGCGAAAACGTACACTACGGCTATCCGTTCGAACGGGTGAAACGCACGGCTATCGAACGGGTGAGAAACGGGTCACCAAAAAAAAAAAACGGATGAGACTGAACGGGTGAACGGCTCATGAATAATTTCGAACGGATGAGACTGAACGACTGAACGGCTCATGAATAATTTCGAACGGATGAGACTGAACGACTGAACGGCTCATGAATAATTTCGAACGGATAGCCATGAACGGCTGAACGGCTCATGAAAAATTTCGAACGGATAGCCATGAACGGCTGAACGGCTCGTGAAAAATTTCGAACGGATAGCCATGAACGGCTGAACGGCTCATGTAAAATTTAAACGGAAAACCGTGAATCGCTGAACAGGAAAGAAAACCTACTATACGCAAACGGCATACAAAGGTCAAATGATTATTCGAACCGTAGCCGCTGTTTGTCGCTTGGTTTACTGATAATTATATATTTTTTTTTTTCGGCAGCGTCGCTTGTTGTAAAAATACAATTCCACACTGACGTTTATAAACTGTTAGACTTTAAAACGGAATACAAGCACTTTTATCAAAGAGCAAACAGCTGAACTGCAAGCGAACTTGGTTGTACTCATCGAAGCATGACTTTGTGTAAGTTTGCGAACTGGCCAAAATTTGCATACGAAATACAAAACAGTCGTGACAGGTAACGCAACATTACTTTTCAATGGTCAGGATTTGCCGCACAAATTTCACGAACTTGCAATTCGCAAGTAGTAAATTGTCAATAGACTTTTGAATTGTCAACTTGTGAATCAACGAATTCGAAAAACAAAGGGAGGCCAAACAAAGTCTTCTAGCTTCATTGATCTTGTCGCGCCATTTGTTTACACTTTGGCGTCTTTGTAGATTCACTGTCAGATAAGAAATAACCTCGCCGGCCGTAAGATTTCGGCCCGGGATTTCGGTCCATTCATTTCAGCTTGTGGTGCACGGCCCGAAAGCCGGTTACATTCGAAATGCCCCGAAATCAGTTTATAAACGATGGTTGATCCACCGCGCAAATTTCACGGCCTTGCATAAAATTATTTTAATTCGCAAGTCGTACAACAAATTCGAATAAGTCTTCATTGATCTTGTCGTGACATTTTGTTTACACTTTGACGTCTTTGTAGATTCACTGTCGGATAAGAAATAACCGGCCGGCCGAAAACGGGTGAATGTTTACTCGGAACGGATGACCCAAGTCGTTCGAACGGATAGCGATTTTTTTTGAACGGATGACCCAAGTCGTTCGAACGGATAGCGATTTTATTTGAACGGATGACCCAAGCCGTTCGAACGGATACCGATTTTTTTTGAACGGATGACCCAAGTCGTTCGAACGGATAGCGATTTTATTTGAACGGATGACCCAAGCCGTTCGAACGGATAGCGATTTTTTTTGAACGGATGACCCAAGTCGTTCGAACGGATAGAGATTTTTTTTGAACGGATGACTCAAGTCGTTCGAACGGATGCAAATTTTTTCGGAACGGCTAGTGAACGGCTTGTGAACGGAATTCCGTTTTAAAACGGAAAGCCGTTAGTGTACGTTTTCGCGTGAGAGGTCACAACTATTGAATAGACTAGATTTGCATGTTTAGTCAAGTGTAACCATGGTTATGCAAACTATTGGCAGTACAGTACGTAGGAACCCGTTAACTCAAACTCGGTTAACTTGAACTCCTCGCTAACTCGAACTAATTACTTTCCCTTGGCTCATGTATATGTAACTCATTGATAACAACGTGATAATGTATAGAAACGTAATTCAAGACCATAAAAGAGCGATAAATTACCCTGCTTAAAACAATTTAGCAGGGTAATTCATTTCCGGAGTGATGCAGTTCAAAGACGACATAATTAACTTATAAAAAAAATTACTAATTGTACCAAATATGACTTGTGATTGTGAATGAATAATAAAACCAGAATGACCTTATTAATTATTAACATGATAATTTAATACCAACCCCGCTAACTCAAACTATTTTTTGTTTCCCTTGGGAGTTTGAGTTAGAGGGTTTCTACTGTATATTTGTGATAAATACATGTACATGTAGTAGTGCAGTAATTTTATAGTGGCATTTATCTCCCCTCCCTTTTATAATGCCTTGTCCAACTGGCCAAGAGCAAATTCCTGTGTTAGCCATCATTCACTTGGCCATATGTTTTGCACAGTTACTTTGCAGAGGGATCGTAGCGCAATAATAAGTAGTCTTTTAATACATTTGCTATTGTCATCCACAATTTGTTTTTGACAGAATATGCTAAGTTTGGCTCATAAACTAGGCACATGCAACAGTTGCACACAAATGATCTAGCAACTAAAATAATTTTCAAGACAGTGCCACAGCATGGACAAAAATAGTTTTCAAGCCAGTGCAAACCCAGCAACAATATCCAGCTCAAAACTGCCCAACAACAAAAATACACAGAGTCAAAAACAATTTGTATCCTAATGCCAGGCAAAATAAGTTTGAAGCTACAACTAGCAAGGCATTAAACAACTAAAAAAAAAACAGTATATAAAGCTTAGCAAAACAACTCTGAATGGCCAGCGACAAAAATAATTTTGAACCCAATTTAAATCTGAACGTTCCAGCAACAAAAACAATTTTGAACCCAGTGACAAAACCATTTAGAACGGTCAAGCGACAAAAATAATTCTCAGCAACTCTGTACAATCGAGCAACTAATATAATTTTCAAGACAGCATCGCTGAGAGTAGACAAAAATATGTGTACGCGACTATACTATTGAGTCTATTCCATGGGTGCTATATACATGCATTTAGTTTCCTCAGTAAAAGTAAATTTAATCATTTCCCACAGTAACTGTCAAAACCAAATCAAACATTGTGGTCATAAATAAGTTAAGCTTGTTATCGGAGAAAGATATTGAAACAAACGCACTTGACTTGTTTGTAAAAAATGTCAAGACAGCTACATATTTGACCGACCGATTTCTTATGACCTGTTTTGCATTAAGTTTATTTTCTTTTGATAAACAATTTGGACCCATGAGAAAATTTTACACCAATGCCTAGCTAATGAACTTACCTTCAATGTATATAACTGCACATTCCTTCGGCTTTATGGCTCGATAAAGAAGTCCATTAAACGGTAATGATAGACCGACGTTTTAAGTTCCAGCGCCATGAATCGCTGCATGAATAGTACATCTCGCCAAAAGCGAAGCTTATTCAAGCGGCATTCGGGGTAAGCCAAGGTTTTCCATCGAAGGAAAACGTACAGAATACTGGTATCTCTGTTTCCCTCGACAGATGACTTGACTTGAGCAACACAATATCAAATGCAGTCCGAGAAACTTTTTACCACTCAATCTGACTCAATCGCCAAACAGAAACAAACAACCAAGCTGGGTAACCGCTGGTCAGCGCTGAGTACGTCATGTATGATAGCAATAGTGTCTTGTTCCACACTCGTTCCCAGGCCCTCGCCCCAGGCCCTGTCGGTTATTTAGGCAAAATTACATCTATCCCAGCTATGAAGCAAACATTTTAGGACAAAAATATCACCACTAGTAGGAAGAGAACATACAAACCTCGGATACGAGTTTCCTTTTAATTTTAAATTGAAAACTCGCTGAACATGAGGAATTAATAAGATCAATGCATGAGTTTAGCCCTGTTATGTTTTACCAAAAAAATAATAATCGCCTATTTAACAAACCTTACTAAAATGTCATTACATAAATTGCTGTTTCATTGCGCATAATGTACTTTTAAAGCAATTTGAAATATTCAAAGCGATCTAGTCACATGACTGATGACGTCAAATTAACGTCAAGTTGCCAAAACGTGTTCCTTACTTAAACATCTATCCACATGTATATTTTTGTGCTATGCACCTTACCCTTTATGAGATATCGCAGAACTAAGTTTCCACCCATTTTTGCCCTCGTGTATAGCCTCCTTAAATTTAAAATGCCAGATGTAAACTGGCCATTTCAAAATGCCCTATATCAATATCTTGCTGACTATGTTGATTGCTTTTTAATGGATAGTGGCCTATTCTCACAGTAAACAAAAACGCATTTTCGGGCATGGTCACGTGACTAATGACGTTGTTAGTTTGATATGAGAGTTATTTTATGGTAAGTGTTATTACCTTGTGGTGCTACACCCTTCTGGGCCTCAAATTGACAAAGTTATTTGGCATTGAAAAATGTTAAGTTGCAAAGGATTCTGGGAAGGTTCTTATTATAATTATATATTGCTCTTATAATTACAAGTGGAACCGGCTAAGAGCAATATCTGGTAAAATTATTACATAACGGATTTTGATCTTTATCTAAGTGAAAATAATTCATTGATGTACCGTAGTGATTGGATTTAGCACCCTCCTTCCAATGAGCGCCCCCTTTCTAATAAGCGCTCCCCCTTGAGTGTCGTTTTGTTAATAAGCGCCCCTATTCCAATAACCGCCCCCTTCCAATATTGCGTAAGGACGTAAGCGCCCTATTCCAATAAGCGCTCCCTACCACCATGTACAGGAACAAAAAGGTGACATTATAACACTAAATGGGCACCAGAAGGTGATCAGGTAGACAAAAGTGAGAACGGCGCAGAGAGACACGATGGAGAACTACCTTCTACTCTGACTAAGTAAACCTGTATCGTTTTTAGTTATAGTTATAGTTATTAGTGTTACAGTTTCTGTTATTGTTCATTAAAGTGCTTTTTCACACTTCAATGATTATGTCAAAAACAAATAAGCGCCCCGTCCCTAATAAGCACCTCCCTTGAGCTACCAAAAGTAAATTAGCGCTCCGGGCGCTAAATCGAATCATTACGGTACATGTTTACCGGTATATTATATACAATGAAACCTGCATTGAGGAGACACCCTCAGGACAAGGAGGAGTGTTCCCTTAATAGAGGTGTCCCTTTAATAGAGGTAATATATTACAAAGATTAATTAGCATTAATTTTGCTGGGACAAAAGTTTGTGTTCCCTTAAAGGAGGTGTCCTTATTAATAAGTAGAGGTTCTGTCCACTGATGTCATACCTGTTACCTCTAATAAGGACACCACTCTTACTAATACATGCACTTAATTGGTCTGTCCCTTCTGTGTCTATATAAGAGAGGGCAGATAATACATGTGCATACACTTTGGTCTGTCCCTTCGGTGTCTGTATTAGAGAGGGCAGATAAATCAGACCATGATAATTGTATATCTTGTGACTTAATTTGTATATCTATCTGAGTGGGCACCTTCCTATTTGGAACGAGGTTAAGTTTATTGACAGAGACCCTCACTGGTTCACTTGTAAGGTTAAAGAGGCCATACACATAAGACTCCATCCAAGCTTTAGAAGATACCCGGCGTGAACAATCGATGAAATCGATGATCGATGAAAATCGATGGTAATCGATGCCAATTAATTGATTGATGTCGATAATCGATGACCAATCGATGACTAAGAATTTTGTGATTATCGATTGTTATCGATTATCAATATCAATCAATTAATTGGCATCGATTATCATCGATTGTTATCGATTGTTATTGATTATCATCGATCATCGATTTTATCTGCACGCATGTATCTGAATGCAAATCGCAACAGCGTGATCTAACCCTGCTCGGCCACCCCTCCTGCTGCTTTCTGTGTATTTTATCGCAGTGATGATTTGTGACTGCTCAGACAAATATATATTTTATTTGAAACCTTGTAAAGAAGCTTACAAATAAACAGCAATTTGTATTTGTCCTTCAGTCCTCTGAAGTATATTGCATATGTTTCTTTTCAGCCTCCTTCCCGAGCGCACCAAATCCCCGAGTGGATAGCCGATGTGACAAAATTGCAAGAAAATAATATATTCACAGGACTGAATACAATATGCTAATCAATGAAAACCAATAGCAATCGATAACAATCGATGAGGCCACAAACATTTTCATGTGATTATCGATTGGTCATCGATTGGCCAATACCAATCGATATCAATTAACTAATCGATTGATCGATTGGATTTCCGATGATCGATTTCCATCGATTGTTCAGGCCGGGAAGATAACACCTACCACTGAAATTTGACTTATGAATTTATTCATGATCAAGAATCCTGCGCGACCTTAAGTGCATGCAATAGACACGCGAATGACGTAGGTATCCAATTACCACAATCCTATTTCAATGAGTTGTATTTGGACAGCTGTAATTGGACACCCACATGATCATGCTCCAGTTACATAAAAAAATGCACAGAGAACCAATCAAAACAATAATTCTGTTCTTGATATGATTTATGTCTAAACACATAATTATTAGAAGAATGCAGCCAAAATATGAAGCTTGCTGCTCTCTTAAAATCATTGTAACACCTCACCTGGTTTCAAATGATAACAAACCAAGTACTAACACATCAATGTTACTTACATGCCTTGTTTTTTGAAGATTGACAACAACTAACTTTCCACCATTTTTGACAGTAAACACTGGTAGGTTGCCACTAGGTTGGATTTGGAGTGAACTTCCAAGGCACACTGCTAAGTCAGCTTGCCTGCAATTGAGGGTTATGAAAATTAACATTTTAGTTATTAATCATCATCATCATTTTATTTAAACATAGTATCACATTCATCATAATAATGTTCTTCCTGATCGAGAGCCATGATATGTAACATATATTATAAAAAATTAAAGTACTTATAAAATCCATCTACAACCACTAATGTCTTGTAAATACAACAATGGCAAATACACAGAACTAAATTTCAGACTCACAAAAATATGTGAAAATAATGATTTACATGCAGTACATGTATAATTCCATTTGAGCATGACAATGATAATTTCAAAATGTTTTACAAAGTATATACATAAATTTCACATGACATCAAAGAGAGCTGACCAAATAAGAGAATGGATGGCTTGAAAACCATTTATTTACTATTACTTAATTACTATTCGACAATTATTATAACTATTACTTAAGGTGGTTCCTTAGTATTGCACTGTACATCCTTTCTGCGCATAATTTTGCGCGTGATTAGCACACACACATTAAATCAAAGCGCCTGTGAGGCAAGTCGTGAATGAAAAGGATATTATGATTACAGCTGCTTTCTATTCTTGTTTTTTTTTTTTTTTTTTTACTACTAGGCAAAATTACATTATTTTATTTCCATCAGTTTCAGTTGATTCAGAATGCACGTGACAAAAATCATGCAATATTTTTCTTGTTGTGCAATCATCCCCTGAAATTTCTACTATTACATGTGGAAACCGGATTGATGTGCTTCATGAGAGAATTTGTAGACAGTTTGATGGTGTTCTTTGCCAATTTTGTCAAGGTTTTCACTCATTACGGTTGGTGAACACGGCATTAATGTAGGGTAGTTTCAAACAGTGTTATAAAGCGTTACATCATTTACTGTTAAAAAGGCGCTTTGTTTCATTTACACTAGAATAAAACACTCATCTTAAAAATTAAATAGTGTGTTTCTGCTGTTTATAAGCTATATTGTATGCACAAAACAACGGGTCTACGAGCATTTGCAGTCATAGAGATTTTTTTTTTTACATAAAAGTCTGACAATTTTTACATGTATGTTACCCATACAATGTAATTTCACACATTTTCGGTATAACTTAGCTTTTTAAACTCTCGCGGGTGTTGAATCTTCGTGCAGATATTTTTGTTTGATATTGTGGTAAATTAAGCTTTTTACAAAATAATTTAAATCTTGTCTCATATTTGGAAAAACTGATCGTTTTGAGAGCAGATCTTTGACAGTGTATGTCACCGATCGTGTTTTTTATCGCATTGCGTGATCAAGCCGAAAAGTTTTTTTAAATCTATGTAAATCTTTAGTCAACGGCCAGTCAATCTCGTACCCAGAGTCAACGGTCTCCTCGGTCAGCGGGTCGTCCCCAGAGTCTAACCTGGCGACGACCCGCTGACCGAGGAGACCGTTGACTCTGGGCACGAGATTGACGGCCAGTCAGTCATGAAAAACATTTGATTGATACTTTAACTAGTAATACGTGACTCGCAGGTCCTCGCGAAACTCGGAGAAGTGCCTTTTTTTTGGTGTGTGTGTGTGGTGTGTGTGTGGGGGGGGGGGGGGGGGTTAAAGGGTTATATATATATATATATTTTTTTTTGAGTAAGTAAAGACTTTATTGAGTATTATGATTACTTATGCTACTTTATACAATTGGAAGCTCTACTTACAATTCCTTACATTACATACAATACGATACTTACATTACTTACAATACGATACTTACACTACTTACAATACGGTACAAAAGAAAGAACACTACTTACAATACATACTACAATACTATTACAATGCGGCAATTTACAAAACTCTTACATGATTCCTTTCGCTATTACACACAACAATTTTTACTACTATTATACTCAAGATCAGCGGCTTTACACTGACTGTGATTTCTTTACTTGTACGGCATAGCTTTTCTAATACAAAATAGATAAATGGTAATAAGGAGGAGTCAGTTTCTCGGAAGGTTTAGAGTAATTAGATTATGATTAGAGTGTTTTGGAAAAAATTTGTTAGATTAGTTTCCGACGCAGTATTTCGGGAGGAATTTATCGACAAACTCTGGAAGAAGAATAGCCTTATTATGTAGTTTACATGTATAGATGTAATATCGCATAACTAAAGATGTGAAATTAAAACTATTCTTTATATTATTGTCGAGAGAGCTGTCATGGATGCCGAATAATTGTTCTTCTATTGTCGGATTGATTTGGGATGCATATGTTTTGTTGAACCAATTAATTACGTTTTGCACAAAAGATTTGACAAATGTGCAATCTATAAATGTATGATTGATAGAATCATGTTCCCCGCAGTACAGACATTCATCGTCTGCCTTAAAACCATATCTGAACAGTTCTTTCTTTGTTACTATGATTCTATGTATGAATCTAAACTGAAAGTCTTTTAACTTATTTTCTTTGGGTTAAAGGGTTATATATAAGAATTTGGCTGGGGTGGATTACTTGAAGTTGGACTTAAATTGAATTGTATATATTAAATTGTCCTGAATGGGGAGGAATATATCTTTTTAGAGACAATTTTATTTTATAAATAAAAATTTGGCAAGAGTGGATGACTTGGCTTGAATAGGAGTAAAGAGAGTGTTGACAAATTTGAAGAGATTGTTTGGAGGGATACCATTGGATAGGTGGTTGTGGATTGGGGAGATGGAGGGGGTTGTTATAATGAGTCAAAATCTCTGTCTAACTATGGATCAGATAGGCCGGGATGGAGAAGAGGACTGATTTTTCTGTTTGGCCAGTCTGTGATTGTGGAGCAGTGGGGAATTTAGGGGAGGGGCCTGGACATCATCACCCCCCTTATAGTGAAGTGCAAAACATTAGCCCCCCCCCCCCCTTATATGAGGAACTGAAAGTCTTACCTTAACCCTCCCTATTAATTAGAGCAAGGAAATGCCCATCTTCACTTAACCACCCTCCTCCCCCCACCTTTGTGCACTTCTGAATACGAAACTGGAATGAATATTGTGTGGTTCCAGAAAATATCCATACCCCATCACGGTAGGTTTTTTGGTTTGAACCAACCCCTGGAAATTCCAGTTTAGCTTCATACTTTCCTTTAAAAGTTTTGGCTTTTGAGATCCCCCTCCCCCTCGGAATTTCCAATGACCTTTCTTGGGGTGGGTATGGTTATTTTCTGGAACTACACATTTATTTTCAGCATAGGTAAAATGAACACACGGACCGAACAGTACTTAAAAAGCTCCATATTAATAAAGAAACCTATAATATTGTTCAGTAATATATTCATTTGTCAATACTATATATTATAGAAATTGGCCATAACAGTTAACAACTTTGTATGTTCATTGGGGTACCGGTATATTATTCCAAAACATAAATGTAAATCAGTTACATGGAAGCTGTTTCATCCTCATAAAGACACTAGCAGCTTATTGAGCAACTACAAGCAAACTCAGACTGGATTTAAACAAGGAATGTGTTTCTTCAGTCTGTCATGGAAATTATCACTTCTTCAATCAATTACTGCATATACTCAGTTCCCTGTTGAGAAAAAAATTCAAAGAAATATTGACCTACTTGTACATGGAAATTATATTGACTGAATTTTGGTAACAGTCATATACTGGTCAAAAGATAAAGAACACAAAAATAAGATGGAAATTGCTAGAATATAGCTGGATAGGTGATTTAACATTGATTTCCCTTCAAAACATAAGAGGAAAATAACATGTAAAAATCATGGTGCTAGTTTGCAAGGATTATAAAGACAACTTCAATGCAACCAAACAGTCCTGAGGAGAATGACACAAAAATTTACTCTACACATCTCCAGATATATATTATACTGTAACTTAATATATATAGTCATGCAAATATAGCTATTATTTACAATTATACAGTCATCTTCTTGATTGATGGCCGACAGAAAATAAATTTGGAGGTTGAATAAGCTCCTACAATCGCTTTGTTTCATTGCTGGTTATCTGTGACATCCACAATGCAAGGTGTTGTTTGTATGTTATTTCCTTCAAAATTCAACCATCTTTAAACTCAAGTAGCGAAAAAACCGTAAGAGGTGCGATGAGGTGCGACCCCATTTAAGTATACCTCATGAATTGAACTTTAAAATCAAGGAATTCTGGCTTCGGTCCTTCAAACCTCGATGCATAAATCGTATCACCCGACTTATAAAATTACAGAAATTACGACGCCATTTTATTTTGGGAGCCAGCAGTTTAGACAGTTTTAGCCAAAATCATTCCTAGTTATGTCACCAAAATATCGAAACAAAACACCCCAGATGGTATCTTTAATTACTTACCTTTCTTCTGATGCCCTGTGCTTTTTCAATGCTGCTATGAAATGAGAAAAAATAGGCGAAAAACAACTCGATATCATTCGCCTTCGAATCGCGAAACGTGCACAATCGCCTCCCATACTGCAGTTCGCGCCGGCGACAGTTCGGCTGTTGCCGTGTAAAATGTTCTCTTCGTTTGCATCTACCGCGAGTGGCAAATTCGCATCTGGTCACTCGATCAGAATATTGGCAAATTATTTTTAGACGCAAGTCGTGGTAGTCTGAAGGGGTGAGCCCCGTCCTCCATCTAAAATTCGATCGATTTGTATTTTAAAAAAAATATGTCGTAGTCAATGTTATTTTAAACCCATAAAAATTCGATCGATAAACAAACTTGGAGTAAAATTCTTGAGTAGCCGTTCCTGTTTCTACATTTACGTGTACAGCGGCTGGACAATGACATTGGAATGCGTGGCGTTACATTAGACTGGTTTCGTTCATATCTCTCTAATCGATGCCACAAGTCTGCGCTAATGGATCCTTGTCCAAGCAATGCCGTCTAAACTGTGGTGTACCACAAGGGTCCTGTTTGGGCCCTCTGTTGTTTGTTATGTACACTTCTACGCTGTTCAAGGTTATCGAACGTCATCTCCCCAATGCCCATTGTTATGCCGATGATACTCAGCTATACGTGAGTTTTAAGCCTGATGATGCTAATGCACAGGACGAGGCCCTTCGCGCAATGGAGTATTGTATTGATGATCTAAGGAACTGGCTGATTGAAGGCAGACTGTTACTAAATGATGATAAAACTGAATTTTAGTAATTGGAACTCGTCAACTACTAAATAAATTAAATCCGTCAGTACTTCATGTTGTGATGATACGATTGATCCTTCTGTTAAAGTCAGGAACTTGGGAACTATTTTGATAATTCAATTAGTATGGATGCTCATATTAATCAAGTTGTAAGGCTGCTTTCTATCATATTCACAATATTCGCAGGATTTCAAAATACCTTTCTCAGGAATGCCTAAAAACATTAATTCATGCTTTTGTTACATCACGACTAGATTATTGTAATAGCTTGCTCTATGGCCTTCCTAAATATCAGATCAGTAAAACTACAACGAGTACAGAACACTGCTGCTAGATTAATAACGAACACTAGAAAGTACGATCATATTACACCGCCTCTATATAGCCTTCACTGGCTACCTGTTTTTACGTATTCATTTTAAAATTTTAATTATTACTTTAAGGCTATATATAATATCTCGCCCAGCTATATTTGTAACTTAGTGTCTATTAAGTCCTGTTCTGTTATTCTCTTCGATCTAATAAGTCATTATTTTTAGACCGTCCCAAGGGCGTATGCTATCAACATTAGGGGCTCGTTCTTTTTTCGCTGCTGCCCCCACACTATGGAATAGCCTTCCATACATATTCGGGAAATAAAATCACTTAGCGTTTCAAAAAGCAGCTTAAGACATTTTTTTAACATAGCTTACAATAGATAATACAATTGGTTGAGTTTTTCTCAACGCTTATTTCTAGTAATGTATTAGTTTAGGAGTTTTTCATAGTTTTATCTTATTGTATATATATCTTAATTAATTCATCTTATTGTATACATATTTTAATTATATATATACATACATTTAATTCATTCATGTAAAGCGCTTTTGATCATTTTAATGTTAAAAGGCGCTATATCAAGTCAATAAATTATTATTATTATTATTATTATTACAAAGATTACGTTGAAGTCAATGTTATTAAGGTGATTCCTTGGTATTGCATTGCGCATCCTTACTGCGCATAATTTATTGCATCATTTGCGCGCGCCACGCGTCATTTAGCGCGAGTACGAGCGCGCGCACATACAGAACATTACAGGATTTCTTTCAGACAAAGCTTGGCTGGGAAATAAATGGTCGTTTTCTTCTAAACAAGCACGGTGACCCCATTTTTTATTTCATAATTTTAATAAGAACAGTATCTACATTACACAAGAAAAAGATGGGCAGAAATCTATGATCAGTTTTTTGGCAATTTAACTAAATTCTCCGGAGGGAGCCACTACGGTCCCACAGCGCATATCCAATTTGAATCTACTTTGGAGTGTAAAGTAAATACAAAGGAAATCGAAGACATTTTTCTGGAACGTCGGTGAATAAACAATGGAATAAAGTCAAACTCTGTGCGATATCACGGCTGCATTGAAAAACATCGAGCTTATTTGCTGCGCACGGTTTTTGCCAAAAGGGGCCAAAATGACCGCATTCGTCAGCATTGTGGCGTGGAAACGAGCACGGTGACCCCCTCTTTTTATCACGTTTTTATTATCTCCTTGACTTGTTACAAAAGTGTACCAAGTTTCATCGGAAATCTATGTTTGGTTCTATTACCAGGGAATTACCTTAAGCAAAGAAAAGGGGTAAAAAAAGAACGGCTCGGATTTGAACCGAAAAAAAGGACCCTTTAGGATTAGTACTCTCACCCTCAATCCGAAGATCAGATTTAAAAGTTAGCGCCTTAAGCCATTAGGCCACACAAGCGCGCCATGTGACGTCATTACTGTCAACCACGATTTCCACAAACAAATAAATAAATAAATATGACCGTAAAGTCCAGATGAGAATTGATCCCGCGTCAGCTTTTGGAGGACAGAATTATAAACCCCGCTACGCGAGGCCTTCAGCCTCGCTTTGCGAGGAATTATTTCGCCAAATTGTTTATTTTAATTTATTATTTATATTTGTGAAAACAAAGTGCTTGGAAAGCTTAAAACAGAGGTTTTTAACCCGACCTGGCGAGCAATATTCAGTAGTTTTCAGTGTTTTCTCGCTTGAGTGAGCATGGCAAATATGCAAATATTCGTGTTGATTTCTTGTTGACATTTAAACAAATCTTGGAAATCATGGAAGATAGATGATTACTTTAAAATCTTTCACAAAAATAGCACATCAAATCTTCATTGATATTTTGGAAAAAAGAGCATAAAAAATTATTTGATGGTAAAAAGAAAGACGTTTCGTGAACTTACATTTGGACAACTGAAACCCGAGATGGAATGTTTTAATCCAGACGTGCATTCAAGCATGTCCACAACAACAGTGAGATAATACATTTTCGAAAGACCCTTCCCGTTTTACTTTCATGTGTACAAAAAAGCAAGACCTTGGTTATAAATGAAGGAAGAATATTTGTTTACTTAAAGCAAAATATACTGACTTGAAGTCCTTTGGCTTCTGCTAATCCGGTAGCCTTCCAAACGCGGATGCGAAATATTCTTATTTCCATTTCGAACTCCAAAAAGGTACACTTTAATTGAAAGAGGGAAGAAATACCGTCTTGAAAATTTAGAAGCGAGCCGTACTGTGAGTATGCCATGTTGCTAGTTAGTTCGCGATCTCGCATTGTGTGAGCCTGCGTCTTGAGTGTGCCTGCGGTAATTTAATATCAACTTGATATAAACTTGCCAGGTTACAAAGTTTAACACTGAACGATCGAGTGACATTTTATTCCCATACTGACTGCAAGAAGTCGTTAATCACGACTTAAATATTAAATATTATTATTATTATTATTAAAAAATGGCGGCGTTTTCATTGTGGCTATGCTCACCAGAGAGGTAAATGATTGTTTTCTTGTAAATGAGCGTGGTGACCTATCATTTTTTTCGCATATTTTAGCCTAGTAATCATCTTCTTTCTATACAAGGAGTTAGAGTATAGACCAGTTCCTAGTGCAGAAAAATTAATTATCACTGGAAATGTAAAATCAAAGGGTGCTTTCAGCAATTTTCGTGTCACAGAGCCTCTCTCCAAAAGAGCCACTCTACCCTGCGTAGCAGGTGCTGTAGCAATGTAACGTGCAAGAGCTCGACCTACTCCTACTCCGGTAATGTGCTTAAGTGAGTGATGAAAGTTGTGAGACGATAGTCAGCTCTGAGGTCAACTTTACTGAACTAGTTAATTCAATAATATCTTTGGTCACGTAATCGTCAAGCTAGACAAAATTGTTTGCGCATAAAACGAAAAGGGGTTCTCCCGCACATGTGAGAGACTGGGGGAACTGTTTGATCGATATGCAATTGTGACCTCTCACGCGAAAACGTACAACACAGCTATCCGTTCGAACGGGTGAAATGCACGGCTATCGAACGGGTGAGAAACGGGTCACCAAGCCGTTTGAAACGGATGAGACTGAACGGGTGAACGGCTCATGAATAATTTCGAACGGATGAGACTGAACGACTGAACGGCTCATGAATAATTTCGAACGGATAACCATGAACGGCCTGAACGGCTCATGAAAAATTTCGAACGGATAACCATGAACGGCTGAATGGCTCATGAAAAATTTCGAACGGATAACCTTGAACGGCTAAACGGCTCATGAAAAAATTTCGAATGGATAGCCATGAACGGCTGAACGGCTCATGAAAAATTTTGAACGGATAGCCACGGACGGTTGAACGGGTCATGAAAAATTTCGAACGGATAGCCATGAACGGCTGAACAGCTCATGTAAAATTTTGAACGGAAAACCGTGAATCGCTGAACAGGAAAGAAAACCTACGCAAACAGCTATAAAACCTGAGCGGCCAAGAAAAATTATTTTTTAATGGCTGATCAACAAGCATTGGCACACTCTACGCGCATCCAAAAAAGCAGACAAACAGTTGAAGAGAACAGAAACTGAACCAAAAACCCAGACTGAAGCAGCCTAACTTAAAACGTGATGGCTCGACCAGAGTTCTCTGAATAGAATGCAAACAAAACCATGCATACAAATGTCAAATGATTATTCGAAGCGTAGCCGCTGTTTGCCGCTTGGTTTACTGATATTATAGTTTTTTTTCTTTTCGGCAGCGTCGCTTGTTGTAAAAATAGGTCCGCGACGCGTACTCAAATGGCTACTGCGGTTTTACGCGGAGAATGCGCATAGCGAATAATATTAAGCTGAGTTAACGAAATGGATTGGGACCCTGCGATGTCACTCAGTATTAGGTGGATTCTCGGAAATATCATGCATCTTACATGTACGTTTTAATAACGACTTGTCTATGTTGTTCACGCTAACGCAATGGAAGATTACGATATGCTTCAATTCGAAGGGAAGATGGACTTATTTACAAGGCCCACTACGATGCTTTGCTGTTTCAAAACGTTTTTAGATCTTGTTGGATTGTAATCATCTCGCTCCAGATCCATACAAATTTATTTCATTATCTCACGTGTGCTGTGTTAGGTGTTAATTATCTTATGAAGCATTCTTGTTCTGTCATGATGACTCGGGTATCAATTATAAAGCCTGCACTTGGGGTTAAGTAGTTTTCGTTCATCAAAAATAAAATTTACTTAGTTATTAGTTAGTTCTTGTGATGAGAGAAATGATATCCCAATCCACTGTATAATTATATTACAGTATGTGTTTATTTTATTGAAAAAATTTAATTTGTAGCTCAAAGCAAATATTTGCGCGAAGTAAAGCCTGTGTCGGGGAAATTTAAATACATTTTCTCCGGCATCAAACATTATTTATATTGAGTATTTATTAGAGTATTGCGCAGCCTCAGGGTTTGTTTTCATTTTTGTTTGATTTTGTTGATTTACTTGTTACACTTCGTCGAGGTTCTTCTATCTGGCGTTAATAATGATGAATTTTTATTTTGGATAGAATTTACATTCCTTCGTTTGAGACTGAAAATATTGTAGGGCCGACATTGCGCAGTACGGACTGTAAATGCATACAGATAATTCGTTAATAGGAACCAAAAGACAAATAACCAAGGCAAACCCGTTCTCTTCCGATCCTCCTTCTCTCTGGCTCTCTGGCAAGCGGGAAGTTTACGTAAGAACCTGGGAATGGGTTTGCGTGCTTCTTCTATGGCAGCCGGTGACGTCATGAAATTTCATGGCAATTCAAATGGGACTGACGCAGGTAGACTTGAAACGCAATGTTTGCTGCCGCTGTAAGTGAGCCTGAAGCGAACGAACAAGGCAGCAGACCTAATCGGCAAAAAAATTACAATATAGGGCCTTGAAACCAAATTTTCTAAGACCGCATGGAATTGTGGTTATGCGCGAATGGAACAAAGTAAGATGCGCAGTTCCATGTGCTCTCTCTTTCTCGACAGCTAGGCTCAGACCGCATGGAATTGTGGCTATGCGCGAATGGAACAAAGTAAGATGCGCAGTTCCACGTGCTCTCTCTTTCTCGACCGGCTAGGCTCAGAGGTGAGTTATTTCGTTGCTCCGGTTTTTTGCTGCTACGCGCTACCCGTCTAAGACATTTAAGTCAAAATCATACCTGCGTATATATTCCCCGTTAAGACCAAAAAAATCGTAAAATATATAACCCGTTCAAGACAAAAAGAAGACAGAAAAAAATAATAATTATTGGGGAGTCTCACCCCCGTGGGAAAGGTTTCAAAAGAAGAGCACTGACAGAGAAACTGGAGGCGGTGAAACGTGAGAGTTCGCGATAATAATCAATAATCGACAACTGAAAGTTCGACGAGGTCGAACACAGGCTGCTCTATTAAACGAAAGCTGCACACTTCGCCAGTGGCTGTTGGAGTTAACGTAGCAGATAATTATTCTTTTGCATTGGAGCCAGTGCAAAAAGGTCGTCCTGGAGTACGAGTCAGTAGCGGCAACAGCGACACTCGTTGTCAAGGTGTTGACGTGAATGCAATTAAGCCACTAATTTAATGCGATCAAAGATATACGGTCGAGTATTTTGGCCTCCAAACAACTCAATGAGTCATGCGATCAAAATATATTCTTTCGTGTTTTTTCTCTCGGCAACGTAAAAATCGTCAATATAAGATTAAACATCAACGAGAAGCCTTGCTTGTTGAGAATGTAGGTGCTCCATAAGGAGTTGCAGATGTTTTATGAAGAGCTTGTTTACATGGGGCTGATTGCTCTTTGTAAAACTCTAAGAAACAGATTTCTAAGGAGTATCATTAAAGTGAGCGTATACCTTCACTTAACTGATAACGACATTTTTGAGACTTAGGTTACACAATTAACATATAGAAATAAACCAGCGTAATGTGTAAACCAGCGTCATGTGCTGTGCACTCAGTGAATGAAGAAGCTTCCGAAGGAGTAATATGAATCTGCTCGCTGATCTTGCTGTTTGGTAAGTTTTGTTGCGTTCAGTGGTTATAGTTCATCCGAAGAAATAAATTATATTTCCATTCAAACTTCTACTTATGCGCATACTGTTACATTTTCCTTTCCCCGGCAGCATTTTCTACCTATCAGGTATACTAGTTATTTGTATATTAACAAGTTGTAATGCGAAATAAACAGCTTGAATTTCGTGAATTACAAACAAACTACAGGTGGTAGCTGGCTTAAGCTAGAGACATGTAAATATAATGTATGAACATGGAACGAGCACACACTTTGCATTTGAATTTATCACGCTAACCCCGGCACTACATGTTTGCCACGTGCATTGACTAGATTGATTACCTGTGCGATGTAGCAACTTTGCTGGCTTTTTTCTTTTTTCCTTGGTGTATTGTATTTGATAACCCCGGCTAACGCCAAACATCTCTTGCTTTGAAGCCGTGTTCTACTTCACGGCCACCCTAAACTACGTTGCCTTTCGTGACTATAAGGTCACAGTTCTAAAAACTATTTTCGTTTATCTCAGTTCTTTTCTTATCAATATGAAGACAAGCACGTCTTTGTTTCTTTTAGAAAGAAACCGCAATTAAGGCTGTTATTATCTTATATCAACATGTCCGTACATGTTTTAGCTTTTTGAACATACGATAAACAACTCAACTCATTAGCGATTAGCTAGTGGCCTAATAAGCCTAATTTGTTCGAGTATAATGGAACGGCCAAATCGGTATCTATCATTGACATGACAAAGACTTGAACAATCGCGGGCGGAAAATTGATCTCATAATTAAGTGACATGCTGTTTTCTTTAACGAAAAGCAGAATTCTACAAATCAATGAAATCAGTAAGTTGTGGTCGGGGGGGGGGGGGAGGGGGGTACTCCCTTATATAAGCTATATAGGTATGCGCGGCCCAAATGGTACGATTTTTGAGCCGTTTTTGTCTGAAATAGGATATAGATTTTGACCATTTTGGTCTAAAATAGGGTATGTTTTGTGCCCTTTGGCCTGGAATTTGGTTTGGCTTTTAGACGAAACTATTTTCCCATTAACATCGGGACATTTGAAGCCCTTTTCATGCCACAAATGTTTGCGCAAATGGAACCCATTCCTGGGTAGCTGAAGTCATGTATTAGACCTGTGTACTAATTTGATAGGTTTGAAATAGGGTATGGAAAATCACATATTTGGTCTGAAATAGGTTAACGTTTCAAGAAGCAGGCCGCACACCCCTACCAAAAATTTCAGGGTGTACTCCCCCTCCGGGGAGGTTGTGGTATGTTCAGAGTTATCTTTCCTCGACACAGCAAATGAGTCTGTTGATTTTAACCTAAGTCCAAGTTCTTCCAAGATCTACAATTTATAGCAAACTCTGATGAAGCCTTCCTCTAGTCCAATCTCGTAAACAGGAAATTGTGCTGGACAGACATCAAACTGTTCGAATACAAAACTACAACAATACGGCCCGGTGCCAGAGGGGTTTTCCCTTGAAGAGGAGCGCTGAGGCCACGAACGAAAATAGTTTCTTTTTACTCCGCGGGTTTTGTCGTCGCGGCTTGCCATTCACAGTTTGCGCAGAGTAAAAAAAAAAAACCTCTCACCCAGGGTACTATAAAAAATACTTATATTACAGTACATTCTACACAGGACGATTCACATCAACATAAAAAAAATATTATCGGGCACTAAGCAATACCCTGCTCTCTTAAACTACAATAGCTCGCCGACTTCGCGAACCTTCTCGCGGACAACAAACTCTGTTCACTTTACTATCGTGTCATTTTCACCAGTATAAACAAACTTGAAACATACCCTTCTTTGAATACAATTACAATCACCCGCTGTTTTCTTTACAAAACAACGGAAATAGTGCTCATTAATGGGATGATCTTATCTTTCGTCTACATTCTTAATGGTTCTCGAAATTTCTCACAAACCACTGAAGCAGACAAGTTCGTTTACAATTTTAGAAGATAATCATTCCTCGTCTTGAAATTAAAAGCCTATATTTTTGTCACGATGTCCAACGCGAAAGTCTCGTGGCCCATCAGCAAAAAACATGTAATATTTTTGTTTATACAGCACCATTCGCGCTGACATAGCAAAATTCTCAAATCAGTCCTCATACTAATAACTTGCACCATCAACCTTTCGTTAACGATTTTCAAATATTTAAAAAGTCAAAAACTGACACAGCACCACTGATTCCAAAAATATTTGGTCACTATTAAAGCAATACTTTCCTCTCGTAAACTAGTGGCCCGCCATCTTCTTGTCGCGACTTCACCCCTCGCATGTGAGACTAATGAGTCTGTCGTAACCTAGCCATGCCAAGACAAGCTTAACGAATATCAGGTCACACGACAACCTTTTACGTAGCTGTAAAATGTCATTTATCTTTTTATCAATTGCTCGTACGTTTTGAAAAACTAATTGTACATGTGATGATACTGTTTCATCCGCCTTCAACAGTGAATGATTTTCAAAAGGTAATTACAGGTCATTCAGCAATACTCTGCTCCAGTAAACAAGCTCGCCGCCTTAGATTATCGCGGCTTTTCCCTCAAGCGTGAAAAATGACCAGCGCCTTCGCGACAAAAGCTTCAAGACTGTGGCTCAAACGCGATCCTGCTCGTAGTTGTCTACACCTCCCATCAACAAAAGCTTCAACAATGTGACTCAATCAAACGCGACCCTGTTCGTGCAGTTGTCAAAGAAATACACCTACGCAAATAAAAACATTTAAAAACAAACGTGTCTTTCATATTTATTTTGCAACGCAATTTCTCTCCATGTAGCTCACTAAATATGCCAATCTCTTTTTGAGCATTGCACTTGACACCACTGTCAATGAAGCGAAACAATCGAACAATGCCATATCATGTTCAGTTATTCAAAGAATTGTTACAAAAAAGTCTTACGAAGGAATGTTAAGAATGCTTCGACGACGACAATAATGGGCACTTGCGCAAGCGCAGTACCATTAAAAAATGCAATTCCACACTGACGTTTATAAACTGTTAGACTTTAAAACGGAATACGATGAGCACTTTTATAAAAGAGCAAACAGAACTGCAAGCGAACTTGGTTGTACTCATCGAAGCATGACTTTGTGTAGTTTGCGAACTGGTCAAAATTTGCATACGAAATACAAAACAGTCGTGACTGGTAACGCAACATTACTTTTCAATGGTCAGGATTTGCCGCGCAAATTTCACGAACTTGCAATTCACAAGAAGTAAATTGTCAATAGACTTTTGAATTGTCAACTTGTGAATCAACGAATTCGAAAAACAAAGTCTTCATTGATCTTGTCGCGACATTTGTTTACACTTTGGCGTCTTTGTAGATTCACTGTCAGATAAGAAGTAACCTCGCCGGCCGTAAGATTTCGGTCCATTCATTTTCAGCTTGTGGTGCACGGCGAAAGCGGGTGAGGACAAGACATGGACCCAGGGTCCATGGACCCCTCTTTTGGACCGGTTCCATGGACCCCCAAAATGGACCCGGTCCATGGACCCCCTAATTTTCCATATATATATATATACACCCGTTTTCAAAAACTCTGCTATTTTCAAAATATATATAGATATATATACCTTTTGTCTACCCTTTGTTATGTGATGAAGAAACAAAAGGTATACATATTTTATATATATTTTGAAAATAGCAGAGTTTTTGAAAACGGGTGTATATATATATATATATATATATATATATATATTTTAATATATGTACAGTATCGCTCAAATGTAAGTTACCACGGCCGTCTCTCTCGCGAGACGCGTCTCGTTTCTCGCGAGAGGCCGTAAAAAAACTGTAAGTACTACAGAAAGACTTGATCAAGACACTATAAAATAGAAGATGATATTCACGATCGATAGGATCTTTGAATCGGCGGCCGATCAAGCACGCTTTTGTTTACTACCGTGTATGCCCGGCGTACGAACTTCAAATCTTCATGAACTGAAAAGAATCTACTACGCTGTTTCTCGCGAGTAATATATTCCAAAATTGCCGGTTCAGTGACTCTCGCAAGAAACGAGACTTGTCTCGAATGAAACGAGACGCGTCTCACGAGAAACAAGAAGAGAGGTGGTAACTGACATTTGAGCGGTACTGTACATGTAGTGTACTATTGGAATGGTTTAGAGGGATGAAAACTTAATTAATAATTATTGCGTGGGGGGCATGCGTGTATACAACACAAAATGTCGAGCATCTTCTATCCGTGTTATTACCGCTTGCATTTCCCACCATATATGTTTCAGATGATGCTTTGTTTTGTGGTAGCATAATAACACATACATCAAAAACAAATTGAGCTGGCGGAACTCTCAAATCCTGCAATCTGATTGGTTCTGAGAGACTGAGTGGTCCTTTGCCGCCAGGCATGCGCTGCCCAAGCACATGACTGGCGGCAGAGTGAAACAAAATAAGTGGAAATGTACTTCTCACACACTGCTGGGGCCTGAGGCAGGCATACTGTGGCATGAATGGCGAGCATTTTTTTTGCTGCTGGTCACCATTTCTTGACCTTCCCACATACCCTACCCATACTTGTAGTTCTTCGAAATGTTGTGGGCGCCATTCACTAAAAACTACATAGTTTATTTAATCATCTTCTCTGGTATTTTACCATATTTTCCTTCACCAAAAGGAAGCTTAAATTCTGTTTACCTTCATTCAAGAAAACACAATTCTTACTTTGTTGACTTTGTTGGACTTTTCCGTGAGCGACAAATCTACAAACTTTTATTTAAAGCAATAAACTGCATGACCATTTATGAAATACAAATGAACTTGGAGAATTAGATCTCTTTCAACAAAGTTGTTCTACGAACTTTTTGGATTTTCCAAACACAATAAGCTTACTGAAATTGTGCATCGCCAGGCGTTTGTGCTATGAAATTTGCCGACATTTTAAACATGATTTTAGCTGTTTAGTATAGCATTTTTTGTCCCGCTTTTTTGTCGGGTTTGCAAACATCAAGGGATTTTCTATATCAAGATACAATCTTTCATGTTTACTATCAAACAAAGCAAAAACAAATGTTTTATACCTTCCTTTTATTGGCGCTCTACCGTTTTCTCCCGCTCGTGCATAAGAATGAATAGTTTAACCGGTTTAATCTGAGTTTAATCGAGGGATATCGAGGGCTAACTCTACTTTGAGGAATACCTTTTTATCCTTCGATTAGCTATCCCGGGAATAAGAAATTTAATCGCAAAATAACCCATGGCTAATTGCGGGTTACTTATTGACAACGTTATAGGGCCAGCGCTAAAACAACGGGCGCTCAAAACGTCAGCTTTTCCAAATTCGATTTACCTTTATCAACTTCAAGTTTTCATGTCAAGATTTGTTTGTCATGCGCTACGCATGTCTGTTTCGGTGCGTTACACTTGTGGAATCGAGAATTTGTGGTGTAGCACGATTATAGAACGAAGAATATTCATGTCATGTTTTGTTTGTCGCGCGCTACTTTGGCCTGTCCGTTTGGCATGCGTTATGTCTGTTTCGGCGCGTTACACTTGTGGAATTGAGCATTTGTGGTGTAGCACGATTATAGAACGAAGAATATTCATGTCATGTTTTGTTTGCCGTGCACTAGTACGCATTTTGGCCTGTGTTTGGCACGTTATTATTTGTGGAATCGAAATATTCATAAATTTGTGTCATGTTTTTTGCTTAATGAGATGCAGTTTCACCACTTGTACGAGTCGTACGAGTCGTACGAGTTGACTGGGTCCCTTCCTTAATGAGATGCAGTTTTAACCCATGTAAAAATGACACTTCATGTTATTTCCATGAAAAGCATCACATTCACCACTTGAACCAATCGTACAAATGGCCACGACTTGTACGACTCGTACGGGTTGAATATTACCTTTCACGACTTTCACGACTTGAACAAGTGGTGAGTATTGGACATGCTTGACAAATAATTGCGAAAATGAAGTCTGGAGTTATTTCAAACGGACACAAGGCTTTATAAAGGCCAAACAATTTGGATCTTCCTGAGTTTGTAAAGACGATCATGGTTAGAGATCATGTGTTTCATTCACAAAGTAAACATTCCTCAAGTGGTTGTCATGTGTATTCTACATGTGACGATTCATGTACTCGATATGTCGCTCTGTTGGCTTTTCATATCGCTTATTTTTATCATTGTTTATTTTTTTAGCGAAATGTGTGACTTTGGAAGTTTCTCATTTAAAGTGCATTGGAAATATGGCAATTAAAATTATTTACCGAAGTCTTGACTTGTGTTTGTTTCACATTTCTTTGGTTTTGATCCATGGTGCGTGTTTGTGTCGCATCTACGGATGGCAGAGTCTAGATGAAAGTTGCCATTCCGTACGTAAGTACCTAAAAATTTGCATCGATAGTCGGTTTATTTGCGAATGCTTTGAGTTTATAACGTTTCCTTTTTACATTTTATTTGTATAATAAAAGCATTTATTAATTGTTTAAGAAGCCGCTTACAACCGTTCGTTTTGGATTCGGCAACACAATGTTTGTTTGAATCTGGGAAATATCGTTACGGTGAATTATCGCCAAAACGATATCTCGCTTGACTCAAGGAAATATCGTTGCGGCGAATTATCGCTTGAGATAAATCTCGTTTGGCTGAGCGGAATATCGTTGCGGTGAATTATCGCTAGAATGATATCTGTGCGAGATATCGGTGATATCTCGACGAATTATAGTTTTAACGCGATGCCAATCCATATGCGATATTTCGCTGAGATATCGGCGATTTGTCACACTGACAAAGTGCGATATTCGACGAAAATCGTTTGCATTACTTTTGCACAATACTGTAGATTTCAAGCAAGCAGGTAAACTGTAAAAGCCTGGTTATATTTTCTTCGAAAATTCTTGTTCAATGATAAACCCAGAGACTCAATGGCTAGTGCAGAGTTTAATTTATAAGTTTGAGACTTGTTATCAAAATTTGCAAGTTAGTTGAAAGTCTCGTTCAGAGTCCAGTCCAGAGTCTCATTTGATTTTCCAGCTGGCCCCGGGGGAGCCCTGGGGACGAGAAGGAGTTCATCGAGTATCAAAGTTATTTTTGATTGTTTTGGTTGTGGGTCGTTTTAGATTGTTTTGGGTGTGGGTCGCTTTGGGTGGTTTCGCGTTTCAGTAACTCCGATGAATTTGCATCAATGAAAATTAAGCCATATGCTGTACAGTTTATATTGATCGTACTTTGAGAAATTCTTGAGGTAGTCGTTCCTGTTTCTGTGCAGACGGTGGTTTGGATGTCTGATTATTACGATTTAAGCTTATTTATCTATTATACTCGTTAGTTTTTGTTTCGAAGTTATATATATATCTATCAAACACTCAAGACAGTGTTTCATCGGCTATCCAAACGCCTCGAATTTCGTCAAAAATACTCCGCTACACGTTGTATCACCGATAACATGAACTCAAGTAAGCTTTGTTTTCTTTTGACCTGTACAAATCTCCTGTGGTGTGATCATTAGACAATGATGAAAATGATGTATGCTCATCTAATTCATTTGTTTTCATTTTTCTGTTTTCCGTTCTTTGAGCCAAGAAATAAATTTGTATAAATAAATAAATAAACTGTGTTTAATAGCATGAAAGAAAAGGAAAAAGAAGGAGAAGCTTTACACGGTCACCCATCCAAATTCTGACCCCTACGAACAGGGCTTAACTTTTGTCATCGGAGGGGTATTCGCGAATAGCCAAATACAAAATAGTTTCACATTTTTTGTAATTACAGGTAAATTGTATACATTCCGTGAAAAAATAGATATATATCGACAAAGTAGTAACGCAATACAGATCTTCACCGCATGAGTTAAATGCAGGCACCTTGTTCTAGATAAAGCTACCACAAGGAGAGCATTGGATCGTCTGATCAAAATATATATTGAATGAATTCAATCAGTATTCAGGCTTCCCTGCAAGTTTTATTTTAAACTAATTAATCAATATCCATTGATTATCGATTAGTTAACACCATAGATCCTTACATGAAAAGTGAATCTGATCTCCCAACTCATACCAATACTGCAGTGCACTCTGCACTAATCAAAGGCTCCTTCCTATGAGCCACTCATGAATGATAAGGCATATTAGAAAATTCTAACAGAAAGCCAAGTGCTGCGGATGGCAATTGATAAGCAAGTCAAACAAGAATTATGAACATACAACTGCCTGATTCCCCATGACCACAGTGGCTGCTAATTTGTTGACTAAATTAGTATTGTTTACATTTTGTGAATACATGCCACCCTTCAAAGTGATGTTATCATTTATTGTCTTGAAATCCGAATACATTTAGCACACGGTGATGCATGATGCAAATTCAAAGGTCGCCGGTTCAAATCCCAGAAGTGTGAAAACAATTTACAATTTACGACCTCTCACTTCTTTTTTTCTTTCTCCTTTTTTATGAATCTATTACAGACGCAATTGATACAATTGGAAAAAGCAAATAAAGTGAAAAAAACGACATATACTGTCCCGAAATCAACATCAGTTGAAGTCCGCAGTTCGTGCTTTGAAAATCGAAAAACTTTATCCAAACACGCATTTCAGCCCTTCAAAGATTTTCAATGATCTGTTCTCCGGAAGTCAAGTATTTTCTAAGGTTATTTCTTCTATTTGGAACTTTTACAAGCTATAAATCGAGCTAAATATACAAGCCATGAGCCTACGGTAGTCCAAAGTTAGGTCAGCGTACTAACAACACAAAGACATCTCTATGTTAATTTTCATCCCAACGTTAAATTCGCCAAAAGTAGTCGAGCGGTTAATGGTCTGGACTTCAAATTCGAAGTTCGTCTCTGGAGTCGCGGGTTCAAATCCCAGAAGTGTGGAAATGAAAAATTAACAAAAAAATCACTAAATAAAATAATAAAATCAAATAATATAATATAATAGAAGAAGAAAAAAGAAGAAAAAAAAGATAAATTTATAATTTGATACATAAATTAATGTTCATAAATTAAAGTTTACAGCCCATCGAGCGAGCGAGCGAGTGAAATTTGCATATCTGTTTCCACAGCTATACTCGTTTCATTACATTCACTTGTAAAAATGGGGGTCACCGAGCTCATTTTTTAGTTATTAGCACTTAAAGCTAAAATTAAGGATGTTTTTGACATGTTATACTGTTGCTATGGTAACCTATTATGTCCAGAAGATTATCATAACTTGTTCACCGATGATTGGGCAATCGTTTGATACCTTTATTTTAATATCAACTGATATACTGTAGGATGGTAGCATTGATCCATCAAAGCACAACGGCTGTAAACCATCACCAGCCACCTTAAAAGGAGTCACAGAAATGAACTAAATGTATTCTCCGCTTTGTCATTTCGACCAAGTGAAAATATTACATTTAGGTTTTCTGGTTGGGGTTGGCCGAGGGGGGTACGGGATCACCGGGGTGAGTCACTACCAAAAAACAAGAAGCTTAAAAAAGATAATACCGGGCATATAAATTTTATCTGCTTTCTTGCTTGAATGGCACGGCTACCAGAGAAAACCTCAAGAAAGTATGAAGTAGTCACACCAGTCACTCTTAAGTCTGCAGTTTGCAGTTTGCGTGATTTGGCAATGACTGGAAATCAATGGATCCCTTGGGTCCCGCCCCCCTCATTTCACTGGAGGGGGAGGGTGAATGTGATGCAAGCAAATATTTTATTTTATTTCATTGAAATTTCATGAAAACAAAGCATGCAAGTCATCGAAATTCGTTTGCATTACTTTTGCACAGTACTGTATATTATGTTTGAAATGTTTTTAAAATTACTTGTACATACCTTGAGTGACGTTCAGCCATCATAAGGTCTTTGTAAGGCAAAGAATCTTCCCAGTCAAGGATAGTGTCTCGTAGTTTACCTCTATGAAATCAAAACACATCAAAGAAATCACTTCTTGCTTTGTTCTATAAACAACACTAAACCATGGAATTCAGCAACCGAAATCCAGAAACGGAAACATAATCTGGAATCCAGCATATGGTAAAATAACAGCCTCATTCCCAGGGTCTACTCCGCTTTCAAGATGGCTGCTGACCCTGGTACACGCTGGCGAAATACTCCACGATTCGTGGAGTATTTTGTCACGCGACACACGATCAAAAGTCATTTTCTCTACACTTGACCAACGGTTCTAGGATCAAATATGATATTTGATCCCAGAACCGTTGGTCAAGTGTACTAAAATGAGTTTTGATCGTGTGTAATGTGATAAAATACGATTCGTGGAGTATTTTGCAGTGTGTACCAGGGTCTTCTCCGCACCCAGCCACCATCTTGAAAGCGAAGTAGACCCTGGGAACAATGTTTGTAAAATAATTATACATTATTAATGTAAATCTAGCAGGGCCATCCCAAGACTGCTGGAATGTTATGGTTAAAGTCTTTTTTACAAGCAACATGGCTTATCAGGCTAGCGCTTAACTTGCTACTCCCCCCAGAGGAGAGGAGATGCCAGTTCATCGCAAGTAACCCCTCAGCATTTTTGTCAGGCCACTGGTACCCATTTATACAGACAAAGAATCAGCTTCCAGAGTCCTGTGCACACCTGCTGGTTATAATCTCCTCGACCAGCCTTGTTCTAGCTGCCTTGGGGGAGGTACCGGGGTCTTATTTAGGAATAACATATCTGTCAACAAGATAGATGCTGCTGAGTTGCACTCTTTTGAGTTCTCCGAGTGGACATTAAATCTGGATCCCAACGTATACACTTGACCTCCATACTCTCACTGATAACCATCCTGTTACAACGAGTGTATTCTTTACTGAATTCGCCGAGTTTTTGGAATCAGTTATCCTTAGTACTGATCCTATCCTGATCACTGGTGACTTTAAAGGGACTGTGTCAGCTGGTGCCCATGCACGGTAGGGTCCGCTAGAAGCTAATTTGCATACAACCTTTTTTCACAGTTAGCAGTAATCTGGAGTGAAGTATTTTATCTGGAGTAAATGAAGGCGAGTCGTATGCTTCTATAAATTAGTTTTAATTAATTATAACACTGATTTATAACTGAACAAGGTTATTGATAACAAAACACGATAATATAATGGAACAACTTACTCATGTGTGACTTTCTGGCAAAAACATTCAACCACTAAATTCACCCTTTGATATTGAGAAATAACATTTGGCCATATATTTCCGAAGCATTTTATTCATGGTCTGAATCCTGCTAACAGAACTGTGACAAAAATCATTGAAGAATGTATGCGTTCGCTGGCCGCGTAGACTAGTTTGAATGTCAAAACAAAATTATGCTAATCGCGTTTACATTTTATTTCATTTTGAAAAACTATGATTCAAAAAATAAAGGCTGCTTTAGAAATGAAAAGTTGCATTAGAGACGACTACTTTAAACAATTAACAGACATAAACAATGTCTCAAAATAAATTTTGGTAATGAATAACAAAGGTAACGCATTAAAGAAAACGCGTGGACCTAACACATTATGGAAAACACGCAGACACATTTCCTTCGCATTAAGATTGCGCGTCAAATGCGAAGGTGATGTTAGCTTGTCTCTGAGCTGTACTGTAATCTTAAAGACCACTCGACGGCCATTGGCAGATTCAAAGCAGAAAACACAGAGGAAAGTGCCAAGAAAAATCTGTGAAGGGAGCAGGCGCTCGATATACACGTCAACAAACGGCACTTTCAAAACATCTTTCGAGTGCTGTGAACCTTTCATTTTCAAGACAGAACTCAAAGGTAAAGATGGCTCTGAAGTTACCACATTTAATAAAATATTGACAAAATTCACAAGCTGGAATGGGTTAAATTATGAATCGAACGTGAATCGAAATACAGCATCAAGGAATCGTGAATCGAATCGAAGGGTCATAATCGCGATTAATTGAGAATTCAATAATTAAGAGAGGATCCCTGAAAATCTCGAGAATCGGCGGACAGTTCCAAAATTTCGAAGCTCTTTTATTTGATCCAAAGAACCCCTTATAGTGAACTATTTTCGAAAATGACATTAAAAGTTTCGGTATTCTTTTACTTTTTTCAAAATTTAGAAAAGTTGAAAATTTGCATATCGAGCTTCCTGCAGCGGCCATGATGGATGAAATTTGGGGTATGTTCAACACGCTCGTGTCAACTAACCAAACGATGTCTTAACATACCCTTTGCACAGTGTGTTAAGTATCTCCTAAACTTTATTGTGCACTAAATATTTTTTGCATTTGTTTCGTTTTCAAAAAGTTTTGATCTTCGACAACAGACCTATCTCCAGCATCTAAACGAGAGGGCAAATATTGACAAACTTTGCATTTGTCAAATGCGGTCTGGTATATGATTTTTAGGCAAAAAAAACAATACCACATTAAAGCTGGACCATTCTTTTAATCACTTGCAAAATATTATAGGTGGCCCGTAAAAATTGTTTTGCAGAGAGACTTCATGGTGGAAGCTATTTTCGCTTTCGACTCACTTTCGATTTGATGACAATCGATGATAATCGATGATAATCGATATTAATCGATGTAAATAAGGATTATCGATTACTAATCGATAAAAGGTCACAAATTTTCTGACATCGATTAATCATCGATTACCAATATTAATCGATTAATTAATATCGATTATTATCGATTAATATCGACTTTCATCGATTATTGGTTTCATCGATTAAGTACGCCGGGTGTACTGCAAGCCATCCGTTGCTCGGCCCATTTTAGCTCGCTGGCCGTGTCGCTGGCGTTTCGCACTCGCTTGAGCTATCCAAAAGAGGTACTGTATATGCAGTCCACTGCTGTTGTGCACAGATCCTGCTCTGAAACCAATATTATTGTTGACGCTACTGCAATGCGGGAAAAGAACAAATATACATGCTGGACGGAAAGAAATTCCGGCAGAGCTAGCTAGCAAAACACAACCACCACCACCCCCAAACCTACCTCCTCTCCAGCTTATTAGTAAACCGTCGAAAACCATCGTGTTGCATAGGAAGGAGGAAAACGTGCATCCAGGGACTTCCGCGTTGTTTTTTTTCGAAGGAAAACCTTGTCTTTAACAATTACGCTGTTCTGCCGAATTTAACATTTATTTATGACTGATCACGACAGAAATACACGTGTAGATGGTCCTCAGTGGTTGCGCCGTCTGACGTCAGTCGATGCGTATATCATCGCCATAAATAAAGAAAACACAAAACTTGATCCCGCCTTCATGAGCTCTTGGGTTGATAAAATCATAAACCTCGCGTTCTCCACCTTCGGCCTCGCTTCGACCATGATCTACAGCGCATTAAAATAATTAAACTATTAAGGTTTGTCTTGTCTAACACCCGGTCTGGATACAGCTGTTTTTTATTTCCTTTTCTAAGGGTGACTTAAAACATTTCACTGACGCAGAGAACCTCCCGGAGAGAATCGGAGCTGTAAATAGGGTCTGCCCATAAAAAGGGACAAGAGGTCACTAGAAGCAATGGAAGAAACCGCCCTGAATGTGTTTTTAACTTCCGGTGATTTTTGTCGGTCAACAAACATCTCCTATTCGAAGCCTGTACCGAAACGTCGAGGAGACAAAATCACCGGGCACCGTGCGTAAAGGTGAAATAACGAAAATACCCCCCCCCCCACCGTAAATAAGCCCCACCCAAAATATAAGCCCACCAAATCTCAGACGCAAATATCCTTCCGATAATAAGCTTTCTCCAAATATAATCCCATGGGCATACATTCGGGATTAGCCGTTATAGACCTTAAGATACTAGCTAATTGATTATTGCTGGTTTGCAACAATTCCCGAGAGATTCAAGCAAAGACCCTGGCGGCCATGTTGGATGACAATGAAAACTGATATGAAATATTTTGTTACATGTAATGGTCACCAACATGGCAGTGATCACGTCAGCTGCAAGTTTTGCAAACCAAGATTACGACCAAAATGTGAGGAACAGAGCTGTGTCGGCAATGACCTTTTTTCACCAGCCTGGCTGTATATCAAGTCAGTTTTATGTTCACTCAATAAAGCGTGTTACCTGGTTAAATTGTCTTTTGTCGAGTTTAACCCTTTGGTGACTGCCAGGAAAATGCTTATTTTAAGGTGGTTATACTTAGGCTGATATAACTTTGGTTATGCACAACCAATTTCATCCTAATATGTGCCATTTTAAAACTGAATAAATGAAGATTCAGAATATGTTGCTATCTGTGTCATTAATTTAATTAATAAGTTAATACTAGTTAATTTATGCAAATCAAAATGTCACACAATACCCAAAATAATCAGAACAACAGAAACAAGATCATTACTTTACATTTTGAGAACAACTGTTCAAAGAGCAATTGAAGCACCATATATTGTGCACTTCTCTTGAAAATTTGGCATAAATCCATTGAAAATACAAAAAGTTAGATTATTTATTGCGCGAAAATAACACATGATGAAAGCACGCTCAAATCGAGCCGTAAGCATAAAAACAGACTCAGTGAAGCGCGAGAGGCCCCATAATATTATGAAAACCAAATGTAGTTTATACTATTGTTAATTTTGTATGGCTGTCACTAATTCCTACAGCTGTACTTGAATATTTTACTGTTTTGCAGAATAACACGTGTTTGTTTACAAAATGCTTTACGAAACAGTCACCTCAATTCCATCTCAAAATCGCTTGTTCTCTGCAGTTGTTGATCCAATTCCTCCTCTTCTGCACTAGAAATTCCTCCTGTCGTACTATCAATATCGCTGCCCGGTCACTATCGCTTTGAGTACAAATTTCAGCCACTTCTTCTGAAGTAAAATATCGCAGTGCTACAGGACGCCATCTTGGATTTGGTCACGTTTTTCTTCACAAACTTACATAGGCAACCAATGACCGGACAGGAAATCTCAGGGCAAGGGAAATGATTGGCTAATGGCTTACAATTATTTTTAGACCAATATCAGTTGAGTCACGACAAAGCTCATCGTCATAGCAACAAATTACGTCATCGGTCAAATTCGACCGATATTTACAAGGGCCGTCACCAAAGGGTTAAAAACATGCATTATTATAATTTGAAGTTTGAAAAAGTTCAGCTGATGTAAAATGTCATTCACTTTTAAAAACCCAACTCATCTTGAAACGCTAAATTCCCTCCACTAATAAGCCCCCCACCCCCCAAAATAAAATAAAATAATCATAATAACCCCTCTCCGAAAATATTCCCACAAATAAGTATGTTGATAGAATACATAGGCCCAGCGCTTTACGGTATGCTCCTTTCCTCGCACTACAGGGCCTACTTTGTTCACCACACAACAACCAAAGAACGTGCGTTTGCCAGGTTGCATAAATTATTTCCCTCCTTTCCGGTCTTGCTCCAAAAGGACGTCAACAATTGGTTTCAGAGCAGGATCTGTGCACAGCAGCTGAGGAGGGGTAAAGGGTGGTGATGGAAGGGGGGGGGGGCTGGCGTAGGGAGTTGTACTGTCATTCCTGCGTTATTTTCTTTGGCTAGCCCGGCCCCGTTCTGAACAATTTCGTCCTGTTGGCACATCTTTTTAGATCCTTTTAGAAGGTAGAGGCTAGGGCCCGAAACGTGAGAAGGCTCTTCATCCTCCGCCATGAGGACAATTTGACGTGACAGTGGTCACGCAATCGCATTCTTTTTTGCCACCGACTGCTTTGACCGTTGGCAACATTGCTTGAGATTTGAGGACAAATTTCACTCTTTCGTAGCAACATTATAGAAAGCAGAATTTATTAACATGTCTAAAGCGTCTTGTGTAGAGGATTTCACCGGTCATTGGGTGATCCGTTCATCTATCGCTGCAGTATATGGAATCTTCGTTACAGGATTCAGAAATTGATGTAAGTATACAAATTGAAACTGTAACTTAATTCATGATGATTAGTGTTAAAGACAGACAAAGCACAATTTATTTATCCTTAAAAATTTAACACATTGGTCATCCTACAAAGTTTCGACGATAATTCAGTCATGTTAGAGCGGAGACGAGTGTAAACAAGTCGAGACGAAAATTAACGTGATCGCCGGAACATTCCAGCAAGAACGCCGGTGATTTGTTTGGTAAATAATACGATTCTCAGACTGAAAGGATCGAGAAAGATTGAAACTTCAAGAGTTTAGAAACCTTTTTGTAGGTAATTTCTTGATATTCTTTCATTAATTTCCTTTCTAAAGCTCGGTGCGAACAAAAAAACTACCGAAACTTGTTGTTTCGTTAATCGAGCGCAAAGTGAGTCGTAAGCGAAAATAGCTTCCACGATAAAGTCTCTCTGCAAAACAATTTTTACGGGCCACCTATAATATTTTGCAAGTGATTAAAAGAATGGTCCAGCTTTAATGTGGTATTGTTTTTTTGCCCAAAAATTATATACCAGACCGCATTTGACAAATGCGAAGTTTGTCAATATTTGCCCTCTCGTTTAGATGCTGGAGATAGGTCTGTTGTCGAAGATCAAAACGAAACAAATGCAAAAAATATTTAGTGCACAATAAAGTTTAGGAGATACTTAACACACTGTGCAAAGGGTATGTTAAGACATCGTTTGGTTAGTTGACATGAGCGTGTTGAACATACCCCAAATTTCATCCATCATGGCCGCTGCAGGAAGCTCGATATGCAAATATTCAACTTTTCTAAATTTTGGAAAAAGTAAAAGAATACCGAAACTTTTAATGTCATTTTCGAAAATAGTTTACTATAAGGGTTCTTTGGATCAAATAAAAAGAACTTTTGGAACTGTCCGCCGATTCTCGAGATTTTCAGGGATCCTCTCTTAATCGTTGCACCACTACTCATTTTCTACGTTAATGAAAAACATTGAAATTAAAAAAGGGATGAAAGTCATGAAATGCGGTTTTTCATCAAACCTGTTCTTTGATCGTATCACCAATTAATATGTAATGTTTCCGAAAAATGAAAAACACTTTAAGTTGATCGCCATATAATGCATTGCAAACCCTGTGTGTCACTATTTAAAAACAACTCTGATTCGTTATTTGCAAAACAATTACCGCAATCCGGCAATGAAAAACAGAATTAGAAGTTGAACTGAGACTAGTGCCCAGGACGGCGCAGACTGCCTGGTTGTTTTAATATCCGCTCGAGCTTTCTCGATTCGTTTGGAAGGGAAATAGCCTGAAATAACCTAAAAGGTTTCTACAAATCTTGGTAATCAATAGGAATACCTGTATTACTTAAAATTTTAAGCAAATCTTTCAGTATTGCGCAGAATTTTGCGAATTTTTAAGAATTGTGCGTTATTGTGCAGTTTGACAAAATTGTGTGGTCCCACACTCGCGCACCCTGTCAGAAGCCTTTTGTTTCAATATTTGACCGACCAAAAACGGACCGTGTCCGAGCAAGAATATGTTTGACCGGACAACATGACCGGTGACTCCCCAGAAATTATTTCAAGCCCTGAAGTCCCCTTTCAAAGATACTTCAAGAAAGAAGATTTACGTTGGAATATGAAGAATACCTGCACTGTCCTCTGATACCTTTCCTCTCACACACCCTTCCAGTTTTCTTCAATCCAACTGTAGTTACTGCATTCCTTCTGATGTACTCTCTCTCACATCTGTCACACTTCTCAATAAACATGTTACCATGGAGCTCTGAAATCTTTGACCTGAAAATATAACTGCAATAATAAAATGCCTTCCCTTCCAAGTTATCAAGATTCTACCGTATAGATTGAATATGTATTTGCGGAAGGTTAAGAAATGTTTGCAAAAAGCTGTATATGAACACACACACACATGTATATATATACATATATACATATATACATATATACACCCGTTTTCAAAAAGGTTTTCTTTAGAAAGATATATAGATAGATATATACTTTTGTTTGCCTGCACATGCACGCGTGTGCAAATATTTTGCATAACATATTTTGCTTTTCGAGAAAGATGCCTGCTCCTTTTAATTTTCAATTAGTGATGAGTTGCGTTGGCAATTTTATTTGGCAAGTTTTGGGCCTTCGGAAAAAGGTTTCTCCATATATCACGCAATCATTGTTGTACTTTTTTATTACAAATAATACATGCACTCAGTATTTTCTTTTGAACCTGATTTTTCAGTTATTATGTGTTTTTTTACAGCTATATTTTTGCGACTTTTTGCAACTTCAAATCGCGCATATAAATCAGCTGCGATTTGGTCGTGATTTCAGCGTGTTATCGCTGTAGGTAAGATGTGTGTATATGCACTGATACAAAACCTCTCCTCAAAATTTTCAGGATTCATAGAAATTCCAGCCATATCGCGCTCAAATTGCATTGAGATTGCAGCCGCTGCAGCGCGAGCGCGACAAAAATCGCAGTGAAAATCGCGACAAAAATTACATAAAAAATCGCCTGTGTAAATGGGTCTTAATTCGTGTTTATTTATTCTAGTTTATTTTATCACTGCCCAAAGTAAGTATTATTGTTTTCCTTATTGTTTACTGCGAGAGTATGCAAATTCAAAAGAACAGTAGAGAGGATTCGTGAAAAAAATGGGATTTTTCTCACTTATGTAAAAGTATTTACCATTTTTGTTACAGTACATGCATTTAAACAAAAAGAATGAATGTCTCACGTACCTGATGTTTTTTTCAAGTTAAACAATGACTGGTGTGACATGCACACGCGCGCATGTGCAGGTAAACAAAAGTATATATCTATCTATATATCTTTCTAGAGAAAACCTTTTTGAAAACGGGTGTATATATATATATATATATATATATATATATATGTTGCATAAAAAAACGGCAACCCGTAAAAAAGCAGCTTTCTTACAATAAAAAAGCTGCTTTTTTACGTAAAAAAGCTGCACTTTTACGTAAAAGTGTCGTTTTCTTACGTAAGAATGCTGTCTTTTGAAATATATAATTTGTAGCGTTTCAGCCTTCGTACAGATGTATTTTGTAAGTAAACGGTCCCGAATCTCTAATATGTAATGTTTCTTACCAAGTTCTTGACAATATAATGCCTTAATATTCGAGTCAAGTCGGTTACTTTGAGGGAGTCCCGCGGACCGTTTTTTTACGCCACGAACTTGTAAGAAAACGGTACGTAACCTATAAGTCGTAAAGTTACATGCCATTGGGTCTGAAACTTAGCAAAGGTTTTATATGATATGAGAACAATCTTTCAGTGCATTAATTTGAATCAAACGAGGTTATTAATTTCAGCGGCGAGTCATGCAGACCGTTTTTTTACGCCACGAACTTGTAAGAAAAACGGTACGGAACCTCTAAGTCAGAAAGTTTCCTGCCAATGGGTCTGAAACTTAGCGAAGGTTTTACGTGAAATGAGAACAATGTTTCAGCCGCAGTAATTTGAATCAAACGAGGTTATTAATTTGAATCAAACGAGGTTATTAATTTTCAGCGAGTCATGCAGACCGTTTTTTTACGGCACGAACTTGTAAGAAAACGGTACGGAACCTCTAAGTCGGAAAGTTTCCTACCAATGGGTCTGAAACTTGGCGAAGGTTTTATATGATATGAGAACAATGTTTCAGTGCATTAATTTGAATCAAACGAGGTTATTAATTTTCAGCGAGTCATGCAGACCGTTTTTTTACGCCACGAACTTGTAACAAAACGGTACGGAACCTCTAAGTCAGAAAGTTCCTGCCAATGGGTCTGAAACTTAGCGAAGGTTTTATGTGATATGAGAACAATGTTTCAGTGCATTAATTTGAATCAAACGAGGTAATTAATTTTCAGCGAGTCATGCAGACCGTTTTTTTACGCCACGAACTTGTAAGAAAACGGTACGGAACCTCTAAGTCAGAAAGTTTCCTACCAAATTGTCTGAAATTTGACTGGGTCTTTAGATTCGGTAACAGTAATAATTCATTGCTCTGAAATTCAAAATAACGTACGAGGTGGTTAAATTTTAGCGGACTGTTTTATTTTTACGGCTCTTATGAGCGGGTCAATTTAATTAGGGTTTTGTTAACTGCAGGTCTATTATAATTGTATAACCTTTATGATTGTAGACTTTTATTCTTTGACAATAGCCTTTAGTTCTTATTACAGATTACACTTAAAAATATGTCCATGCTTTAACACATTTTCTCTCGTGTTTCACTTGGTATAGTCTTGACATCTAAAAAAGTTTATAACAAAAAAAGACTAAAAGAAAACAGAATGCATGTGAATACAATTTACTGATAAAATGTGTAGTTAATTCTCATTGCGCAGAAGTAACTACCTCTAGAAGGACAAAATTGTTACTTTGCATTTCTAACTAGCTTAACATTATTATCGCATTAGTAACATCGTCCTTAGTAAAAGTTCGTGATGTCTGCCTTGTCACCGATTAAACCAAAAGAGTCGGTCATTAACCTTGTGTTAAGGTGTTCTTTGGCCAAGTTAAAAACTTTCTCACAGAGCCCTGCATTCCACTCCTTTCTGTAACCTTCAGTTTTTGAGTTTTCGATGAGATCTGTTATTTCCTCTAGAGTGGAATTTGTTGTGAAACCTCGTTTCTGCGTCAGGTGAAGAAACATTCTTGCCAACTCTTCACAAGAGTACTCTCATGAGAGAGCGCTCGGACCGTTTCTTTACGAGTCCCGAGGCCGTAAAAAAACGGACCGTGACGGTTTCTCAATAAAGACAACTCGCCAGGGTCACGGATTTGCGTATTAAATTGTTTGTTTTAAACCAACTTAATATCACAATAAGTTTTACACCGATTTATTGTAAACTTTTCAAGAAAGAGCGCTCGGACCGTTTCTTTACGACTCCGAGGCCGTAAAAAAACGGACCGTGACGGTTTCTCAAAAAAGAAACTCGCCAGGGTCACGGATTTAAGTATTAAATTGTTTGTTGCAAAGCAACTACACAAAGTTTCACGCCGATTTATTGTAAACTTTTCAAGAGAGAGCGCTCGGACCGTTTCTTTACGAGTCCCGAGGCCGTAAAAAAACGGACCGTGACGGTTTCTCAATAAAGACAACTCGCCAGGGTCACGGATTTGCGTATTAAATTGTTTGTTGCAAAGCAACTTAATATCACACAAAGTTTCACGCCGATTTATTGTAAACTTTTCAAGAGAGAGCGCTCGGACCGTTTCTTTACGAGTCCGAGGCCGTAAAAAACGGACCGTGACGGTTTCTCAAAAAGAAACTCGCCAGGGTCACGAATTTAAGTATTAAATTGTTTGTTTTAAAGCAACTTAAGACGAAATCCATTCGAAAATCGAGTAATATTTCTAGAATTAATATAGTCCGTAAATGAGTTCAATGCGGGAAGACCTTGCTGCCAGAGATCAAAAATATCGTCACGATATCGCCACCATTGTGAGGGCTTAATGGGGCCGCAGAATTTAGCTTTGTGGTCTATTTCTCCCATGGCTAAATCTGCATAACTGCAAGCATTTTTGGGTCCCATGGCTGTACCATGGATTTGAAGATAGTATTTTCCTTGAAGACTGAATGATTGCTTTTAAGGCAGATCTCTACAGCTTCTAAATGCAATTGGTGGACGGTAATGAGCTCTCTCTGGCATCAAGTGCTTTGCGCACCGCTCCTAACCCAGATTGTTAGCAAGGTCTTCCCGCATTGAACCTCATTTACGGATTATATTAATTCTCTATACCCTACAATCAAATTTGAACTAGTGTATTCTGAAAGTACCCTTAATGTTTGGATGTAACTCTCCTTTTAATTGATGGCTTCATTCAAACAGATGTTTATTCAAAACCTACGGATAGCCACTTGTACCTTCCACCCTCTAGTGCCCACCCCAAGCATGTCTTTAAGGCTATCCCCTTTGGGGTTGCCTCTAGAATACGTAGAAATTGTTCCACCAATAATTTTCTCTCCAAGAGAGTGGAAGAATACAAGGGCTATTTGACTTCTCAAGGCTATCCATTAAACTCTGTTAATCAACAATTTTCTAAGGCTGTAACAATTTACTCACACCCAAAGTTAGGAACTCTAAAAATATTTCCATTAGTAGTTACTTATAACCCCAATCTTCCTCATGTTAACTCTATAATTAAGAAACATTTTCATATTTTGGATTCTTCGCCACAACTTAAGGAACTTTTTTCATCTAATTCTATTATTCCATCATATCGCAGACCAAAGAATCTCAAAGAGATCTTGGCGCCTTCAAAGTGCAAAACTCGCCGCGGACAGACAATGAACCTGCACCGGGCTGTTTTAAATGCGATAAAAATAGGTGCGATCTATGCAAGAATTTCCTTGTTAGTTCCAAAACTTTTTCTAGCTTTCAAACGGGTAAATCTTATGTGATCAGGCCAAAGACTGACTTGCTGCTCCACAAACGTTATTTATTTAGCCAATTGTAATAAATGTAGACTCCAATATATTGGGTCTACCACCACAGAAATTCAAAGTTAGATTTCGAAACCACAAGTCTTCCATGCGGACCAACAAAAAAACGTGCGAGGTGGCTACACACTTCAACAAAACACCACACGTTTTAGAAGACTTCAGTTTTCAATGTATCGACCAATTACGTAATACCACAGTTGATGATATTGACAGATTGCTCATCACAAAAGAAGCGTATTGGAGCGCGCAATTATTTTCCATTTTCCCTCATGGGCTCAACAGGAGACAAGAATTCCACTCGAAGAAACGCATTCATTATCAAAATTAATTTTTTTTTTCTCTCACCAAGTTGCAAGTTTCTTATTATGACAGCTTTTAGAACTATTTTTATCTCTTAGAATTTTAATACTTTTTATACTATTTTAGTACTTGTACTTTTTGTTTTGCTGTTCTCTAGTTTACTCGTTTTGTATTTATTTATATTTAAAGACACTTTAATTCAAGCATTCAAAGGCCCTTTCTCAGGAATTTGTTATTTCTGCTGGCGTTACATATATTCAAGGCTTCGGTGCGGAATTTATTACGTTGTGTTCAATTGTTTAAGGACCGCATACGGGGAATTTGTTATGTATGCAGATTCGCTGCGGATATTCATGGACTTGTGATAGCCAAGGGATTTTGTTATGCTTGAATTATAGTGTCTTGTTTACGTGATATTTGTAATTCGTTAGTACCTTTTGCTTCTGTATTGTTTATTTCTAGTCCGATTATGTAATTGCCTTTAATTTTGTATTATTGTTCTAATTTTTCTTTTCAATTTGTTATATAATCTTTTGCCCTGATTTTGTTTATTGTTCGTCGTGTAATTATATATAAGGGTCAATATTCTGTTATTACTCTGTACAACTGATGAAGGTCAAACGACCGAAACGTTTTAGTAAAGTTTTTTAAATTTTTTACATATCAAAGGTTGTCCGTCTTTGGTTTTACCTTCGAACTGGACTATTAACCCACCAAAGCTTGGACTGTGTATCTCGTTGGGATCCCTATTGGTATGACATCTTCCGTTGGCTCAAGAAACTTCTTAACCGTTCTATATATATATATATATATATATATATATATATATATATATATATATATATATATATATATTATATATAAATAGACTTGTGGAGTTGGACTAATTCAAACGCATTTATTTGCTACTCAGAGTTTCATGTTTCTCGCGAAGCAATCATCAGGCAACTGCCAAAAATAACGGATACATTCTGAGATATACAAATTTGAAAATTTGAAAATGGTATACATGTCAAGATGTGATTGGTTTAGCTAATAGCTGTGCTAAACGGTTATGTAAATTAGATTAAGCTCTGACGGTTAACAGGAATTTCCTAGAATGTCTACAGCTCGATGCCAGTTCATTTCTGTTGTTGAGTGTTCATATATATATATATATATATATATATATATATATATATATATATATATATATATAGCCGCATATATATAAAGCCGCACAACCACAAGATGAAGGAATTGCAAAAACGTGCAACTGCCGAAAGAAAGATCAGTGCCCATTGGAAGGAGAATGCTTGTCAAAAGAAATTGTTTACCAAGCTAAGGTCACGACCAAAGACACGACTGAGACATACGTAGGATTGACAGCAAGAGTTCAAAACCAGATGGAGAAATCACCAGATGTCATTCAAGCATGAGAAACGCAAGAATGACACTGAGCTTAGCAAGCACCTGTGGCAACTAAAGGATAAACAAGAAGACTTTACAATTACGTGGAGAATCCTTGCCAAAGCCAACCTTACACAAATCTCACTAAGCGATGCAATTTATGCAATACAGAGAAACACTTTATAATAACTAAACCACACATGGCAACCTTAAACAAGCGCAATGAACTCATATCAACATGCAGACACCGACGAAAGTACATTCTAATGTATAATTAAAACAGATTACGCAACAATTAAGCGCGCGCATGTATTTTAACGGTTTATTTTAACGGTTTATTTGACGATTTTGAAATGTAACGGTTTATTTTAACGGTTTATCTTACGCGATCATATATTGTTGTAGACCTCGACTGATGTTTCAGTGTATATGGAGATTAACTGATGAGTGGAACCAACTTTCCGTTGGTCTATGAAACAGATTTGTATTAAAACCCATATGTGCTCAAAAATTGAGTAGTCCATCTACTGATTTAATCCGCTCCTTCACTGTAGAGCACTATCTTGGATTCACCGGTGAAAATCACCTGAATTATATATATATATATATATATATATATATATATATATATATATTTGTGTGAAGATTGGCTTTCCAACAATGATGCCACTTGGAAGAAGGATCCAATGGATACTACACGCTTGCACTCAAATATTTTTAGTATGTGTGGAGTGGAGCAAACAGCGAACTTCTTACCATGTCAAAACTTTAATGCAAACGTTTCGCCCGTTCGGGCTTCTTCAGTACATATAACGGATTAAAAATACTTGGAAGTATTTTTAATCCGTTATATGTACTGAAGAAGCCCGAACGGGCGAAACGTTTGCATTAAAGTTTTGACATGGTAAGAAGTTCGCTGTTTGCTCCACTCCACACATTATATATTATATATATATATATATATATATATATATATATATATATACTTCATTCACATGCCGAGGTTTGGACTGCGAATCCTTACAGGATCCTCCTGGCGAAGTAACATCTCTGTTGGCTCGAGTGGCACCGTCAAACTTCTATATATATATATATAATATATATATATATATATATATATATATATATATATATATATATATATATATATATATATATATATATATATATATATATAACATCTCTGTTGGCTCGAGTGGCACCGTCAAACTTCTATATATATATATATATATATATATATATAATATATATATATAAATCAGTAGACTAGTGGAGTCGGACTAATTCAAACGTTTGAATTAGTCCGACTCCACTAGTCTACTGATTTATTACAGCTCTGGTTTTAATATCCATTGAGCACTTTAATAGCAGATGAAGACTTCAATTTATCCAATAATAGTTATATATATATATATATATATATATAAAAGCGATTCACAGTATATTTTCCCCCAGTAATTTAGTAGTGGGAGATGGGCAAGGAAATATTATACAACTAACTGCCTCATTATCTTTGGATCGCCAACTTATTCTGTTCAGAAGGCACTAGGCCACTGAACCAACCCGCTATTCAGCGCAATTGGAAGGGCTTTCACATGGTAAGGTCTGAGGAGGCTAACACATTTTCTGCAGTTAGGATCGCGTCTCTTAGGCCCAGTTGATCAGCGAATAGTATGTAATCTGAGAGATTGTCGCGCCCCGAGTTGGCAATGTTTACAAAGTTACCGCTAAATTATTATGTGGAGCTCACTTCCTTTTCTACTCGGAGGAGACTTTTGAGAATTTTTGTTCGCTTTAACTGTTGTCTGTAATCTGCTGTAATGAAGGTTTTATCGTGATTTTCATTTGATTGTAGTTATTGTTTTTCACCGTCAGTTTCGAAGTGCTGCTCAACAACACGAATGTTTGATGCCGGTATGCAAAGTAACCCAGACTTTAGACTGCGAGCAGGCTCTCATTCGCGCGATGAGCGCGGAGCGCGATCGTGATCATTAGTATTGCGTGACGTTCGAGCGCAGAGCGCGAGGGTGTGGGACGAGAAATAAGAGCCTGCACGCGAGGCCCAGTTTCTCGAATGCCACCCCGAGCGAGGTGTCAACTTGGTGGAAAATGTAAACAAACATTACACATGGATAGTATAAAGAAAAAGTATTTTCGGACCAGATATTTTCATAGACGGCGTGGCAATAGCAATGCTCTCTTGTTAGGGTTTTGCGCGAGCAGTGAAGGTACAAGATAGCCTGCTCGTAGGGTAGCGTGGCAAGAAAACGGTAAACACAGCGAGCGATTGTTGTAAGTGCGGAGTCTTTGTTTTTACAACGGCAGCCGTGATGATGTGTTGGCCGGCGATGTGCGAAAGAGTTTGTCAGAGCGTGATTGTATAAACCCGTTTGTCACAAAATCGGGAACTTGTGATGATGAAAACTCAATTAGCTGTGATATAGCGAAGGTGGAAAATGGCAGTATTACTGAGCGAAACAAGAGCCAAATGCAAACTTCTGTCGGCGACATCAGATAAATAGGATCAAATGCTTTCCAACAGGAAAGTGTCACGAACAAACAGAGCGAGAGGTCAAAATAATAATGCTTTATTTCCAATTACAAGCGCCGGAACCCTCAAGAACTACGGCGAAGTAGGGTTTCCAAAGTATAGTTCACTTGAAAGTAAAGCGCTTGCCATATTTTGTAAACAAACGTCCGTGTAATAAGCTTTTTAAATATGCATGTTCAGTTAGATAAAATAAACATATGTGGAATGCACGATCGCAGAACGTAGACTAAACATAGAATGCGAGAGATGACCAGTGATCTTCTTGCCTGCGAGCAAACTCTCGATCTCGCTTGGATTCACGGCAAAAAGTAAAGTTCTTAACTTGGCATACGTTGCTTCAGGGTCAATGGTCAAATAATGTTATCTAACACTAGTGTTTGATTGCCTTTCTTCGAGCGAGAACAGTTCAGGTCAGTTCAGTTTTGCCCGTAACCAGTCGGCATTAAAGCAAAAACATCCCTCCCTTCAATAAGACAATTGACTGCTCTTGAGCTGTATAAACGCAGGTTCAGAATTGATCAAAAGCTTACGAAACACTCTTGAACAAAACAATAATTAAACCGACTATTTTCTCCTTTGCCCTTGGTTGCCCTGGTTTTTGTCACAATAATTGGATCTGTCATTTTGGACCAATCAGAATGCTGCGTTCATGGACGAACGCAGGACATTTGAGAAACCGGGCCTCGCGTGCAGGCTCTCATTTCCCGTCCCACTCCCTCGCGCTCCGCGCTTGAACGCCACGCAATACTTAGGATCACGATCGCGCATCACGTGAATGAGAGCCTGCTCGCAGGCTACCCAGACTTTTTCAGAACAAGCGCCGTTGAATGTTGTTCGCGTGTTCGCTTCTGTGGCTTTCCAGTTATCCGCTAAATAATGAATGCAATCCAATCAATGCCTTCGCTCGAAAAGACGTTTGACCGATCAAATATTCAAATGATCGATGAATATTGTCAGAGAGAATTCTGAAGCTGCTAAAGGGCATTCAAAATAAACAATGAATATCATCAAGTGAAAAACAATGAGCTAGCTCATACATACTAATGAGCTTTGCTGTCCACGCGTTTTCGATTCACGTTAGTAAAACGCTAACGCATTCGACACGTTTTTGCTAACGCATTTAACGCATTGATTTTGGTTCGCATATCTCCGGCCTGTACTGTAGTCCTTTACCTGTGATGCGTGTCAGTCAAATGAAACCGCTTTCCTCACGCTTAACTTCAAATGTTTTCCTTTTCCAAAAGGAGAGATATAATAAATATCTTACTAACCTTGTCTTCTCAGTGCATACTGTACAAGTTACGGATCCTCGTTTTTTCCCTTTCGATTTATGGCCCATGCGCTTGTGCCATAAATCGAAGGGGGAAAAACTTGGTCTGTACGGACCTCGAACTCGGTTAGTAAGCATTATAGGATGCTATGGGGGAAAAATCAATATGACAGCCTTGTGACTGCCGTATCTGTAAAACCACAGGCCACCCAAGCTAAAGATAAGAGAACAGTGTCACGGCGGTATTGTGTTACAACGGCTCGATTTATAAGGGTTTGTAAGGGAACGCAACGGTTATGTTTTAGAAGATATAAAATCGAATGTTTTCTGAATAAAAACGACTTACCCTGTTGCTGTGTTGTATTCTTTGTAGTTTGCCAGCTTCTCAGGCCGGTTTGAGGCGATTTAGGCGAGTTTCTGTTTTCAAGGTTTTCCGTTAATATAATTAGGGAAGGCAGGAAAGAATGATTTCAAATCCAATCACTCGAAGATCGATAAATTCCGTTAAAATGCTCAAATCGCCTCAAAACTTCCACCAGTGTAATCTCCGATAACGAATGTTCCCTCTGGTTGTTTTCTCGGCTTCCAAATGCCGTTCTAACTGCAGATAAACTTTCGTCAGTTCGACACTCACGTTTCCTGATACCCGTTGGACGTTTGAACCACACACAAAATGGCGTCATGTTGACAAAATCACCCTACGCCAGGGAGGGGCATGGACGTATTGTCATCCATGCAAAATGACACTGCGGGGCCCGGAGAGGTCGATTGTCACACTGATTTTCAAATTGTAATTCGAATCTAAAAGTAAATGCCTTGTTCTTCAGGCCGAACGGACTAAAAAGCAATTTCCATGCTGTTGAGTATCTCCAAGATTTAGATATTTTTCTTCTCGGCTTGCTATTTTCGAAAACATTGATTTAGTCCGAAAAATATCTGCTTTCCGATGGACGGATCGATCGATTCCTCGCTGGAATGTGACGGTTAGCGGTCGACGTGTAGGCGGGAAATTTTCACGTGCTGGTTTCCAATTTCAAGTGAAAACCGGCCTGAGAAGCTGGCAAACTACAAAGAATACAACACAGCAACAGGGTAAGTCGTTTTTATTCAGAAAACATTCGATTTTATATCTTCTAAAACATAACCGTTGTGTTCCCTTACAAACCCTTATAAATCGAGCCGTTGTAACACAATACCGCCGTGACACTGTTCTCTTATCTTTAGCTTGGGTGGCCTGTGGTAAAACCTACTATGCGTGAAGGGCATAATTTGACTGTAATACAAAACAAACTACGCTATCCACTGGAAAGTACATCTTTATCCTGCGGATAGCGTTATCCACCCCTTAAACAACCAAGGCTTCAACATTGAAACATTAAAATACCTTGAAAGTCCCGACTTTATGTGCAACCCGTCCACATTTTGACTCACAACATACTGAACTACATTTTGCTCCACGAGCTTGACTAAAGCCATATGTGTAAGAGATGGTTTGGCATCATCAAATGTGGTCTCCATTTGCGGAGTTTTTCCTTTTTCTTCCAATGTCCAAACTCCTTTCGGTCCTCTGAAGTCAGGTATTCCAGCTGATGTGCTGACACCCGCTCCTGTATGAAACACAATGTGTTTTGAATCGCGAACAAGCTTTGTGAACTCCGCTATCTTTTGGTCAAACTGCTCGGGAGAGTCGAAAACCTACAGGATTACAATAACAAAGCGTATCCATTATAAGAATGGGAGCAACTTCAGAATACCCGGCCACTTCATTTACATGTGTCGGCACGCTTTAAGAACGAGGCATAACACAATAGAATGTTGTGTTTCGTTATTCCAAAAGTACAATCAGTTGAAGATATGATACCTCAGGTAATCCACACTTTCCTTTGTGAGGATAATAAGATAGGCCAGCTGCATAGTTCACTGACATGCTACCAGTCTTTCAGACAGCTGAGCTGTAAAGTAGAAACGTTACAGTCTAGTAGCATCCGTTTGGCCTATAAAACAATAACTTTATCATCTTATCTCCGGTGTTTAGTCCAAAATCGTCCAAAATCAAAAATGCGAACTATCCCGAACTGTCCACCATTTTGTTTTACGTACGCGACGAGTACGCGACGAGGAGTGTACGAGACAGGAAGTCAGCGGAGAACTAACTAACAACGACTGCCTATAGACATATGCTTCATGTAATATCATTATAGTGTCTTATTATATGGCAAACTGGTCCACGATGAAAAGAAGCATTCTGATTGGTTCCCTGAGCGGTCCGAATTTTGCGCAAAGATGGACCGCTCACGAACTCATTTCGCCAAATTCCTTTTATGAAACATTGAACAAAAGAAAATTGTTTTCTATTAAGTAGAAACATTTTTCCTCATGTCTAGCGGACAATTTGGTTAAGGTGACGCATGTACGCAGGACCCTTGCTCTCATTATGTATGTATTTATTTAAAGAGTATGCACGAATCGTGACGACTGATGCCGACCGTACGCGAAATATTCATGAGAAGGTGTTTTTATAACGTTACTATAATCGATTCAAAAAAATTTGTTTTCGGCGTATTGGTAATTCGAAAGTTATTGTTCTTAGTTTTGCGGCACGTGCAATTCAATGTCCCGAATTATCATAATTAGATTCACAACTTTTGTTGTCATACACTTTGTTGACTCGGTCAGTCTTCGGAACGGGGCAAAACCGGCAATTTTGTGTCCAAGCTTTCGTCGCGGATATATAATTTCAGGAATTGATACACGAGGAAGGTAAACTTAGTGTACTGTATTGTGATGTGACAGAAGCGGAATTGCAAAAAAGCCTTTCAAAAAGAAGATAGAACGTTTCAAATTCTAATTTTCAAAATTTTACTCCTTTGGAAGGCAATAACTTTCAACGAGTCTTAAAATTGCAAAATCTGCTTCTGTCACATCACAAAAGAGGTTATTATCTACCACTAGGTAATACAAACATTTAATTTAGAACGCTTCTCAAGTTGAAAGCTTGGACACAAAAATTGCATGTTCGCAATTCTAACTTTAGAAGCTTAACGTATCACCGTACAGCGCGATCTGCCAGAAAAACCACAATCATGATATAGTTCCATCATCCGCCAATATCCCTATTAAGTTTCGGGGAATCGACTTTCAAAATTCGGAGATTTGAAGGTTTAGAAGACAACACCCACCCCAGAAATTAAGCTTATGAATTTATTCATGGCAAGGGTCCTGCGCCACCTTAAACTTTTCGCAACGTGGCCTGAAAAATGCAAGAATATGCTTAGCTTTGGCGCGCGCGCGTTAGCCGAGAATGGTTGCATTAATTTCTCAGCAATTTTTTTAAAAAGCCATTATAATAAAAACTTTATTGAACTCGGTCCATAAACTTGCAAAAAAAGAACTCGACCAATATTTTCCCAATACGGACCTCACGCTAGTTATTCAGGTTATTCAGCGGAAAGTTGTGTAATACACCGGCCGGGAGGTCCGTGAGGGCCGTACTCGAGACATTGTGAAGATGTATTGTGAACACCCTAACACCCTAAGCCGTAAACTTTGATAATCGATTAATTAATTAATATTAATTAATAATTCTTGCGTGGGGCACGCGTGTACACCACGCAAAACGTGGGTTATCTTTCTGCGTTATTATTACAAGTATTTAGCAAAATATATATTTGTTTCTGGCAACGCTTTGCTCTCCTTGTGGTAGCTTTCTTTCTAGAATAAGGTGCTTACATGTAAATTCACCGTTTTACGCATGCGCTTAAGCTCTGTAGTGCATTACTAACAACAAGTACAATGTAAATGAGGTAGATAACAAAACAGTTTGGTATTAAAGAAAGTAAGTTATCGTTTCTCTCCGGTCTCCAGTGAGCAGTTCAAACAGAAAAAAATAGTTCAAACTATCTACATTTGCTCGAGATTTTCCACAGATTTTAGCATGAAATGTTTTAAAAGTTCTCACCAAATATTACTGCAGACGCCGTGACGCCTAGTTTTTTTTTCACGGGAGAGAATTTTCGGTAAGCAGCGCTGTTTATAAGTTTTGGCATGCGCCATTAATAAGTAGCTCTCCAAAAAAAATTCAAACTATCTATATTTTCCGAGATTTTCCACAGGTTGTGGAAGAAAATGTTTCAAAAGTTCACACTTCTCAACAAAAGTCCGTGACGCCAAGTAAAACCGCAAATTAATTAAATTAGACTTTGAGGCACCTCTAATTTCACGGGAGAGAATTTTCCATTTCTCCAAGGAAACAAAAATTAGTTGGAGAAATCGGGAGTTCAAAATTTCGGGGTTAAGATTACAGTGAAACAAATCCAAAAGAAATGACTTTTGGTTCGAGCTTATCGGGATTTTTGTACGAAAAACGAAAGCATCATGTTACATTCCTGCGTACGGAAAACAAAAGTATCATGTTACATTCCTGTGTAAGAAAAACTAAAGTATCATGTTTGCTATTTTAAAATAGGGGTAAGTTAAGAATATGGGTTCTAAATAATTATTGTTGTCTTCTCGATTCAGAATTATTTTTATCCGATTCAAAGCATTTGTTTTAATTCCATCGGTTATTTCGATGTTTACGTTCACCGCTCGATTTAGAAATGTATTTGTTTGGTTTGGTCCTTTTGTTAAGTCAACAAACGTAATTATATTAAAGTTGAGCCAATTAAATTCACCTGTTCCCACGGTTCACATTTCACCAAAGCGCTAGCCAAGAAACACAAGACGAGGAGAACGCCACAATGCACGGAAAGTGAGTGATATTGCTTACGAATAAAATTGCTAAATTCTAAACAAAGAGTTCGTTAAAATAATTGCTCTGTCTTGTAAAACCTGTTTCATTTGTGGAATTTGCTAAACTGGTTGTGAGTGAAACTGTGTTTTTAACATCAGATGGCGTTTTTCCGTGGGCAGTGAAGTCAAGAAAAATTAATTGTTTTCAGTTCTTCAAGCCGGATAATTGAAGTGTTTGAATATTTTATTTAGTGTACTGCTGTTGTATTGAATGTTGTTAAATTCAAGCACTTTAGTATATAAATGATAAATGTTTTGTATGCCTGGGTCAAAAGGTCATCAACAAAATTTACATGGATATTTGAAGCAGACTTACAGGAACGCTTTCCGATACAAAGGTGTAAAATTCACTATTTACCATATACGGACCGACCAAGGCCGGCGAATAACGTGTTTATTTTTTTCCTACTTGGTTCTGTATAAATCTAGAAATCTTGAAATCTTGTTTGGCAAAATCTGTTTTTCACGCGCGCACGTATTCCTTTAACTTATCGCAAGGTCGCTATATTAAAACTACCGAATAAATAAAACTTAATCCAAATAACAAGAAACTCAGATGATTAATTTTTACACCAAAATATGTAATTACAGAAAGCTACGTAGCTGTGAAGAACAGACGATGGAGACTCAACGGAAATTTCGCCACTAAAAGCAGCTGAAAAATCAGTGATCGCTTCCGGCAATTCCATTTTTCAGAAAAATCTGAATTCAGAAAATATAATTCTTTGTTTACAGGGTCTCAATTCTGGAGAGGTAGTCGGAAGATACTAGTGGCAAAGAAATGCCAGATGTCTTATCTGAGGAGGGGCAAGGGCCAAAAGAGAAAGTCCAGAACAGAAGATATTCTAGATCAGTTAAAAAAGATGGTGTCTTCAGAACCCGAAGAGGAGGAAGATTTCACAGAAGCCCCTTTGCCAGCTCCCAAGCAATCTAAGCTGCAAGTAGCAAGCCGGGGTGATGTTTATACACAACCAAACACCGAAGAAGAAGCTACTAAGATAGTGCAGTCAATTTTTAAGTGTTCAATTTGTCTTAGTCACGTTAACCTGCCAGCAGCAGTATGTGCATCTTGTTATGCCGTCATTGGTTGTGTACCCTCTGTGGAGCAATGAAATGAGTCAAGCACCTCTGACTCCAAGTGCCCACTGTGCCGCACTACCACTGATTACGCGCTTATTCCGATGGTGCGTGAAATTGCAAATATCCTGGGGCAGTCAATCCCTAGAAGCGATCGTGCAGTGGAAATTGAAGGAAGCGATACTGATACCATCCCTTATGGTCGCGCAGACGAAGAGTATCAACTGGAAGAGGACTTTGACCTTGGGCCAATGTTGTAGTAATTTTGTTCGGTTTTTGTGTGTACTGCGCTTGCGCAGTCAACACTATGCACTTATACCGTAAAATTGTAAACAAAAGAAATGTTAACAAAAGAAATGTTAACAATGCTCTATTGTTAACATCAAATCGATAAACAAACCACAGACAATCGATCAAATCAATAACAAACCACGGTTTCCGAATTTTAATGGCCGGCGCTTCGATACCATACACAATAATGTAAATCAAGTCGATACAATAGCAATGAATCAAGCCTTCGATAAAATGCGCAATAAATCAAGCCTTCGATACGAAATCCTCCCTTCGACGCGATCGCAATGAATAATAATAATAACTAATTTATATAGCGCTTATTCATCGCTGTTCTAAGCGCTTTACAAAGTATAATGGATAAAAACTAATGAATCAAGCCTTCGATAGGATACCCAATAAATCTAGCGTTCGATGCGATCAAAATGAATCAAGCCTTTGATAAAATACGGGATAAATCTAACCTTCGATACGATCGCAATGTTTCAAGCCTTCAATAAGATACGCGATAAATCTAACCTTTGATACAATACATGCATACATACATCGATCACAATGAATGAAGCCTTCGGAAAGATGCAATGATCTAGCCTTTGATACGATACGCAATGAATCAAGCCTTCGATAAGTTACGCGATAAATCTAGCCTGCGAGCAAGCTCTCTTGGCGTTTTTGGACTGAGGGAAAATAGAAAGAGAGCTTGCATTTATGTCTCAAAATTTTGAATGCCGCACCTCAAAACCCCCCGCCGTTTCCAGCTGTTTGAGCTGTCAAAATTTGGTCAATTGAAACTTCGTGGTCGTCTCAATTTTCTACGTAACGCAATGCCTTGTATTCGATCTCACACGCTCGAAAGTCGTTTCTCGAAAATTACTAAACGGATCGAATCGAAAAACATCTCTATCGAAAGGGGTTTCAAAGCGCAGGACAGCTAGAATATTTGTTCCCCGTTTGTTAGAAGTTCCGCTCTGAAATTTATGTTGCAAGATTTTGCATATTTAATTACAAAAGCCAGTGTGTAGTATTTAACCTTCGATACGATCGCAATGAATCAAGCCTTCGATAAGTTACGCCATTAGCGGATCGTTTTCTGTACTTGCCAGTAAGTTTTACCCTGGTTCTGTCAACACGTTTAACTACATGAACATTATTGCTTGTTTATACATTGGACCTTCGGTCCCATCGATTTGGCAACGGATCGTAGATAAAACATTTGACACATACGCCATTGACACGCGAGGTGTCACTTGCGAGTATATGCCGGCTCATTGACTCTCGCGAGAAACGAAACACGTCTCGCGAGAAACGAGACGAGACTCGCGAGAAACGAGACGAGACGGTGTTGTCTATAAGATTCTATGTGAATGCGGCAAAGTATATATCGGTGAAACAGCGATATCGATGCGTGAAAGAATAAAGGAACACGACAGAGACATGCAGCTTGCAGGTACTCAGAACTCCGCAGTTTCGGAATATGCCAAAGAGACTGGGCACCTTCCTATTCTCGGTTTTCACTGTCACGCCATAAATAAAAAAAATCAAAACCGTTCAATGAATGAAGTCAAGGAATTGACATGTCATAGATAATGAATAAATAAGGAATCAGTCCAAGTCTCAGATCTGTGCGGTATTCCGTACTCGAGTTATTTGTCAAAATGTTCCACACAAATTTATAGAGCTCAGTATGGAAACGCCATGTTGGAGTCCCTCTGATCAAGTAGTCTCCACACTTTAATTTAACATTACTTTGTTCTTTTTGGTTTTAACTTGGCTTGTGAAGTCAGTCACTATCTCAAAATAATGAATTGATACTTTTTTCTTCAAGCTTAACATAACTGATCAGTTTTGAAAAAAAAAACAATTATCAATACAGTTCAATTCACATTCCTCAAGTCTTACAACTCTGTTTCTGAAAATTACATTCTTCATATTTATTAAGATTAGATAAATAATAAATTTATCTGGCAAGTAAAATTAACACAGTTTGTTATGATGTGAATTTTATTTTTATACACCCTTCCCAGTTTCTTCCCTTCTATCCCCACCATCCTTTCCAAGCTGGCTAGTGTATTTTGAGTAAATCATATTTAGTGACAAAGACTTTACCACTTCCAAATGATAAATCAACCTAGGGAAAACCTTGCAGTACACACATGTACGCGTTGCGTACCTATTTTTCTTGTTGTTCACGGAAAAGTCGGGAAAGTGTTGAGTTGTTTGACAAAAGTTTGGTAAAATTGAGAATCCTAAAACTTATCTTCACAGATGCCTTTATTAATTATCAACTGAAATGGTTACACAAGAAGTGACAGTTCGAACATTTATATTAAACATTTATTGACTGTTAAAACGCAACACGTTGTTTACATTATTACGATTTAGCCAGATTTGTGATCAACCTACGTTTCAGAAAACTCAGGGCGACAAATTTCTAGTGATGTTAAAAAAGGACAAGACAGCTGACATCAATAAGGAACCATCCCCGTTAATTACATTGCTGTAAATTTCTTGGAAAGTGGATTATCCCGAATAAATTCTGTTTCACGTTGGTTGTTGAGTACTCCACTGTTTGCCAGGGGATCGTCTCCAAATGATGAATCGCGCGTTATAGTGCCCCCAGCATCGGTGTACATTTGTATAGCATCCTCAACGCTCGGTACCATAGCTGAATTAACTGGGTGGACTCTACTCGTCCGCTGCGCAACAACATCTGGAATTCGATCACTCTTTCCTTTGGAAATACAAGAGAGAAAAGGGTTACGTAAGGGATGTTCCCAAATGAATACTACATTTTGTTTCTTTAGAGGAATATCATTGAAATGAATGCAAGGGGTAATCGTTTGCACAAGAAGGAAATAATGAAATTGCAAAGGAGTAAGAGAGACGCTCTTTTCTAATCATATAATTACGCAAATCAAACCTGTCTAGCTGTTCGGAAGTGCACGTGCACCCATATGCGGTATTACTATAGATTTTAAACAGGAGAGCTACACTGCAATTTCATACTTTTTAGTAAATTTTAAAAATGGAAATTAACCCCTGGGTACTCCTTTATATAAGCCCGTAAGCACCCACCCTCGATTTAGCGCCCCTCTTCGAATAAGCGCCCCCATATAATCATGAAATTTAATATATAAACCCACCCTCTCCTTGAAAATCAGTCAAAATGCTTACTATCTTTCGACTTTTTGTTGCTATTTTCCCATGTGTTGACATAAACGAAAGTCTGATCTAGCCATAGTTGAAGGAAATTCTGTCTGCATGTTTCCCCACCACTAATATGCATTGTTAAATATTATAAGCTTCCTTTAAGAACGCACTCCATTAATCTGTGATTACTGCCAGTTTTATCTTTATTTCATTGCGCTACTAACCTTCAATTGAATGTGAATTCCAGGATGCCACCACCCTCTGAAGTCCGACTTCAGCTACATTCATGGTTATGAAGGATACACAAAATTGTACAACAGGATCATAGAGGTTTATCAACAAGCCGTTTTCCATTCTCACGAGCACATCTTTGATTGGGTATATAATTCGTTGATTAACTTCTGGCCATTTGCGTTCTGCAGGCAAATTCTGATAAAAAATAAGGGTAAAGTCAAATAAGACATACATAAAATTGCAGAGTAACGCTATGGTATTTTCATTTTTCTCTTTTTATAGCAAACAGTCCCTAGACTTGTCAAACACATACCTGCCTAGATTGTGTCTGGACATATGGTTCGCAACCCAGGTTTCCCCTTTCATTTCTCAAGAGATTTTGGACAAAAAGCATCAGGCAAGCCTCTGTACCATGGTCGACTCTTACCATATCCCAAATACCCTCATGGAGAAGGATCTCTCTGCGAAAGAGAAAAAAACTTTATTTATTATAATAAAGTGCCAATATAACACGCGCTCTGATTGGTTTAAACAGCGTGCACGCGCGTGCTTTATGAGAGTACAAAGCACGGAGCTCACGAATGCTCGCGCCATCTGCCGAGTTTGTTTTGAAAATAAAGCCAAATGTGTGAGGAAAATCATAGATTTTTTATCACAAAACAAATAAAAAAGCCTCAACTGTGCTTTGTTTTGTTATAAAGCACTCAGGAAGCGGCCAGAACATTCAAGAAGTAGGGAGAAACACTCACCTATCGGCTCGTGTTTCCCCCTACACTTCTTTCGAGCTCGCGCCATTTCCTGTGTGCTTTTCACTCTTTTTTTTTTTTATAAGAACCTTTTTTATAAGAACGTTGAGGCTGAGATTGACCAAAATTTTAAGAACATGCTAAGAACATAGCCAGGTTGAGATTTAGCTAAGAACATTTTTATTCACTTGTTTCTTGCATCGAGCTCTAAATACAAAATACAGTATCCTTTCAAAACATTAACAAAATGTAACATTTCAAATGTCTCAGTGAATACGCAGTTCAAATGAGCTCGAAATACTTGAATGCCATATTTTATAGTAACAACATGATATGGCACACATGTATAAAAACCGCTAATAGGCTGTGTTTTGGTCTTTTATACAGGTTTCCTGGGTTTCGCGTTCGAACTTTTTTCTTGTGAAATTCTATACCATGTAACTTAAGAACATGAACTAAGAACATTTTCGGTTTTGGCTCAGCCTCAGCTCGAAAATTATACGTTCTTATATAAAAAAAAGAGTGTATAACATATAAACAAAGCACAGTTAATTTACTACCATCTCGAACCGTAAAATTCCGACTACTGGGACCCTCCCTCCCCCTAAAATAAACCCTCCCAAAGATAGGCCGACCAAATCACAGACGCAAAAATCCTTTCCATAATAATACCCCCCTCCAACCCCCCCCCCACCCCCCACCCCCCACCCCCCTCGAATATAAGCTCTTGTGCAGTAAGATTTAGCTCCTACTTCCGTGATTATAAGCCCCTATGGTAGGACCTGTTTTGTATTTTTTGTCGTTATAGTATGGTCACTCAGAGACTTGTGATCCTCATTTACGGACTGTAAAATAAGCCCTCTCCCCTCCCCTTGATTAATCTCTTGAAAATAAGTCCACCAAAAATGCTTTTTGGATAAATACATGTACAAAGCGTACAAGCTTAATATAGGAATTGTACGCCGGTATTTATAAAGGCCTCAATACTTCACCCGATAGTTTGGAATTTTAGTATTTCTGGTTTCAAATACCTTTTTCTCACGTCAAATTAAATCGTTTACAATGTGCCTGGTAGATTACAAAGGGAAATTTTGGCAGGGTCTATTGGGAAATATTCTACGAGATGTGACTATAAACATTCACAAACCTGAAGTGTGCGTATATAATGACGGCATTCTTTTTGGGCATGGAGAACAGCTTGACGATTCTTGAGCTGCAACCATCGCTAAGTGCATAAAAAGTACATCCATACATCCCCAGTTTTTCATTTTGATCGCAGTGTAACTTGTTTCCGTGGTAAGATGCATAATATGGAACCGGATTTCTCCTTCGTACGGTGTCCTCCCTTCGCCTCGCATGATTGACTGGATTCACACGTTGTAATGATTTTGATACCTGCCTTCCACTTAGTGTCAAGCCTTTACTACGCACATAACCAGTCATCATTTTACGTCCATAAGTCGGTCCGACCTAAAATTTAGTCATATAATTATTTTAACGACGTACAATTGATTTTATAACACACGTCAGGCAGTGGCTTACCTGGCTCACACAATCTTGAATAACGACGTCTATCTCCGTTTCATTCATCTCCTTTATTCCATGTTTTGAACAAAACAAGCGCAAGTTTCTTTCCGAAAAGCCTCTGTTTACTTCTGGAAAGCTTTGTTTCAATAAACTACAGATCTGCTTGTATGTTTTGTTTGCCCTGATCTGATTTCTGATGAATTCAACATTGCTTGTCAAATATTCCATGGTGAAGCATTCAAGCCAGTTTGTTGTAGGCGCCAACATAGGTCAGCACTCACCAGAAGACTTTTGGCGCCAAAACATGACGTCTGTCAATCAACACAGCCGAAACAAGTTTATACTTTTTGTTTTCGCTTTTTAGTTTTTGCGACTTTTTTTGGTTGTGAAAAAATACGAAAAGCTGAAAACTCTTAAGAAATTTTTCGTTTCGACTTTTTCCGGAATAGTGAAAAACCAATAAAAGTCGAGAAAATTTACTTAACCAATTTGCTAGAGAATGTGCAAATTACCTCACAATTTACGAAAAAAAATGGCACCTATTTCAGGTTTTGAAAAAAAGACGAAAAGCTGAAAACTCTTAAGAAATTTCTCGTTTTGACTTTTTCCGGTATAGTGAAATATCAAAAAAAGTCGAGAAAATTAACTTAACCAATTTCCTAGACGAATGTGAAAAATACCCTTCAATTTACGAAGAAAAATGGCACTTATTTTAGGTTTTAATGGAAGCGGGTAAAACCCAATAAAAAGGTGACTTTTTTTCGGTTCGTGTGTAGGAAACCATTCAAAAAGCTGGTTTTTGTAGTCTTTTATATTTTCTGATTTCAGATTTTTCTGAAAAGTGGAATTGCCGGAAGCGATCACTGATTCTGAAATGAGAAGTTATTTCAAATTTAACACAAAAACCATTCAAAGTCGCAGCCGGCGGCAAATTTTTAGGCGGGACAATCTTCAATACCCTTGAAAGCATTTTTCGAGCAAAGCTGTTTCCTCAGTTTTCACCAATTTCATTTCTCATGTTAATCTAATTTTTACCATTCGATGGCAATTTATAATTTTCATTTTATGCGAAACCTTGACAAACTGTAAGCTTGAGAATCAGGCTAAAATAAGCTTGCATTCAGTTTCAACGTACGGCACAACTGATTTATAAGCTTACGTGCCGCGGATTATTTTGGGAGTATCTAATCTGCGCGGGTCGCGTGTCGCGGGTAATTTACGCGTGTCGCGGGTAATTTACGCGGGTCGCGGGTAAATTTACGCGGGTAAATTTAAGAAGGTGGTATATACCCCTTATTCGATGGTTTAACATATAATACGCGCGGATATTTTGCGAGTTGCGGATATTTTGCGATTTTGCGAGCAATGTGCAAAATGTCCGCTCGTATTATATGTTAAATCATCCAATAAGGGATTTATTATTCTACTGCAAAATTTCCCGACTATTATACTATTTTCCATATTCGCTCTGTTCAAGTAGTCAATACCGTCTCATATTTTACGTGTTCTCTTGACCTTATATGGTTAAATGACGTAATAGTAGAATAATAAATCGGGATATTTTCGTAGAGCCGTAAAATCCAAAGTTATTTTACGTGAAACGGGAAATGTGAAATGAATATGACCTAATGAAAATGAAATGAAATGAAAATGACTTAATAGCCGCAATTTTCCAAAAATTATTTTCCGTGAAATGAGAATTGAGCACTTTTAAAATTCTTCGTGAAGTGCGATTTTGTATTTTGTGTGACACGTGCCCAGTCCTATTAAAATCACCTTGTTGAATTGCTTTGTTTGACTGGCGAAATCTAGTGACCTGTAACGTGACAAACATTTATAAGGACAAATTTAAGCAAGATGGTTTGCCAGTATTTTACTCAGCGTTAACTTAACTCGTAATACTTATAATATGGTACAATAATGTTTTATTTTACCCTCACCACGTTTGTTATACTATACATGTGTACCATTGACATAGTTTATCTTGTTGTGTTTAAATAAAATACAATAAATGCGGAATATACTTGTGGTCGACAATTTATTTACCCGCGATCGCAGTTCACGAAGAATTAAGTGCTCAATTCTCATTTCACGGAAAATAATTTTTGGAAAATTACGGCTATTAAGTCATTCACATTTCACTTCATTTTCATTAGGTTATATTCATTTCACATTTCCCGTTTCACGTAAAATAACTTTGGATTTTACGGCTCTACGAAAATATCTTGATATACCACCTTCTTAAATTTACCCGCGTAAATTTACCCGCGTAAGGCCCGGTTCAGACGCCGTACCTCTCATGCGCCGAACCTAATAATTTTAAGTTCGACTCTGGCACGACTTTGGAGCGACGGCTGATTCATACGCCGTACCTAATTGCTGCCGTACCAAATATCAATAATAATGCGATACATCACATAATGCTACATGAAGTATGTTCTCCATCAGTTCCCATGGAACCCTTGCGTTGCAACAAAAAAAGTATCAAATGGCCAATAAAGCCGGCATTTTGAGAAAAATTATCCAGGGAAACAGAAGAAGACGACGACTTATGGAAGGTGCGTTGAGCTACGCAATGTTAAGAAGACGTACCCTTCTCAAAACCTGTTTAATTAGCGTTTTGTTGCTCGCATCACGCCAAAACGCATCGCCGATTTATCGACGATCGTGTCGCCGACTACCACGTAACATCGGGTGGTGGGACCTTGTATGGAGGTCATACTCCGAACAAAGGTTTGTTAAAACCTTCAGAGTGTCCAGTTTGACCCTCAAAGGAGTGGATCGAAGAGCCGAGGCTGGGGGAACGTACATCGAATGATAGTCTCCATTTGGGGATATAGGGGAATGCATGAAAATTTAACAGTTGCTCGAGGTTGATCAGATAGTATAAGCTTGATATACCACCTTCTTAAATTTACCCGCGTAAATTTAACCCGCGACCCGCGTAAATTACCCGCGACACGCGTAAATTACCCGCGACACGCGACCCGCGCAGATTAGATACTCCCATTATTTTGTGGACTACCGGTAATCACTAAGTTCATTCTTGAATGAAACTTAACGGAAGGTATGTTTAGGAAAAAAGAGAAACGAAAAGCAAATGATTAAAACTAAGGAAATGAGTCTAAACACGGAGATTTGTAATTCAAAAAATACAGAGCGCGAGCGGTGAAACTGATTTCCAAAAACAACAACAAACTCAAATTATGTCGGTTAAAATCAAATGAAAACTCGCCTTTTTGAAGAAATGCAAGCTCTTTAATTCCACTGCGTTGTTCTCCATTCACTTGACAACGGTAAAAGAGCAATATAATGTGAGAAACGGCAGTATAAAAAGCTTCTTCGCATCGACCTTCGTCCTTCGCACGTTGCTGAAATTAAAATGTTAGCGCATGCCTACGCTACGATTCCGCGGGTCTCTGACGGGTTCACTGGCAATTTTTCCCGCTCCCGGGACAAATTTTGGCTTGATTAATATGTCTTTGTGGGTCTTACAGTATTAAACGCATTCTGGCAGTTTTACAAAGCTAAGCAAAATTTTCTACCCGAGTAAATTGCGCAGTGGTCGGAGCGGTCCGTAACTCGGGGTCCGTACTGCACGGTGCAACGAGTGGGTCCGAGCGAAAAGGTGTGATGCAGTGGACTGGAGACGAGTGTGCTGGAGCTACAAGAATTCGAGGACTTATTTCTCCTTGATCTTTATACTTATGACGATTTTGATTTTGATTTGGACGAGGGCGAAACTTCAGTAAGTGCCAACGAAAACAATTTTATGTCTGCTAATGTTAATATAGGCTTTTAGCGTCGCTGAAGCTAGTGTTAGATAGGTTTTCAGACATTCAGATCAATTTTGTACTATAAAAGGAAGAGCAGGTAGTTGCTGCCACCATAAACATTCTGAATTAAATAACCAGATTCATGGAAAGACTTAATGATGTCAGTTGGTGATTTGTTTGTACAATGCTTCCATTTGCGATCTTCGCGAAAAAAAAATAAACATTTACGAGCAATTTAGGTAAAGAAGAATTTCAATGTGTTGCGGTCAAAACCGAACCCGGCCCAGTTTGGGAGGAACATAAATAAATAATAAATAAATACATTTTATTGTCATTTTTAACTTGTGAATGCGCGCATGCGCGGAACAAGTTATAGCACTGGTGGACAATGTCACTCGGTCAATGGGCTGTAAACTTTAATAGCTAATTAATCAATTAAATTAATGTATGCATTAATTAAGCGGCCGATGCATCATGGGCATCGAGCCGCTTCAAGAAATGCACTTTTTTTTTCATGTCGCTAGCCTTAGTCCTCTTCACGGTTGACATGATGTTATCGCATCTCGGTCTAAAATTAGCCAGTAGAGAATTTCTCTTCCACATTCTTTCTGTAGTGTCGTGTAAGTGCGTAGATGTATTTAGTTTATTACAGTAATCGCATAGGAAAAAGCAAAGACAAATGTCCCACAGCAGTGAACAGCAGTGTTGTTGCAAAATGTGCTAAATTTTGTTGTGTGACCTTTTCTCGTTATTCGATCCCACGGTTGACATGACGCAATCTCTGGTCATGTAAAGATGATGCAATAGAGGTATTGTGCTAGCATGAAGCAATCCGCATTGGGATTTCTCTTCCTGATCGCAGTTACGATACCCCGTGGTATGTGTTTTTGTAAACGTGATTAGTGTCCTTGGATTAGTGGTATTAAGATAAATTAAGGTATGTTTTCAAATGACTATTTGTCATTAGTTGATGGCATTTTGATATATATTTCAGTTTCTACACAGTAATCTTAAAGTTAACCTATGAAGTCTGGAATAAGCTTATTAATCGTTTGTCGTGAAAGGTTTTAACATTCACACTTTTCCTACAAGAGATGAATAATTCAAATACTTTCTGTCTAGAAATCAAAAATGTGTGCATAAGAAAAAGTGATTATTTTTAATACTAATCTGTGAAGCTGAGCATCTTAAAGTTAACCTATGAAGTCAGGAATAAGCTTATTAATCGTCTTTTCCTACAAGAGATGAATAATTCAAATACTTGCGGTGGAGAAATCAAAAATGTGTGCATAAGAACAGTGATTCTTTTTAATACTAATCTGTGAAGCTGATCATGTATGTGCTGATGCAGAGTTTCAGAATGTAGTTGGATAACAAACAAAAGTCGTCTTTCTTACTTCAGCAGAAATGAAACTTGATGACTTGAAATGACACAGGGAGCAGAGGAGTCGAATTGCGTTACTGCGTTATTCGATCTTGTTATTGTTTTCTCTTTGTCGTCCCAGCGGGTACTTAATGATCGAATAATGTAGTAACGCAATACACCGCGTATAAAGCCGAATAGATCGACTCACAAAGGTCATCGTATAAAGCATATAAATCGAAACTCGAAAAAGTCCAATTTTGATCCTCTACTCATGGCCTGTGGAAAATATTGAAAATGTTTACATACGGTAGCTTCCTGATCTCAGTCTTTACATATGGATGGAAACGAATTCAAAAAAGCACCACACACGACATAAACTTTGTTGAATCATAGAAATCAAGATTACTCTTTAATCAGTAGTAGTGGACCAAGTCATCTTGAAACATGGACTACTTAAACACAGGATTATCTGTCTGTGATCTTTCTTGAGCTTGTCACAAAGTTCCCTTTTGTTGTTTGAATCGGAAGTGAGCTATCAAAATAATCATTGATAAAAACAACTGTTTTATCAACTGCCACTTATTTGAGTTGTATTTTAACTAATCAATCATTTTTTGTTCAATTTATTAAGCGGCCGATGCCCATATATGGGCATCGAGCCGCTTCAAGAAATGGACGGTTTTTTTTTCATGTCGCTAGCCCTAGCCCTCTACACACGGTTGACATGATGTTATCGCATCTCAGTCTAAAATTAGCCAGTGGAGAATTTCTCTTCCACAGGCTTTCTGTAGTGTCGTGTAAGTGCGTACATGTATTGAGTTTATTACAGGAATCGCATTGAAAATGTTTTTTTCACTGCACTTTCCCAGTTGACATTGCATTGCATTGTGAGGGGTTTTCCCATTACATTGTAAACGTAGCCAGGAGACATGCAAATAAATAGCCACTAGATAATTTCTGTTTCTGTTTAATACATGCACCTCATTAAACGAACGATAAAACTCGGTCCCAAAAACATAACAGTTTTTCTTACACAATTCCACAGCATATATGTCATTCACAATTTATTTTCACGTTGAGCGAAAACACATCTGTGCCCTTGTTGATTATGATGCAATTGACATTAGCTAAATTTTTCTACACAGTAAACTTGACCTAAGCTCAAACTTACGCTAGCCAAAATATTGCATCACCCAGTCACGTTTTTCGTCACGCAGGTTCGAAGTTGACTCTTAGATTTGGCGGGAGAACCTCAGAGTAAACTGACCGAGGGGGTGGAGGGGTGCATTGTTCTTTCTCCCCTCAAGGTGAAATTGGCCCGGGGGGGTTCTCCCAAAAAAATTTGGGTGGGGGTGTGCCGCTGGGCTTTGCGAACCCTAATTTGCGAACCTGTTTACATGGACTAAGGGTTCCCGGGTCACCCTCCCTCCATGTAAACAGGCCCTAAATGTTGAAAAAAGATACCCTATTCCGGACGATTCTTAACGATTTTCTTTCTAACCCAAAAGGCTAAACTACTAAGCAGCACTGCGAGTTGTAGTTGTAAAGCTTTTTTAACACTCCTACGCGTTTCCTTTCGTCTGACTACTTCATCTACCCTATGCCAGAGTATCAATTACCGATCTTCATGCCAACTCCTGGGAAACTGATACACTGATACCCAAAAATGCCTTTTGGTATACCCTGTTCCAGACCAAAATGCTCAAAAACCATACCCTGTCCAGCTGCACGTTCCTATATAGCGAAAATAAGGGAGTGCCCCCTCACCTTGTTTTGTAGTGAATGAATGCCTTAGTTTTCGGGTCAACCGGACGATAGATTTACAGTGACGTTTTATCATGGATCCATCTGTGCGCGGGAGCTGTCTATGGCGTTCGCGAATCAAGGCGTTTGTGTTCCCTGACAAAATATTCAAGACCATCTTAGCGAGAATTCATGTGGCACACCACAAGCTAAGTATTTCTAGCTCATTCGATCTTTAAACAAAACGAACACAGTACTCTATTGGTTTCTTGTTAGAAGACGGTGTTTCTCTGCTTTCTATGATCAAAATCATCATCCATCCTGTGGGCGCCAAGTGTCGCATAGGGCATATTAAATTACGATCAAAATACACCTTCAGTAAAGTTCGAAATGGAAAGAAGTAACAGTCAAGAATACTCAATCGCCAAATAAGAGGACATATATAATTATTGAAGACAAGCTATATTCAAACGGAAACCGAAACTCGTACTTCAATGGAGTTTTCAGGACTTTAATACGAGAACGGTGCCGTTCGGTAAGTGATATTTTTTAATGTTGTTTTTCTTGATTGATCCCAATTCAAACAACGTTTGTACTCGGACGTATGAAGCTGTACGATTTCGCTCGATGAAAAATTATAGCAGATGAAGCCTCAGATAAAATTATTTGCGAAATAACTTTTTATTTCTGCTTCTAAAAGGAAATGTAGCATTTTATATTTGAATTATTTGTTGTTTGTTGTTGTTGTTAATTCAATATTCTCTGAGGAGAATTAAACATCTCATCGTGTTTTGTTTCATGAATAAAGTACCATTTTATCTGGATCAGTGTGTATTTTCTTTATACTAGTTATAGTTACCGCAAAAGCGCCAACGACATAGAGGAGCGAATAATTGATAGAAAGCTTTAAAATATATATATGATCATGAAACATACACGTTAAAATCTGACCGGCATTACACTGTAAATATTAAAGACAACACGAAAGTCCCAGTTTATTTGATGACAAGATAACAAAATTAATACCCCATCCTAAAGTTGCTTAGAAATCGAAGATGTGTCTTGGTTTGATGAAATTGTCTGGTTGCATGAATGGTTGAAAGAATTTTAAAATATTATTATCGGAACGAGGAAGCGTTGCGTGACGGGGACAAAACAAATAAGATTAACCTTTCACTTTCATAGTATCTAGGAGAGCAAAACCATTTTTGATAATTTAAATGTAGCTAATTTTAGTTCAAGGATTGCAACTTCATAAATAACTGAAGTATTTTTCTTTCCAAGAGTTTCGTGTATGACAGAATGAATGTTTACATATAAAATTAATTTTATATTGTGCGTGCGAAGCACAGTCGACTACACAAACAAGATCAGAACGTTTTGAAATGATTGAAATATTTTATTTCACGAACAGCAACCAGTCCGAACATATTGGCCGAATATTTTAAACGAAGCCTAAAAAGTTAGTTAATGAGGTATAAATCAACTTATAAGACCTTTTAAGCAGGTCACTCTAGTCGCTAAATGATTTTTTGGCTACTGCGCTTTGCGCAAGTGGCCATTATTGTCGTCGTCGAAGCATTCTTTGTAACATTCCTTCGTAAGACTTTTTTGTAACAATTCTTTGAATAATTGAACATGATATGGCATTGTTCGATTGTTTCGCTTCATTGACAGTGGTGTCAAGTGCAATGCTTAAAAAAAGATTGGCATATTTAGTGAGCTATAGGAGAGAAATTGCGTTGCAAAATAAATATGAAAGACACGTTTGTTTTTAAATGTTTTTATTTACGTAGGTGTATTTCTTTGACAACTGCACGAACAGGGTCGCGTTTGATTGAGTCACATTGTTGAAGCTTTTGTTGAGTAACCGCCGGTCTTTTTAGAGTCCTTCGTACAATTCATTTGTTTGAGTTGTACTTTCCTGAAATAAAGATAAAAGTTGCTAAAAAGGGGAATAGGTAAAATTAAGATATTTACTAAGAAGGACGGATCATTTTTTTTTTCTAGTTAGTAATGTTTATGTGGGAGCTGTATTTGTTTGGCTAGGCTTCAAGGAGTCACTCACGCGCGAAGGGCGAAGCCGCGAAAAGAAGACGGCGAGATAGTTTAGGGCCCGGCCGCACTAGGTGAATTTTTGTTTGTTTTTGCAAAAATATCTGTCATCAGTTCCGTTTCACAAGTGCGAACGGCGATTTTTTTCCTACCAAAATTTTGTCAAGCCTTACCAAACTTCAAAGGCGCCGTCGTCCTGCCCCAGAGCAGGACAAAATTTTGTCAAGCGTCAAAACTGACAGATTCGTCAATTCACACATATTAATCTCAAGGTTACAGCGATGATATTCGCTTGCGTCGGTCCGTACAACTTGTACCGGTCCAACATTTTACCTGCTAGCAGCACCTATACTGATGTTTGAGTAGCACAATTTGCTTTATAAGCAGTGAACAGTGCACGTCCGATCGGGTACAAGTTTGCGCTAAAAAAGTGACAGTGACAGTCGGGAAAAGCGGCAAGAAACATGCAAGTCGTTTAAAATTTCAGTCCGAGAAGAAGAAATATCTAGTTAATCAGTTTGTGTATCATACCACGAAGGCAGGAGAGTAAAAACTTTAGAAAGTACTGGTTTTAAAAGATTGTCGAGGAGTTGAATTGCAAAATTTCACAGCAACAACAGAGGTTTTTGGTTTCTACGTGATTGATATGCTGTGGTTTCGCGAAAAATTTGTCATGATTTTTGGTTTCAATTGCGTACGCGTTTATCAAAATGAAAATTTGGCGGAGACAAAATTTGTAGTATATTTTGGTAGCGCCAAACAAATTTTGTCAGCCTAGTGCGGCCGGGGCCTTACTGGAGCAGAGTTTTTGAAAATCATTCCGGCACAGCTTCAGTTGTTTAAAGGGTGATAAAACAGTATAAAACGATCAATTGATAACTCAAGAGATAAATGAAATTTATACAGGTAAAACGTGATATTCGTTAAGCCTTGGGTTGCGATAGCGGCTCGGTAAATATCCACCACTATCCACCTCCACTTCGGCGAATAATTGTTTTAGTATATACCAACCAGTGAAATAGCTAGCTCCAAAATTATAGATTTATTTTACCGCGAAAAATCGGAAAAATCCTTTAAAAGTGGAACCCTACGCGCGACCAAGGACAGCGCGGGAAAAGTCACATGAAACATCAGGCGATCAACCTGTCTCGTATGTTGGACTTTGACGATTTCAAGGGGAAAATTATTATTTTTTCCGTTTTTACTGATGGACCAAAAGCGACGAGTTCTATTTTCTCGTATTTTACAAGTTCTGTCAGTTTCTATTGCCTGAGAAACTGATGTTGAAAGCTGCAAGTGCCGTTATAAACTGAACAAGATGGTCAAGATGCTGCCTAACCGAAGACGTTTTCGTAATTCCAGTTCAATTATTTCTCACATTGATGTGACTGCATCCACCGTCTGATGTTACTGCTTTTAATTACCGGAGGGGAGAAGCAGTAAAGTTTGGAGAAGCCACAGCATTTGGGCAGTTCTAGATCATGATACGGCAACAGGAATATTTTCTAGCGTAGTGAGACCGAGATTAGTCGATCCGAATACAAAACTAAATCGTTGGCAGCAGGGACTTCTTGCTTTTTGAAAGACACTGCTGTATCAGGATTTCAGGTAGGAATTGCATTTTAAAGTTAGTTGGACTGGACAGCGTTTGGAACCACTTCAAAGACTATTAAAACTGTTCGAAATTATCATTTACAACTGAGCGTTGTCACGTTCTTACTCTAGCGGCTCGATAGTAAACAAAACATTTTTGTACAACATTTTTGGCGATTTTATTTAGTGACACGACTAAACTTGCTACAAATGATCACCTCTAATATCTTCAGGTATTTTTGATAACACAGTGACGTGTAGCGGCCTCGTTTATGGAAGTAATTTCTGCTTTGATCAAAGAAGCAAAACGCACGGCCATTTTGTTTTTGCTCGGAGGTGAATAGCAAAGACTATTCACCTCCGAGCTAGCCAATCAGAACGCGCGAAAAGCACTATTCACTGGTTTGGTATATACTAAACTCATTTAGTCACACACGCGAGGGGAAGTCAGAGTAGAAAGTATTGCTGAGGGACCAAATAATTTTGTTATGCTAGCGTGAATTTACAAACTCTTTGAAAATCTTTCAGAGCTTCAGTTGTTGAAAGGCTGATGTGCAATTTATTTTTAGATTCTGTTATGTCAGCGCGAATGCTGCTGTGTAAACAAAGATAATATCGTTAAACTGTATGACGACAATCAGAAGAGTATGAGTGATGAGTGATTTGAGAATTTTGTTATGTCAGCATGAATGCTGCGAATGCTGTTGTGACAAAGATCAAAGCCGCGTGCTGGATTGCAGAAAATTAATTCACCGCGCTTTCGGAGTCTGACGTTGGACATCGTGACAAAATGATATTAGAAAATGGATTTTAGATCTACTATTGTTAAGTGTGTTAAATTTTTTTCGAAACGAGGAATGATTTTAATATGAAAATATCTTCTAAAATTAAAGACGAACTTATCTGCTTGGTTTGTAGACGAAAGATAAGATCATCTCATTTGAGCACAGTTTCCGTTGTTTTAAGAAAACAGTGGGTGATTGTATTCAAATTAGCTTGGGTTTCAAGTCTTGTTAGATGTACTGATCAAAATGACATGAAGGTAAATAAACTGAACAGAGTTTGTTGTCCGCAACTGAGAAGTCGGCGAGCTAGTTTACGAGAGCAGAGTGTTGCTAAAAGTGACCTAATAAATTTGTTACGTTAAACGTGAATCGTGTAGTCTAAGTGTACTGTAATTACCCAGTTCAGTTGGCTGGGATATGAGCAGAGTCACGTCACGCGCGAGGAGCAAAGCCCGGGAGGGGGGGGATACTTCCAAAAAATTTGGGTAGGGTGTGCCGCTGGGCTATAAAACCCCTTACCCTGTACCAGACTACAAAACGATAATTTTGCGACCCTGTTTCAGACTAAAACGATTTTTAACGATTTTTTCTAACCCAAAAGGCTAAACTAGTAAGCAGCAGTTGTAAAGCTTCCTTCCTACGCGCGTATCGATTCGACTAACATAATCCAGAGTATCAATTAACGATCTTTGTGCCAACTTCTGGGGAACTGATACCCTGCTCCAGACCAAAAAATGTCGTTTGTTATACCCTGTTCCAGACCAAACTGCTTAAAAACCATACCCTGTTCAGTGGCACGTACCTATATAGCGTATATAAGGGAGTGCCCCCCCCCCCCCCGGAGCGAAGCCGCGAGAAGAAGCGACCAGCACGGCTGACCATGGCTGCGTGCTGGCGATTTCGTTGGCGCGCGATGGCAAAATACGCGCGTTGTCGAAGCCCACGAACGCGCAAAGTACGCCCGTGGCTGTTTGGAGGACTTTGAAGCATTTACAGTTGTTGTACCCTAGGTGAAAAGGTTTTTTTCCTCTGCGCAAACTGAGCGGTGAGTCACGACGGCAAAGCCAAAGTAAAACAAAATCGCTTTTTTTTGCTGTCCTTTATCTTCGTCAAGGAAAAAAATATCCTCAGACACGCGGGTATTGTTGTAGTTTTCTACACATAAAGAGTTCGATCTACTAGAAGTTTTAGTTAGCATTTCTGTGAAATGTAATTACCTTTTCCAGCCCGCTTTGAATATTATGAGTGATTCTAACATGGTGGAGTCACTTGTAGTGTCGACGAAGACCGGACTCGAGAGAGCGGCGGAAATCGAGCCGTAGAAACATAGGTTGAAAACAACGGACTCATTTGATGCGTGCATGTACGTGCTGAGGAAAGATAAGACGGAACAAAAACAACAGTGACGTTAGACTATGTGTTGACATAAGATACCAGAAATGCGGTTTCTTTGTGAAGGAAACAAAGATGTAAGTAATTAAGTTGCGTCTTTATTGATAAAAAGATAAAATTAAGTTGTACCAGTACACATGGCTGTAGACTGCGAGCAGTCGGTCTTTTCTCCTCAGATCTTTGGCGCGAGCGAAAATGTTATAATTATGCAATATAAGTGTATAGTGGGGGGAAATCGCGTGACATTATAGCAGGAAGCAAGATGAGAACTGTTCTTTGATGGATTCTGGTGTAATAATTCGTCGTCTATTTATAGTATGTCAATAATTTCGCGGCGTGCATGTAATTACGTACAGAGATAAAGGCGGGTTTTTTTGACAGGTTTTTTTTCGATTTCTCAGGTTTCTCACTTTCGTGAAGTCAACCGAATCCCTTTGTTTTGACTGTGATTGAAACGCCTCGTATGTACAGTGGAACCCGGATAAGATGGACACCAAGGGGACACGCAATTTTCAATTGTCCGTATTAAGCAACGTCTAATGACTGCAGTAAAAGGCCAAGGAAGTGAAACTTTTGTGTTATGCCTGCCACGCAGGCTACTTTTGTGTGAGCACAGTGAGCAGAGAACGTTAGGTCTACAAGGGTCAAACACCGGAAGAAAGACAGTTGTCAAACATGTCATGACAAATGAAAATATACAGTGCACAGATAAGCGAGGTTAACTTTGTATGAGAGCGAAAAAGTGTCCGTTGTCCGTATTAGCGGGGCTAGTGTAAGATAAAATATATGAGCTTTTCGTCGGGACAAACAAAACTGTCCGTGAAAGCGGGTATCCGTATTAAGCGGGTGTGCGAAGGGGAGGGGATTGCGTGTACTAACTTTCGAGTGCCTCCCGAGTTTGTAGGGGGTCCCGCCGGGACAATTTTGATATTTCACATTTCGTGCGTTTGATATGAAACCAGGCAGCAAAAAGCGAACGTATAAACATAAAATTTCTTGTACTTTTAAAATTCAAAATTAAATGGATTTTTGACAAACAAGAAACTTTATGTGACATGTAATTTACAATTTACGGACAAAGGTATCTATTGATTCTTGGTTTTCACGTGACGTCATCAAATTCTAAAATTCAAAACCGCGAGGCCTACAGATTTTTACCTTCATTCAAGAAAAGATTACCTAAGGGACTGTGCAATAATTATCAGGAGGGGGGTGGGGGGGATGGAAAATGAGCTTCATGTAGCCAAATATTAGGTAATACCAGAGGTCTATAACTAGAGGTTTCCATCTCTGGTATTGGGTCTTGGCCCATCAGATTAGGAGTTAGGCTATTTTTAGACATTTTTCACGCGAAACCAGCAGCCAATCACGTTGAACCATTTTTAATATGCGAGCGCTAGGTACGCAAAGGCAGAAACTTTGCCGGCCAAGGAAAAGCGAAAAGCGTCACAGCAGAATGTAATAATTGTTTAAATACTTCACTAAATTTAGGTCAAACTTCGGTATACTTTTTGTAAAACTATAAATCGACTGAGTGATTTTTCAGTTCAATCTAAATGAAGCATGATTTGTATGAATTCGGCGGCAAAACTTGGCGCGGTGTCCAGTGGCAAGTTGTCGAAAGTTGAATGAGAAGACAAAGGTTTCTCCGCGGATTAATCTTCGTTCAATCTCTCCAAAGTTTCGTATATTCTGGAAAATTGTGCGGATGGTTTAGCTTAACATGGGAAGTTTCGAAATAATTGTGGAGCTGAACATTATATTCATTTTACAAGTTGAACGGACAGCTATACGCAGCCGAAGGTTTCACTTGTTTATACGGCGGGCGAAACTTGCGCGACTACAGAATTAACGAACTGAGCTTGAAATCAAGTTCATTGAAGTAAAAGAACAAAGGAAACCTCAATGTCTACATGGATGAAAAGAAAGAGAATTTCACTGTGAAGTGATCTTTGAATGATTGACTGTCACGAACGCTTGACGAACTGCCGTAAGCTCAAGTTATAAGCTTATAACGGCTTAACTGATCCATGGATATTTATTGTGCTGATTTTAAAACTTAGGCTTAATTCAGCTGGAATTGACAAGCCTCGTCGAAATACAAGGTAACAATACTGAATAGACTAAGCTTAAACTTGTGTTGTAAACAGGTTTTCATTCTTTGGACGAATTAATTGTGTCCGCGGTCTTCCCGTAAGCTTAAATTAATTTCAGGCTGCCTTTAGTGCTCTTTCAGTCGCATTAGTTGTACATTTTACAGGCATTTCCCATTAAATATTTCGTTCCAAACTTCGTGCATTATTTAGTAGAATTAACTTTTGTTTGATTTAGAAGGGCCAAGGCTTTTTACTTAGTGATTTTAGCCATCTTTTCAATCGACGAACAAACCGTCTTGAACAAAAATTGTCGAGCTAGCGCGTTCAATGACCATATTTGTCAGGCATGGTGCGTGATTGGCTGCTGGTTTCGCGCGAAAAGTGTCTAAAAATAGCCGAACTCCTAATCTGATGGGCCGCGCGCAATGCTAGATGGAAACCTCTAGTTATAGACCTCTGGAAATACCCCCCTCCTAAAGGAGTGAATTTAGTTATGTTCAACGTCCAGTGAAGGCTAGCTAGTCCCGAAGGGCCGGAAAATTTTTCGGTCCCCACCTTATAAATAGGTATGGATTCGCCAATGTAATATGTACTTGAAATAAAATGTTAAGCCCCCCCCCTCTCTTGAGTGACTTATTTTACCTAGAGCCCCCCCTCTCCTTGCTTTGATTTTACTTTATGCCCCCCCTCTGGTTTTCCAACCCCCCCCCCCCCCCCCTCCTGGTAATTATTGCACAGTCCCTAAATATATATATTGTCACAATTTCTTAGCTCGATCTCATGCTTCCTTTTGAAAATAGAACGGTTTAAATTTCCGAGTTCATCGTACGTGACATCAGCAGGACGGCCGTGACAGAGCTGTTCCGTATCTAAAACATGACTCTTCGGGTGATTTTCAGCATTCTAAACAATTTAAGTTTAGAATAAATATTTATCTAAATATTCGAAAGTTCACAAGAGAAAACAAACCTCCTTTCTGGCAAAAGTGAACTCCAGATGTTTTTTCCTATTTCCGGCGCCCATGTTGGAGCCCCTCAGACGGACTCCAACTGGGTACCCTCCAACTGGGGTTTCCATACTGAGCTCTGAGACTTGGACTGATTCCTTATTTATTCATTATCTATGACATCCACACATTTGAGACACATGCTGAGCCCTTTTGCAGTTCATTATTGGGGTACCCAGTCTTCTCTCATTTTGATAGAGCCTGGGGATTAAAATTTCGGATGAGGGTTTTAGGTCGAATTTATCGTTAACGTTAAATTCAGCTGATAGAATCTCAAGATCTGGTCCAAAATTAAATGTGTCACCCAGCAAATCTACAAATGGCGCACCTTCGATGTTATCTTCGTTGATTCAGGCTTCATTTCCAGACTACACCAGTTAGCGAATTAGAGCTTTTAATTCACTTTATTTTCAGGCGTCGGTCCACGGACGCACCTGTCGCACCTCTCGCCCTACGGGCCTGATTATTTTAGTGGGGTTAGCCAAAGCAAGGGATGTTGCCTGTAACAAAGAAAAAATTATAAAACCAACAAAGTTGCTGCACTACTCAACGGCGACAACTCGGAGAACGAAGTCGTGACCAATATTATCAATTGAGAGGTCTTGGTCTCTCTGCAAATACTGATTTAAAAAGAATAAAAGTTGTGGAAATAAACTAAATATAAAATGTAACGTAATAAATAAATCTAGTCATGCACGTGGCAAACATGTAGCGGGTTTGCGTGACGAATTCAAATTCAAAGTTTGCGCTTGTTTCACGGTAATTGTTATTACATTTACAACTGATGTATCTAAAACTATTATAGCAACAACCTGTAGTTTGTTTATAATTCACGGAAATCAAACAATAATGTCGTCACTTTCTATTCACATCTTATATTTTTCGCGTGACAACTTGTTATGTAAATAAACAGCCAGGAAATACTTGCATTTAAAAGACTAAAGACTGGTAACCAAGTACCCAGGTGTTCCCCTCCCGCTTACTCGATTTGGCACGAAATGACTTCCTGAGATAGGAAGGGCCGGCACACAAACCCGCTCCCAGGTGAACGTACGTACCCCTCTCCAGAGAGAGAAAGAGAATGTCTAGAAACAGTCCTGCTAGGAACTAGGCTGAAGGAATTACCAGGTTTAAGAGGCTGTCTCTGTTAAAACCGACCAGTCGATTTTTCTTCGAAATTTGGATTTTTCTCATATGCTGGGATTTTGAAGCCTTTACCAAAGTAATCACTAAATGAGTTTATTTGATCAAAAATTCTAACTGGAGTTATTTATGATCGATCAAAGTTTGGGCCGGTTGGCACTAATTTCGGGGGCCCCGGAACTGCAAAAATGACTCATATTGCCGTCGCCACAAAATAAATATTCGTCCTAAAGATCAAATTATTTTTTAATCTATAGATATATCATAGAATTTTGTTCAGACTGTTGCAATTATAATTCAATTGTGTTACTTCGGCGGTAAAAATTAGATTTTCTACCACACCTAAACGAGTTTTGAACGAAACACGAAAATAGCTCAACTTTGAGGGCAAATTTTAAAAATGCATCTTATGTTTTAGTATCGACTTGTTAATATTATTCACGGCATTTCTGAGAATCCACCTTACTGATTGAAATCGCGAGAGTCCCTAACCCGTTTACTCGGCTCATGGGCTCAATGTATGCGCATTCTCTGAGTAAAAAATGCAGTAGCCATGAGCACGCGTCGCGGGCCTATTTTTTAGTCTGTGTTTATATACACCTTCTAAACAGGGCTTACTGTACGCTTTTCGTTTGAGTTTCCCTCCCGACCAACACTGATTTGGACGTGAGTACGAAATACACCGGCCTGCGTGAATAAAATAAGCCGCGCGGAATCTTATTGTTCTGTTTCGAGAAATAAATCGTTTCCTCGAAATCCCTATTCGAGTCAGACTCAAAACTCGAAACTCGCCGATTCTCGAAAACATCGAGGACGAGACTGTCAACTTACATTTACCCGGTACTACTGCATATTTCTATGTTAATTAATTGCTTTACTTTTCCATTCACAAGTTGGCACATAGTGCCTTTGATTAATTTTAATTTTACAGGGCCCACACTGATAACAGTTGTATAACTGAAGTGGCTACCCTGTATAAATATTTGTTAGTATTTTAATTGCGGTTTTTTCTGTTTTAATTTTTCGTGCGCTGTTTGTGAGACTGGGATTCAACCCCAAAAAAATCCATTCCAGATGTGTAGTGTCTCTTAATCTGATTTGTTGTTGGCAGTTTTGAATTTTCATGTGCCAGTAATGACCAATTAGAATAAAATTAATACACAGTTCCAGGAGCCCATCACTAGGAGCGAGCAACTGGACTGGATTCGTGTCACAGCGTTTTTACAGACCAGGTTATTTTTAGATTCGCTTTTCCCGCGAATTCGTATTCCCGCCAGACAATCAAACGTTTTTCCTTTGTAATCATTAATTGGCGTTACCGCGTAACAAAGGCCGCAATTAGGTCGCCATCTTTTTATTTTCTTTTATTTCATTTCATATTACACATGGGACCAGAAACACATTTTCCCGGGAAAAAGGAATCTAAAAATAAACCGGTCTGTAAAAACGCTGTGACATACATTTGTAGGCGTAGTGTCGGAGTTGCTCGCTCCGTCTAATGGGCTCCTGACAGTTCTCTGTAGAGTCATGTCATCAGTATATAATTCAGTATATAAGCCTGGGAAAAATTGAGTGCGCAAAGAGAAACATATATATGTTTCTTTTGCGCACTCAAAACATATTATGTTTTCTCAGACTACTCAATCTTGTACCCAGAGTCAACGGTCTTCTAGGTCAGCAGTAGTCGTCGCCAGGTTAGACTCTGGAGGAATGGAATAAATATGAATTTTTTTTATTGGCTGTTCGTTAACAAGAATGCCAGGGAGCGGAAGTGACCGGAATACCAAATTTCTGAGATTCAAAATTCCAATTCCCAGAGTTCCACCTGGCGACGACTAACCGCTGACCGAGGAGACCGTGGACTCTGGGTACGAGATTGGCGAATGCTAGGCAAAGTAGCCGTAAATCATAACTGCCCCTTTTTCGCTGAACCCTTCATATTATGTACACATTCCAACAACAATAAAAGACTCTGAGTGAGTCTATTTCTTGAACTGCTGGTTGAATAGTAATTAGCATAACCCAGTGGCTGACTATTGGCAAACTTGCAATTTGATTGGCTACACAGGCGAGGAACTATCGGCTGATAGTTGCCCGCGGAAATTTTATGTTCTAAAAAAAAAATATTAGCCCGAGAACGAAGTTCCAACAACAATAAAGACTCTGAGTGAGTCTATTTCTTGAACTGCTGGTTGAATAGTAATTAGCATAACCCAGTGGCTGACTATTGGCAAACTTGCAATTTGATTGGCTACACAGGCGAGGAACTATCGGCTGATAGTTGCCCGCGGAAATTTTATGTTCTAAAAAACAAATATTAGCCCGAGAACGAAGTTCGAGGGCTATTATGCTAGTTTTTTAGAAAACTGAAAACGACATGAATTTATTTATTTCGATTTCTAACACACTGCGACACTTGGAGCTTAAATAAATACGTACAAAAACTTTAGGTTAAACTTCGGATTACTTTTCAAAAGTTATAAATCGACTGAGTGATTTTTCAGTTCCATCTAAAATTAATGAAGTATGATTTGTATAGGTAATCGCATGGGCCCGAGTGCAATTAGGGATTAATTTCACGAGTATTTTCAAAGTTTTTACAAAGGGCAATTTGTAAAAACTTTGAAAATACAAGTGAAATTAATCCCTAATTGCACGAGGGAACAATGCGATTACGTGTTTATCACATAAAGGGCAAAATTTCGGAAAGCCTTCAGCGTGCGGCTAATATTCAGCCTGCGGAACGAAAATATTATTTTCTAAAATCACACAGAATCACAGCAAGATCAAGCGAAACCTTTATACGTTCAGAACAGGATAACTTTGACTGTTATGTAAATCTTAAGAGAAAAACGTAAGTCAATCCAAGACAAGCCTGAAACGTAAGCTTTATAGTCACCTGTTGAATGTTTTGAAACTTTCCGCTGCATGCGAGCTGCTTGACATGTACAATCCTACATCGATAAAACAGCAAGTACGACCACAGGTCGCCCAAGCTAAAGATAAGAGAACAGTGTCACGGTATAAGCGGTATTGTGTTACAACGGCTCGATTTATAAGGGTTTGTATGGGAACGCCAACGGTTATGTTTTAGAAGATATAAAATCGAATGTTTTGTGAATAAAAACGACTTACCCTGTTGCTGTGTTGTATTCTTTGTAGTTTGCCAGCTTCTCAGGCCGGTTTGAGGCGATTTAGGCGAGTTTTAGTTTTCGAGGTTTTCCGTTAATATAAATAGGTAAGGTCGGAAAGAAAATTTCAAATCCAATCACTCGAAGATCGATAAATTCCGTTAAAATGCTCAAATCGCCTCAAAACTTCCACCAGTGTAATCTCCGATAGCGAATGTCCCCTCTGGTTGTATTTTCAGCTTCCAAATGCCGTTCTAACTGCAGATAAACTTTCGTCAGTTCGACACTCGCGTTTCCTGATACCCGTTGGACGTTTGAACCACACACAAAATGGCGTCGTGTCGACAAAATCACCCTACGCCTGGGAGGGGCATGGACGTATTGTCATTCATACAAAATGACACTGCGGGGGCCCGGAGAGGTCGATTGTCACTTGAAATCGGAAACCAGCACGTGAAATTTCCGCCTAAACGTCGACCGCTAACCGTGACCAACCGTCACATTCCAGTGAGGAATCGATCGATCCGTCTGACTGAAAGCAGATAAATATCGGACTAAATCAATATTTTCGAAAATAGCAAGCCAGAGACGAAAAATATATAAATCTATGGAGATACTCAACAGCATAGAAATTGCTTTTTAATCCGTTTGGCCTGAAGAATAAGGCTTTACTTTTAGTTTCGAATTACAATTTGAAAGTCAGTGTGACAATCGACCTCTCCGGGCCCCGCAGTGTCATTTTGTATGGATGACAATACGTCCATGCCCCTCCCAGTCGTTAGGGTGATTTTGTCGACACGACGCCATTTTGTGTGTGGTTCAAACGTCCAACGGGTATCAGGAAACGCGAGTGTCGAACTGACGAAAGTTTATCTGCAGTTAGAAACGGCATTTGGAAGCCGAAAATACAACCAGAGGGAACATTCGCTATCGGAGATTACACTGGTGGAAGTTTTGAGGCGATTTGAGCATTTTAACGGAATTTATCGATCTTCGAGTGATTGGATTTGAAATCAATCTTTCCGACCTTCCCTATTTATATTAACGGAAAACCTCGAAAACTAAAACTCGCCTAAATTGCCTCAAACCGGCCTGAGAAGCTGGCAAACTACAAAGAATACAACACAGCAACAGGGTAAGTCGTTTTTATCACACAAAACATTCGATTTTATATCTTCTAAAACATAACCGTTGCGTTCCCATACAAACCCTTATAAATCGAGCCGTTGTAACACAATACCGCTCATACCGTGACACTGTTCTATTATCTTTAGCTTGGGCGACCTGTGGTACGACGAGTCCAAACAAACTTGTAGAGGTAACTTCTTCTATTTAATTTGACCTTCTTCTTTCTTTGAACAAACTCTGTGCTATTTACTCTGTCGGTTGCATGTGATAAAGGCGTATTTAACAGAAGTGAAGCGAAGAAGTCAGCTGGCCGCCATGAATGAATTTCCCGACGTCGCAAAACTCGCCAAGTCCTCGCTGATGTTTTCTAGTTTTCAACTGAAATAATCTTTGTTCTGATTTCGAGGAAACCCTGAGATTCAGCTTTCGGAATTTCGTTTCAAGCTATCACCCGGTTTCCATTCCTTTTTCGTCAAATAACTCAGGAAACTGAAGTCAAAATCCGAAGCGACGTACAAGCGAGCGCTGTGTTTGAAAATTCTGCTCAAAATCCCGCCGTCAAGAAGCCAACTAAGTGCAGCGCGCTCAGCCAATTACGAGCGAGGGATTTTGCCGTTCGACCAATCAGGATCAAGTAATCATGCCTTGATTACCAAAAAGTGCCCCTTGATTAAGAAAAAATGCCCTCTGTCTTAGCCAATCAGAATTCAGTAATTATGCCCGCTATGTGATAAGTATGAAAAACGGCGGCAAAACCTGGCGCGGGTTCCGCCAAGTCAGTTGATAAGAAAGCAGGACAGAGTTTTCTTCGGATTATTTCTTCGCTCAATCTCTTCTAAAGTTTCATATATTCTGGAAAATTGTGCAAATGATTTAGCTCAAAATGGGAAGATCGGAAATAATTGTGGAGCTGAACATTATATTCATTTTACAAGTCGAACGGACAACTGAACGGAGTCGAAGGTTTCACTTGTTTACGGCGGGCAAACGCTTGACGAACTGCCGTATTTAAGCTTCGTAATCGATATTTATTGTGCTGATTCAAGCTGGAATTGACAAGCCTCTTGGAAATACAAGGTTTTACTTCTTTATTTCGCCCATCACAGTACAAATATTAATTGATTACATTGATAGGTATATAAAGGCAGGAGATCTTAGCAAGCCCTACTGGGCTTTTCAAAGAAGATCCCCAGTCAATAGTAACAATACTTCAATTAATTACAATTTAAGTGACGGCTAACTTGAGCTAACAATGTTTTCATTTGGAATCTAGATATTTTAACATGTATTTGTTATTATTCTAGTTATTTTGTATATAAGACTTAATCGAATTTTTAAATAAATTGTAAGATTTTGTGGTTTTTAAACTTTCTGGCAAACTATTCCATATTTGTGCTACCCTGTACTTTATGGAGAATTTTCCGTAATTAGTCCTCTGATAGTCAATATGTACTTTTGAAGATGTTCGTGTATTGTAGTTGTGTATATTCTCATTTTTTGCAAAATAATCATTAAAGTTTGAAGGTAATTCATCATTAAAGTATGAATACATAAAAAGAGCTATAAAGTATTTGTTGAGCTCATATATATTCATTATTTTTAGAGAAGTAAAAATCTGTCTACTTTCTTCTCTATATTTTGAGAATGTCATAATTCTTACTATTTTTTTCTGTATTATAAAAATTGATTGAAGTCTAGTTGGATACGTACTGGTCCAGGTAATGTTACAATATATCAAGTAAGGATATACCATAGTGATTATATAAAGTCACTATACTTTTTAGAGATAAGTAATGCCTAGCTCTACCTATTATTCCTGTCATTTTCGATATTTTTGTTGATACTTGATTTATGTGGTATTTCCATGAGAGTTCATCATCAATATATAAACCTAAAAATTTTGTATACTTCACTTGTTCAATTTGTATTCCATTGATTTTAATTGACATATTATTCAGTAATTTTTTTTTTTTGTCTTAAACACTATGAAGTGTGTTTTATTTATATTCAAAGATAATTTGTTTGCTGCAAGCCACAATGTAATTTCTTTTAATTCCTGATTGATAGTATTGTACAGAGTATTTATATTTTTATCACTATAAAACAAATTTGTATCATCTGCAAATAGAATAAATGATAAAATCTTGGAGCTCTCATAAATGTCATTGATGTAAATAAGAAAAAGTAGTGGTCCTAGAACTGATCCTTGTGGTACCACACATTTAATTGTCAAGCTGTCCGAGTTGATGGATTTGTATTTTACAATTTGCTTTCTATTTGTTAAGTAATCCCTGAACCAGTCTAAAACTATCCCTCTTATTCCATAATGTTCAAGTTTTCCTAATAGAATTTGATGGTTTACCGTATCAAATGCCTTAGCAAGATCTAGAAATACACCAATAGTATATTCATTGCTATCAATTGACTGTAATATCTTTGTTACAAGCTGCATTGTTGCTAAATTAGTCGAGCGTTTCTTTCGAAAGCCGTATTGGCTATGAAAAAGGATGTTGTGTTTTTCAATATATTTTACAATTCTCTTATACATCAATTTCTCTAGAATCTTACTAAAACATGGAAGAATAGAAATCGGTCTATAATTTGAAAAATGTTCTTTTTTCATTTGCCTTAAAAATAGGAGTTATTATTGCTATTTTCAGTTGATTTGGTATTATACCAGTGATAAAAGATCGGTTAAATATATAAGTCAGAGGTTTAACTATGTAAATAGATATTTTCCTAACAACTTTCGGTGATATTTCGTCATACCCACATGCCTTGTTTACTTTTAATTGGTTAATTTCAGTTTCAACCTCTTGTTCTGTTATTGCATCTAAAAATAGTGAGTTTTTATATCTCTTGGTTAAGTAAGTGTTCTAATTAATCATTTGCTCTGGAATTTTATCAGCCAAGTTTGGACCAACGTTTACAAAATACTCATTGAATTTATTAGCTATTTCCTTTGGTTGTGAAATTATTTCTTCATTTTCTTTAAAACTATCTGGTATTTCTGCTTTACTTTTCTTCTTGTTAATTATTTCATTTATTAATTTCCACGTAAGTTTCAAGTTACCCTTGTACTCATTAAATTTATTTTCATAATGCAATTTCTTTGCAGCTCTCTTTAATTTATTTAATTTATTTCGATATTTTTTATAATTTATCTCATTGATTTCTGTTGGCTTTCTTAGGAATTTTTTATAAAGTTTGTTTTTATTTTTCTAGAAGTAAGCAAACCTTTTGTAAGCCATTGAATTTTTCTTGAATGGTTATCATTTTTTGATATTTTTAAAGGTATACTTTTTTCATATATATCATGTAGTTTATTATAAAAGAGGTTATATGCCTCTTGAGGGTCATCATTGTTGAATATGTCAAGCCACTTTTCTTGTTCTAAATTCTGACACAGATGGCTTATGTTTTTGTCATTAATTTGTCTATATTTAGTTGTTATATTTGACTTTCTTTCTTTTTGTATATTACTTGTTATTTGAAATACAGGTAAGTGGTCGGAGAGATCTGTAAATAGAATACCACTTGTATAACTTTCTTCCAGGTTGTTTACAAATATATTATCTATAAGTGTGGCACTAGAATTTGTTATCCTAGTTGGCCGTGTTATTAATGGGTAAAAATATGATGAGAACATCTGATTTAAGAAGTCATGGACATGTGGATTTTCTTCCGATTTAAGTAGATCAATATTAAAATCCCCCATTAAGAAGCACTTTTTATTTTGGGAATCTAATTTTTGTAACAACTCATTAAGACTTTCCTTAAATGCAGTAAATTTGTCATTTGGGGGTCTATATATTATACCTACAATTACGCTGTTAGGTTTAACTTTTATCTCTATGAACTGTGATTCTAATACGTCTTCAACATTTATGTTCAAATCATTTCGTTCTTTAAAATGACATGCTTCATTAACATACAAGCCAACTCCTCCACCTTGTTTATTTTCCCTAACCTTTCCAATGTAGTTGTAGCTAGGAAAAGGGTAATTATTATTATTATCTTTTTTAAGCCATGTTTCAGATAATCCAATCACTGAAAAGTTATGTTTTAAGGAATCTAGATATGCCTGAAGGTCATCATACTTATTTGTTATGCTTCTGATGTTTAAGTGCAGCATTGAAAAGTTCATACTATTTAATCTTCCTACTAAATTGTTAAAAGAATCTTCTTGGTGATAGTCACATTCATCAACGTAATTTACCAATCTGTCATAATAATTATAGTCTGGGTCTAGTTCAGAATTAAGTGTTAAAAACGTTTTTCCTCTATTGTTTGCTGAAAAGGGGTTAAAAATCATATTTCGCAATTTATTAGCTTCATGTTCATCTAGGTTTAGATTTGACTGTGAAATGATATCTTGGAAGTCATCTTCTTTTAGTTGATTGAAAGGAAAAAGATCATTTGTAAGCGACATTTATATCGATCTGTTCTACGATTTACTTACAATTAATTGACAGTTCCATTCTATTCAATGGTGGAGAGGTCACTTGGGTCAAGGTAACAATACTGAATAGGCTAAGCTTAAACTTGTGGTGTAAACAGGCTGTCATTTTTTTACCGATCTTTCCGTAAATTGTTTAGTGCTCTTTCATTCGCATTTGTTGTACATTTACAGGAATTTGCCATTAAATATTTCGTTCCAAACTTCGTGTACAGTATGTGTGCCTAAAACCGGCGTAAAAATACATTATTCAGTATATCTTACCTAAAAAGAACGTTGGTGAGCCCCAAATTTTCCCTGCGTGTAGTTTTTACATTTCACTAACACGTCTCAACATTTTAACTGCTATAAGTCACTAGTTTTTTTGGAATTCGAAAATGGTGGACTTGATCGTGGGCCCTAGAACCGGCGTAGTGGCCCTAAAACCGGCGTATGTGTAAGTCACACCAAAAGTAACCACAAAATACCGAGAATTTGAAAAAAATGCGAAGTTAAGTAATATTTCACCTGTTCTTTTCATTTCTTACAAATAAAAGTAAAAAAAGTATCCAGAAGGCTTTTAGAGGATGATGTAAACCTGTTATGTTCAGGCTCGAAGGAGCCGCGGTAGATTGCGTGACGAGAGGCTAGGGTCAGGATGCAACTTACAAGGTTACAATTATTATTTGATTTAAAGCGGCTACTTGGTTCTATTCTAATCCTTCTTGTATAAAGAAATGAGCCAGGGATTATTTGGGTAAAAAAAACTGAATATTTTTAGATGTCGCTTTACCAAGAAATGCAATGCAAGAAGCAAAATCATTTACACCGGCAGAAAGCTTATTCTTTTGACATCTCTTCTACCAAAAATCAGCTTTCGCTATTGCACATTATCCGTTTACAAATTGTATAAATAAAACCATGTAATTTGAGGAGCCGTGAACGGCGAATTTTTAAGAAGACAAATTTACCTACCTGTCAACAGACTTGAATTGCACGCCTTGGACAACAACTGAAGAGTCACAAATTCGTCTTGTGAAAGAGGACTGATCAATAAATCATCAGACATCTTCGTTTTTCGTCGTATTTTATTTACAAAGGAAAATTACATCATTTTCGTAAATACGCCGGTTTTAGGGTACGCCGGTTTTAGGCACACATACTGTATGCCCATATGTTATGAAAGAATTGATAGAGAGTAAATTCTCGCTAGTTTTTAATTTATTCTTTCAACTGTTTAGCTCAAAACTGCACAAAACGGTTGTTTTTTGCTCAGGCGGGCACTATCGATCCGGGGTTTTTTTGCCCGACGGGCACTATTACCTGACAGGGGTCTCTCCGCGGATGAACACTATCACGTCACGTGTTCGATTTAAGCCAATCAGAATCAAAGAAAATTTAGTGGTGAACTATAACGATCGATAGACGGCTCTCAGAGCGCTTGCACAGTTGTTTGTGCATAATATGGCCAAAAAGTATTAAACAAAACATCAATTAATCAGTTTTATCGATGTTTAATAGATCAGCCACTCAGGGTTATGCTAAAACAATATTAGACGGCTCGCTCTTGGTTTCTATCGACTTTGATAGTTGGCTCGGGGCTTCATCCCGCACCAACTATCAGCTGATAGAAACCTTGAGCTTGCCGTCTAATAATATATTATGATTCCTAATATTAAATGCTTTCAAATTTATGAGCTTTTTGGCTGATGTGAAATTTTCACCAAATTTACTAGTCTTAATTGTATTGAAGTTTGCTATGATGTATGAAATCGATATTGCCATGGCAACGATAAACAAAACCTCAAAATCAATACAGCATTACATCTTATAATTATATGGTATGGTCAAATAAAATATGCAAGAATATAAAAAAATGTTGTCTTCTTTGTACCACAAATGTTGAGAGCAGAATGTATAATAATTGTGCTGCAGCATGTTGTCTGTGGCCGTTAAATTCTGCTGTTGAGGCTTGTGCGGTTGCAATACCAATCGTCGATATTTTGCTGCTGTTGAGATTTGGCGAGTGTGTTTGTAACGTACATTGCTATTAGGATTATGCCACTTGCTTTTTTTTGGTGAGGGAAATGATGCCACTGAAAAATTTGATAAATGAAAAGTATTTCGTTTGTTTACATTTTGTTATGAGTTAATTACGACGCATATTCAACTTTAAAATTTAGAGAGACAGCGACTACAGTTTTGGAATTAATTTTCTATTGCTATGGTCACCAATTTTGTTAATTTTATTTCCAGCAAAGTTTTCTAAAGTAGACCAATTTTCATTTCATTGCGAACTATTCGTTTAAAAAAGTAATTTAGGATCATATTTTCCAATTTCATGGATTGGTTTTATCGACTATATAAATAAGTGCTCAGTGTCTGACAAGCTATAGACCTAGCCTACAGTGTACTCACTATCCAACAATAGGGGGAACATGTTTTAGTGTCCATATTTTTTTTAGTGCTGTGCTGTGCTGGCTCCTCTGTGCTGTGCCAGTATGGTCAGTATGCGTGCTGTGTGGTCAACTTATTTTACTTCTGCTAGGCTTATGCTTGCCTACTGAAACCGATTTGAACGCAAAATTTAACAAGAGTTGACCAGAGTATACACCTTTTTGAGATGAAAATGCAACCGTTTGATCTGTTATTGACATTTTATTCGCCTAATATATTATTTTCAAGGCGAACTTGATCATGCGTGAATCAAAACAAACCGGCCGCGTGATCTTACGACATAGCGCTCGACGCTATTGTCAACTTTAAAGTTATAGAACTCCACTATATCCAAATATATCCAGCTAAATTTTAGTTATGTTGTCAAAAATTTATCAGCCTTCAACATATTAAAACATAGGCACGCAATGCGTGCAAAAGCGATGACGTTAGATAAATAGTCAGAGTGATATTGAGTTTGTCAGTGACAATTGGGGCAAGTAAAAATGTTGGGAGTGGAAGCGAGGTCCGAAGAAAGAGGAAGGACAGTGGGGGGGGGGGGGGGGGGGGGGGAGGGAATTTAGCGATCGCTTGTAATGGTTGAAGTGCAGGCTGTTTAATATGATACGAAAATGACTGTCACTTTTTGTAGAAAGTCGCATTCAATCTCATGGAAATATTTGTTTCCAATTTTCGAATTGAATAGGGGTTGAACAACAGAAGCCAAGGGGTACATGTATGTCGTTGATCAGATATGTTTACAGGAGTGTGCCTCTATGACCTCTAACCCCGTGACAGTCATAAAACGTCAACCTACAGATGATGCATTTATATACAATATACAGTACACGGTGCAGTGTAAACTCGTTAATCTGACCACCAATGGGCACCAAAATCTGGTTGAATAAATGGGTGGTCATATTAATGGGATTCTTAAATAAGAAAAATACTACAATGTAACTTTGCTGTTATTCAGACAAAAGTGACCGTAATAACGAGGTGGTCGTATTAATAAAGTGGTCAAAATAACAAGGTTGTTGTAATCGGGTTCTACTGTACATGTACATTCCACAACTGTTGTACTAAAAAATGAGCTGCAAATAAGTTTGTTGTAAAGCAAATATAATAAATACTTATACCTCAAGCTAGCAATACATCACAAGATATTGATATTTTGGAGAAAAAGTTGTTATAAATGTGGATATAATGTACATGCACACAAGTTTGTGGCACATGTATCCAGTTCTCTGCTAGGTTACAATACAGTGATTCTGTAACATTTGCAAAGATCGATGTCCAGCCTGTATGAAACTGCACGATTGTAAGCTGTCATTCTAGACCAGTCCAACTGTCTGGGTACAGATGTTCTGATGTACTGTTTTCTATGTAGCACTGTCATGCAAAATATAAAGCCAAGTGCCGAAATTTGTGAGACTGTCTGAACAACAACAGCAAGTATGCTTCCTTCATATACATCTACAAATGTAATGGTTTGTTATGAAGGTTGGGTCCAGTTCTGAATATGTTTTGATGGTTTCAAGGCAGCTTTCTTGACAGTTTTCTTTGTGCAAATTCCCGTCCTTTTCAATTCAAGATTGTTTGCATCAGGTGATCTCTTGAATGCTGTCACAGCAAGGCAGTCTTCAAGTACTTGCATGAAATTAGTGAAGATTATACAGCAGGCACTTTTATCTTCATCACCATCTTAAGTTGATATCATCACTAATTTATGGAACTGTATACAGGCTGTGTACAATGTAGTATGGGTAGTTGACTACCTTGATGTATAAAAAAATAAAAAAGTTAAAATAGAAGGCTTGGCACAATGCTTTTTTTACTGTGTGAATTGGTTAAGTATTTTGTACTACTTATATCTTTGTAAGGTCGTTAAAAAATGAGCCCTTGTGTATCTCAAATTCTAACTATCTGATAAATTGCTAACTTTAATACCCAACAGTTCAAATGAGAAGACACTCTTTTCACTATAAAAGTTTTGAAGATATTGCACTATTTCCTCTATACTGTTCAATTCCAACATAATGGCTTTTCCATTTACAGTGAGATCTCCATACATATCTTGTGAATGAGAATCAAAATTCTGTAATGACCTTTATTGTCAAAGATAATGGCAACTGTGTTGCTTTCAATAGTCAACAGAAAGGCATTATAGTCTTTTATTAACATATTAAGCACATTTTGCAATGGTAGAAAACAGTCTCTAATATCAGACATATGTAAGTCCCCACTGCAATTATCATTGATTGACAAAGCAGAAGTAATCTCAGACAGCAGTAAAAAGTATTTTCTTGCTAAATTACTAATATGAGAATAAAGTTTATTACCTAGCATCAGTATTTCATTTAGGTTATCTCTTCACCAAGTAGATGCATTGGTTTTACAATTAAGCTTATAAACAACTGCAGTTGAGCACATCGCCACGCACTGTTTACCAGCATTTCTTCCAAACCGTGAAATATCACCTTGATGATAGTCAGCTGTAATAGCCCTTTTCACGGTTAACTTGCGATATTTGCATAACAATACACTTGAACATAGAAGCGAGGCAATTTCGGGCACAAGCTGCAAAACATCGTGTTTTTCTCGAACTCCTTCAACTCTTTTAGTATAAAAACAGTTTTAAAATGTAGAAGAACTACAATTCTTTTAGTTTACGTTGTTTTTAGAAAAAAATGTACAACGACTTTTCTCTATTAATAAAGAGTAGACTCGCATAAGCAACAGGGAGATCGGATTACGATCTTTACGGCAAACTTTAACTAAAATAGTTGCATATTTAGTTCTTCTCCGTTTCAAAACCATTTTTATGCTAACATAGTTTAAGGAGTTCAAGAAAATCACGATGTTTTGCAGCTTGTGCCCGAAATTGCCTCGCTTCAATGTTTAGCAGTATTGTTATGCAAATATTTCAGGCTAACCGTGAAAAGGGCTATTGTTTTAGACGAATCCACAAAGTAGAAAGGGCCAGGATTCATTTCCACATCATTAGCACGTCGAATCAGCAAGGGAATGTAAAAACGATACAACTATATTTGAGTGAACCAAAGCCTGGCATGATAACTCATTTGCCACGAGCGGATTACTCTTTTCAACGTTGGAAGATATATTTATTTATCGCTTCCATATATTAAGCCTAAAGCATAAACAACATAGACCAGAATTTCCCTCTCACGCGATTTGAGTATCCTTTGGCTTCGGTATGAATAATTTTTATGTAACCCCACTGCGGCTCTATTATGCATTAAAGACACAATGATCTATACATGAACGCACTTACCTTTTCAATCTTTTCAAGGAACTGCTTTCGGTAACTTGTCTCTATACTAGTCCCCTATCGCGTTTGCGTGTAAGCTTGTGTCGTACGGTATGTGCCGTGTGCACGAGTTTAAAGCTTATATGTGTTTGTAAGTTAGTACAAATATATCCGATACATGATGAAGTACCAGAGGCACCTTTGATTACTGGCTGAGTCCGGCTCTGGAGGTACTTTGCCGATAAACCTCCAAGAAACCAAGATGGCATCCTCGGAGACCCAGGGGCAGATAGTGGGGGCGAGCGAAAAAAATCGGCAAAGAAAAGTAGGAGCGAACGCGTTCGCTCCTACTTTTCTTTGCCGATTTTTTTCGCTCGCCCCCACTATCTGCCCTGGGTCTCCGAGGATGCCAAGATGGCGGATCGCAAAGAAAATCAACCAAAACATCACGTGACCTTAGCTCGCTTCCAGTGTTTTTCGGTTCAATAGTAATCCATCGCCATGCACCGTACCAAAATCGATAACGGTGTGCTGACATATAAGCGATGACGTAATGACGTCATCGCTTAAAAATTGGAGAGGTGTTTTGTGGTGCTTTTTTACACGACACAGCGGAAGACTAGTTAGGCTCGATTACCAGCCGCTGTTCGGGAAAATGAGCCCACGCTCATCCCCCGAAGGCACGGCTGGAGTCGTGAGCTTGGCATTGTTAATTTCCACCAATGAGAAACGTGCCTGCACGAATCGAGCAGGCATAAATTATCTTTCACAGATGCAAAGCAGTTGTTTGGGCTGGCGTTCGATCGTCTTCAAGAGACGTTTAAACCTTGAAACTCTCGAAGATATATGCAATAGGAATCGTTAATGTCAATTTATTAGCATGATGTATTTGTAATTCAACCGACAGGATGGACTTTTCATCCGCACCAAGGAAATACATCACGGAAAGTTCGCGCTAAGCCGGGGAGCTATAAAGCCACTACAACCGCACAAGGCAACTAATGAGATCCATTTGGACATTCGACATGTACTATACAATACACAAAACAGTCGGTAAACTTGTGTGATGAATTTTATCTGGGATTTGATGTAAAATCGTGTGGTGCCAGAACGCGACTATGGCGAAATTGCATCAAAACATATTAAAATGTTTCTTGTCACGGACTGGTCTAGTTACATCTTGTAATATTTTTCATCCCGGGTTTTCAGTCATATAGCTTCACAATAAAGGCGAGAAATCAACATCCTTCGCGGAATATTTCAGATCAGATCCTTTTCTTTCGAAAATATAAGAGATAATGGAAAATAAACGAATGTCACGAGCCGGAGTAGCGTTACATTAATTATTTTTTTCGATTACGTCACAGATACGGCTGTTCGCTCACGCGTCCAGCCGTTCTTCTCGGGGAGGAACAAGACCGGACTCGAGATAGCGGCGGAAATCGAGCCTAAAGACTAGTTGGTCATGTTTTAATTGCGCTGCACGCATCTACTGCTGCCCTACTCATCGCCAATTTTATTAAATTTTGATGGACATAGCGTACATTTATATTTACAGTCGAGGACTAAAGGTATTTTTTTCCTGTCCTTGCGTATTATATACGAAGCAGACGAAACTCCAGACTCGTAAAATTGAAAATAAAACACGATTTCCGGTTTCTTGGAAGACACTTTTTGCATCGCCATTTTGCACCGGAAAAGCGGAAAGAGCGCTCGTGCCAGTCCTACTCCCGCATCACACATTGCGTGAAGAGCGGACCGCCGGTTTCATCGCCCAGCCTTCTCCCGCCCTGATACGGACCGCTGAATCGCGCGCTCTTAGTCAATCAAATTCAAGGATTTGGATACGGACCGCTAAAAAAAAAATAAGGCTGGGTATTTTTACGAGTCAGTTTTTATTTCTTCGAGCCTTTAGGCGAGAAAAAATAAACACTGACTCGTAAAAATGCCCAGCCGTATTACACAACTTTCCGCTGAATAAATTGTTTATTATACGACATAATATCTTTCCTAAAAGATAGGCTTTCAACAGTGTTTTCCGTAGCGCGCGGTCAGGGGGACTGAGACCCGTGTAATACGGTCTCATATCTGCTCTCGTCTTTGTGCGTATTCGCACTCTAAAATTCCATGTCGTATAATAAATACCCCTACACACTCACTGTGCAGCACTGTACACCCGTATACTCAACAAAATATGCAGCTTCTGATTGGTCAACAACAACAACAACAACAACAATCTTTTATTTAGCTCATTATAAAATAAAAATATACAAATGATAGTAAAGGAAAATACAGGTGTTTTTTTTATATGACGAATGCATAAATAGGTTATAGAGTGCAATACGGAATTGTGATAAACGGTACCGGACAAGCAGAGACGTTTTTGCCGCTTAATGGCATTGAAATAAGCTTTCAAGTTAATGGTTAAATATTTTCTAAACTAAAGTACTGTAATTCTTCCAAAAAGTTCACGCTTGGTTTGCCTGCGCGTTCAAATAAAACATGTGAGCACTCTGGAAACTAGTGAAGCGTTTCGTGTGCAGAGTAGCGCGATGGCCGCAGCAAAATTTTGTTGAGAATATTATAAACAAAAAATCGTATGAACTGCTCGTGTCGGGAAATATTACATGTATTGATTAAGTATTAATTATAAATCGTAAACTAATTAATGTCACGAAATACAAGAATTGTAACACGAGTAAAGATAGATTTCGCAACACAAGATTTCACAATATTGTAAACAAAGGTCGCTCGTGGACTGATGTAATTGCATGCGTATCAGTAGCAAAATAAGGGAAAGAAACGTGCAATTGTGAAATTATAACTAAATTTAGGTACATTACAGTATTGTAGGCTTGGGAAATTACTGTACTCGTGATCGTGGGGAAGGTACAATTACGCAAGAAGAATTGTAAAACTAAGTAGATCTATAATGTAAGTTCAGATTGTCGCGAACGTTCAGATTGATCAGATTGTTAACCGAGATTGTTGCGAACGTTCAGAATGTAAGATCGTTCAGATTGTCGATTGTGAATAAACCGTGAAAAAACAGATAGATACAGTCCTCTTATTGAACCAGCGGTGCGGAGACCGTGAGGATTCTGCGACAGCTCGTGCAATTAGTGATTAAGCGGCCGACGCCCAGCGGCCACTTCTAGAAATGGACGGGTTTTTTTCATGTCGCTAGCCCTAGTCCTCTACACGGTTGACATGATGTTATCGCATCTCGGTCTAAAATTAACCAGTAGAGAATTTCTCTTCCACAGGCATTCTGTAGTGTCGTGTGAGTGCGTACATGTATTTAGTTTATTACAGGAATCGCAGTGAACAGCAGTGTTGTTGCAAAATGTGCTAAATTTGGCGGTGTGACCTTTGCGTGTGAGGAGTTTTCCCGTTACATTGTAAACGTAGCCAGGAGACATGCAAATAAATAGCCACAAGAGAATTTCTGTTCTGTTTAATACATGCACCTCGACCAGTAAACGAACGATAAAACCCGGTCCCAAAAACATACACCGATTGCAAATATGGCGACGTGTGCACGAAAGTGAGGCTTTTCGGTGACAACCGTTGCTAAGGGCCGATTCGCGACTCATTCTCTTTTACGAATGCGAGTTGTTTATACTTTGTTGAAGCCGTTTTTTCCAAGATATTCCAAGAACAGACCTATATGAAGGCAAAATATCGTTCAATAATCTTTTCTAAATACTTGGGAGGCATTTTTAAGGTCAGTATGTTTATAAAGCTTTGTTTGAGTTGCCATTGTTATTCAGATGTATCGTACGTGGACGCCATAGCGAAGAGGGCGGTCGTTCATAAGGAGTTCCATAACTACAGTCGTTTACAATCGTTAAAAGCCCTTTATTTACCATACACATACGAATAAGCTTAGGCATAGAAAATGATAATGGATTAACGATGATTCAAGGCACAGTTGCGCTATTCCTCGTAACGTTGACACACGTAGAGGAAATTACCCGTCCATAAAAATAAGACTAAATAAACAATAGCCTCCATTTGGCGAGGAAATATGCTCGGATATTTGTCCGCGGACATTATCTGTTCCGAGAAGCGAACAGTTTTCCGAGAGCGAAGCTCGAGGAAAACTGTGAGCCTCGAGGAACAGATAATGTCCAAGGACAAATATCCGAGCATATTTTTGAAGCCAAATGGAGGCTATTGTAGTTATTATCCTTCAAATATTTTTTCACAAGGCCGCTCTGTTTTCCGTGGAAGATCTCGGTCGGCCAAGCTGTATTAAACATCAAAATAATTATGTTGGCGTTCAAAAAATATTTCTAGTCTGTGTTTCGTTGATATAACAGACAATTGAGTTATAATTAAACTGATTCAGTGATTGACATTCATAATTAATTATTTGTATTAAGTTTCTGGACCGCATGTCACGTCTTGACCTCGTAAGATAATTCAGTCCGCTTTCACGTTCCGAACCGAATACACTGTACACGAATTACGTTTTATCCGCGCTTACCTGTTTTACGCTAACCTGAATATATGTGTTTTTATCTGACTGGATATCGTCACAAAAGTAAGTTCAGCCTGCCTGAAATGTTTTGTTATCGTTGTACGCCTTTAATCGCGTTTGTGTTGTAATAATACAGTAGAATTTATGGATAAAATATGTATTGTTTTCAGATCGAATAAATCATTATACGATTAACGAACACCAGCCAGACTATCAGTTTATTTTCCCCGGACCAGTCTGTTCAAAACAATCAGTTTTATTTAATTTAGCAATTTATTTGAGACGAAAACTGAACCTGCGAACGTGCAACGCAAATTTCCAAAACTGGGGAATATCACTTGGGGAATATCACCCGGATATTCCCCAGTTTTGGCTGCGTCATGTGACGTGTTTAGACCAATCGCGCGCGAGAAAATATTTTGATGGATTATAATTAACAATTATTCGCTGAAGGCGAAGTGAATATTGGGGAATATTCCCCGAGACGAAGTCGAGGGGAATATTCACCAATATTCACGAGCCTGAGGCGAATAATTGTTTTATAATATACAAATTACAGGGAAAATGTCAAATTTCTCCGAAGAAACTGGAAAAATACGAAAATATTACGCCATTTTTTCCCGAGACAAAAACATTTGAACTTCGCGGCATTTCCAAATAAGGTAGAGAGGGTATAATGCCTCTGAGACCATGAGTAGGGAACCAATCAAATTGCTTGAAAATGCATTATCCATGGTTAGTATATTATAACACCGGATATTTTCCAGTTTTGGCTGTGTCACGTGACGTGTTTAGGCCAATCGCGCGCGAGAAAAATATTTGATGGATTATAACACATTTTATGTCAACCTACATGTATTAAAGCTTATATATTATAAACCAGAGTGTCTCTCTGTCTACATTCAAACACGGAATTATAAATTATGGATAGACCTGCAGAGAAGATGTATGTCGTCAAGCTGAAGCAGTTTCTTCGCGAAACTGAAAATGCGAGCTTGAAAGGTGTTAGCTATGTTGAAATACAACATGCTGGAAAAAGCCTGTCTTTGATTTCTTGTACACCTGATTACAGTTTAAGAAGTACCGTGATTGTTTTTAAAAAGCAGTCGGTCGCTACATATACAACGGTTACGCAAATCGTGTATATGAGATCGGATCTACATGATATCCTGTTTTGCAGCAACTTGGCCGCAGCACGCAACAATTATTATCGGGCACATTTGACCGTTAATACAACGGAAGAAGAATTAATAATATGATCTGTAAGGTTTTAATGAAATAAAAGAAGAAATAACAGCATACTACCGTTTGTGTAGTCGGGGAAATATTTTTTATGGACGCAACTTCCTGTGTGTGTGTCAACGAACATTTACGAGGGAGGAATAGCGCAACTATGCCTCGAATCATTGGCTACTCTAGCATTATTTCTTACGCCTAACTTTATTTCTACGTGTACGGTAAATAGAGCTGCTGTTAGCGATTGTAGGCAATTGTAGTTGCGGAAATCCTAATGCACGAGGTAATCTTCGCTATGGCGTCCATGCACGATACATCTGAGTAACAATGGCAACTCAAACAAAGCTTTATAAACATACTGACCTTGAAAATGCCTCCCAAGTATTTAGAAAATATTATTGAACGATATTTTGCCTTCATATAGGTTTGCTCTTGGAATATCTTGGAAAAAACGGCTTCAACAAAGTATAAACAACTCGCATTCGTAAAAGAGAATGAGTCGCGAATCGGCCCTTAGCAACGGTTGTCACCGAAAAGCCTCACTTTCGTGCACACGTCGCCATATTTGAGCGAAAACATATCTTTGCCTACGTTGAATATGATGCAATCTACATTAGCTAAAATTAACCACAAGAGAATTTCTCCGGCTTCCGGAGCATGATGCAATATATTACATCAGGCAGTCACGTTTTTCGTCACGCAGGTTCGTGTGTTGACTCTTAGGATTTGGAGGGTGCACCTCAGAGTTCAGTGACCGCGGATACTTTTCGTGTCGTGTAAGAGCTCTTTTCATGTAAAGAAACAAGCGAAATATTTAATTAGACAAGGGAAAATAACCTCAACTACTCGAGAAGAGCCACTACAGAGCAGGAAATGGAGGGGTCCGTGTCACGAAGTAACGAAAGTTAATTTTATATTTCTTATATTTATATTTCTCGTCACGCATGTTCGTATGCTGACTCTCGCTCATTTTAGGGGTGCACCTCAGAGTACAGTGACCGAGGGGGAGTCGGGGGAGGAGAGATCGATTGTTGTTTCCCCCATTATTAAGGTAATCGGCCGCTTGTAAACTACTTTAGGAGTTCTTGTTTATGGTCAATCGTGATGTTTTGAATGTTCTCAAATTGCACTCGCCTAAAGGCTCGTGCAATTTTGAGAACTTTCAAAACATCACTCGTGCCCATAAATCACTAATTGCACTCGCGTTCATACGATTTCCTATACTTATCACATAGCGGGCATAATTACTGAATTCTGATTGGCTAAGACAGAGGGCATTTTTTCTTAATCAAGGGCACTTTTTGGTAATCAAGGGCATGATTACTTGATCCTGATTGGTCGAACGGCAAAATCCCTCGCTCCTAATTGGCTGAGCGCGCTGCACTTAGTTGGCTTCTTGACGGCGGATTTTGAGCAGAATTTTCAAACACAGCGCTCGCTTGTACGTCGCTTCGGATTTTGACTTCACTTCCTGAGTTATTTGACGAAAAAGGAATGGAAACCGGGTGATAGCTTGAAACGAAATTCCGAAAGCTGAATCTCAGGGTTTCCTCGAAATCAGAACAAAGATTATTTCAGTTGAAAACTAGAAAACATCAGCGAGGACTTGGCGAGTTTGCGACGTCGGGAAATTCATTCATGGCGGCCAGCTGACTTCTTCGCTTCACTTCTGTTAAATACGGCTTTATCACATGCAACCCGACAGAGTAAATAGCACAGAGTTTGTTCAAAGAAAGAAGAAGGTCAAATTAAATAGGAGAAGTTACCTCTACAAGTTTGTTTGGACTCGTCGTACTTGCTGTTTTATCGATGTAGGATTGTACATGTCAAGCAGCTCGCATGCAGCGGAAAGCTTCAAAACATTCAAACAGGTGCATGACTATAAACCAAAAAACCAAAAAACCTTCTGTGCTGGGTATGGATATTTTCTGGAAACACAGTTCCAGTACGGATTTAGAGGTACACATAGGTGAGGGGAGGGGGTGGATAACTGCAGATGGCCCTTGCCTTGCTAGAATAGGGAGGGTTGAGATAAAAATTTCAGTTCCTCAAATAAGGGAGGAGGGGTACTTTTCCGCACTTCACAACAGGGGGGGGGGGGGGGGGGGAGGAGGAGGAACCTGCCCCTCCCCTAAATCCCTTACTGCCCCACAATTAGAGACTGGCCAATTAGTCCTCTTCTCCACGGATCAATCTCTTCAAATTTATAACAAAATTAATATATCTTACTAGCTCCCTACTCAGGACAATGATATTGAATATATACAATTCAATTAATGGCCAACTTCAAACAATCCACCACTGTTAAATTCTTATTTATAACCCTTCAACAAACTCCCCACCCCCCAACCACCCCAAAAAAGGGGGGGGAATGTTACTCCCCGAGCTTCGTGAGGACCTGCGAGTCACGTATTACTAGTTACAGTTAATATTTCTGATCGCATGACTATTGTCTGATTTGCGTTGAACTTTCGAAACTGTTTCGAATCCTTTCGGAAAAATTACTGAGAAAGAAGCCAACTCAGTGCTAGTAAAATCGCTTCGATCTTTCCGAGAAAAGTCCCGACTGTTCTAGGGAAAAGTCCCGAATTTTCTAGGAAAGATCGAAGCGACAAACTGTGTCTGATCTGCTAGCACTGAGTTGGCTTCTTTCGATTAGAAAATAACTGCCGGCAAAATATTCTACTCCGGCGGTTGAGTTCTTTCTCGCGACAATTCACATGATTCACTTTGTCGAAACTTCAAATATACGGCCGACACTCTTTTTATGCAATTATGAATTTCTCTTTTTACTTATTATTTTAATTTCAGCCAAATTGTACTGACAAAACCCCGACAATGTATAAAAACTGAATTCATCACGCTGGTAAACAAGCCGTGCTTTCGTTGTTTTCAAATCCGTCACAAACTTTGCCAAAACTATTGGCATTGCGTGCACTGACTTTATGCAGTTTGGAATATAAAGTCTTCCCTCGCTGTCATCAAGTGTATTTATTTTCCAAATGGTACTGCCAAAACCCTGACATGTCTAGCTATTCAGCCGGTTGAACACTGTGGTTGACTCCGTACAGAAAACTTGAATTTGTCAAGAGCAAACAAATTATTTCAAATCTGCCACTCACTTTTACTCGAGGAAACATACTGTACAGCCGTCGCATTCCCAGTTTTCACGCAGTTTGGAGTTTCTCTTTTATTGACTCGCATATATTTTCCTTCCAAATCGTACTGCTAAATCTAGTCAAAGATAAAAGGGTTGAAATCGAAAATCCACGCCGTAGAACCCCACAAAATTTCATTCATCTGTATTCATCGCGTCGGGAGATGGCGTCGGGACCTGGAAGCAGACATCAGGAGATCGGGGCTGACCTGGAGCCAGCTAGAGAGGAAAGCCCAGGACAGAGACGTCTGGAGGACACTTGTCGGCGGCCTATGCCCCAGGCGGGGTACTAGGCGTAAGTAAGTAAGTAAGTATTCATCGCGAACGAACAAGTTGCAATTTCATTGTTCTGTACTCGACATCGGATTGGCTCAATTAAAAAATGTTGGAATGTATTGTTCCCGTTCTGCCCTGTGATTGGTTAACTTTGTCTGGGTGGCCCCGGTTACAGTAGTTTGACTGTAATTGATGTGGATGAAACATCAATTACAGAGGATATAATAACTTAAGTTCCCAATACCAGTCACAGATTATGAACCTGACGTTAAAGGATTCTGCATACATGTACCAAATTAGGATAAGGGTGGTCACGTGACCTGCTTACCATGGACACGAGGCTTAAATAAAGCCAATGCCAAGTTTACTTGAGATAAACAATGAAATTTTGCTAAATTTTTTATGGTTCTAGCCTTAGTTTTGCCAACAAGGTTTTTTCAATATTCTAACTTGGCTCCGAGGCTTAGGAGAATAAAACAAAAGAAATCGACAATAAATCACATCAAGGTTGAGGGATGAATAAATAATTTCTTTTGTTTTATTCCCCTAAGCCTCGGAGCCAAGTTAGAATTTTAATATATCGAAATTGGTCTATTGGTAGCCTCTTAGAATAAAATTTCCCCAATAATATTTGATTATAATTTTATTATTAACCTTACATGCAAAAAGAAAGAAATATCGAAATATATGGGCTAACTGTAACACCTATTTCAGATGATTGAGACGCGATAGGACTGGGAAGTAACAGTACACAGTTCTAATGGTCAGCAGTATTTATCATCAGAAAAGCTTCAAATGGCTCGAAATGATCTCCATTACTTAATACTTCGCCCTGGTGAACTACACGTGGTCATGGCTCAACTTCGAAAAATTGGTGCATTTATCGAGAACTGGATTGAATCTGAACTGTACGGTAATCTGTGAAAGATGTCTCAGTCCTATTCCCATTATTTATTGGAGTAAGCATAATTAATTTAAAGAAAGTGATGTTACATTTTAAAGACTGTTTACGTTCCTACGTTCCTACATTTTCATAAGATTTTCACTTGAATAGAAAAACAAAAACCTCTAAAACATTATGTGTGGAGAGCGAAAGGACTCGTGTTTATTATCAAAACGTCTTTCATACTGGTTGTAAGCTGCCTCGGATATAAGTCCCCACTCCAGATAACCCCTGTACGAGTTGCGTTACCCCAGGGCTTATGTACGCGGGACGTATGGCAGTCACTTCCCCTTATTTCCTTTCCCTTTTCCTTTTCCTTCGGACCGCTTCTGTGCTTTGCGTGATGATGTCTTTCCCGACTGCCTGTACTTTTGTTCATCATTTCTAAATTTAAAGAGACAAAACAATTGTTACAATAAAACAACGGACTGTAAAAACCCCGTCATAATGAGTTTTTTAATTTGTTTTAATTTTTTAATTTTTATTTAAACAATATTTAATCTCATCATTTGCTCTAAGAGCATCAGATGCTCATCTAGAGAGCTTACGTTGTTTAACATTAAAATATCACACGATCAGATAAAGACAAATATAACAAATGAAAAAGAGCACGAGCGGCAGGGTTTTGAGACAAAACCGAGAAACTCCCTACAGATAGAGTGTCGTAAAACCAAAACCAAAGCAATTCCAATGGCCAGTCACAACAGACGTAAACAACACAATCAGTCTCAAAGCAAATACAAGTAACCGGAGCCAAGCGCGGGAAAACGAGTGTGACCAAGTCGTGATTGGTTTTGCATCGATTGGTTGAGTAGGTGTTTCAGATTGCTTCAACACTCAATTTAAAATCGTTCTAAGTACACCTACCTGTTCATGGCCACCTTGTCACGACACCCTTTGCCTCCTTCCCAGTGAGCAGAGCGTGACTTGGTCACGCCCGCCTTACAGCCAGTACAGGGTTGTTGAGAGTAAGGCTGAAAGGGAGAAACAACTCGGTAAGAAACGAACGTTTTAATGATTTATAGAGCAACTCAATAAACTACGACTGGCAAGTTGTTTCTTGAAGTAATGTACACCTTGATTGGACAACAATAAAATTAATTTCGTGATGAAGACTAAATAAATTGTGGGAGACGCGGGAGTAGTAAGGGAATGTATGTTCTGCGTCAGGGGAGGAGGGGAGGCGATGACATCATACCCAAAAAATAGAATATTGGAGGTGACGTGGGTGATCTGAAATAGATAGGATGACGTAATGGAATTATTTTTAATTACAAGATCACGTGGGTTTGCTGGTTATAAAATAAGATATATTTTTTTAGAGTTATCATAATATTTTGAAGAGAAACAAGAAGTTGAAATCATGTGTAACTCATTAGGAATTCGCTCTGAAAACGTGCAGACCATGAATAAAGCAATTCTTAGAACTCGCATTGAAAGAAATGTATGCCAACCAGTAAAGAGAATTTACATCTTAGGCTTGATACGACAGTAAAACGACCAACAAAGAAGAAATTGAACAACTACCACTAGCAATGACCTTAACTTTATCCTGAAACGAGCAAAGTTTTATTTCAGTCAATCGTTTACAAGGTGCCCCTATGGTTAGAGTTAAGTTCGAGGCAATTAACAGTCGGTCCTTTGTTTGGCTGGCTTCCGTTTCACGCACCGTTACCCAGTTGATTATGTTAAACTCAGTTGAGTGAATTTGCATAAACATCTTTTGTTTGGGATTAAACAATTTAGTAGCGCTTTTGTATAGATAGGTTTTGCGCTATATGCGAAAGAAAGACTTAGGCCCAGTTCAGGCCCAGTTCAGACGCCGTACTTCACATGAGCTGAATCGAATTCGATGAATTAAGTTCATGTGAGGTACGGTGTCTGAATCAATTCAGAACGGCTGAATCAATTCGGATCGGCTCAGCCGTTCTTCCCGCCTGGCTCAGCCGAGAATAACGGCTGTGGACCGGCTTTGATTCAGACGCCGAACTTCACATGAGCCGAAACAAATGCATGAATTATTATAATGTATTTTTCAATATAACAGCAATTTTCCCCTATTAATTTATGTTCGGCTGAATTAAAGGTCAAATGCAATGAAATTTTAATAAGATTAGTCTTAAGTCGAAATCATAAGGCCGATTTAGACGGTACGATTTTGTCGCATGCGACATGCTTACAACAAGCCTACGACACGAATTGTTTCGTGTAAATCAAGCCTACAACTCGCTTACGATTATCGTGTACGACACGAAAAATGTCGTAGGATTTTGAAACATGTTTTAAAACCCTACGACATGTCGTAGCTACAAACAATGTTAAAAGATGAAAGTCGTATACGATTTTTACATGACGCGAGCAGCGCGCGCTACAAAAGTCGCATGCGACAAAATCGTACCGCCTAAATTGGCCTATGGGGAATATTATGAATAATCATATTCTGAAGTTTGAAACGATTTAGACAAAACGTCGCCGAGATATTCGACTTTGAAAACCGCCTTTTTTTTTCGCTTCCACAAACGGAAGCGTTCGGGCAAACTACGGAAAATTGTCGGAAATGGGAAGCTCACCACATATGACGTCACATACACGCGCGAGTCCGCGAGAAGAGCGGGAATTGAAATTCTGCAGTTTCAAAACATCAACAAGTGTGGTGTTTTGTGTTGCTTTTAACTGTAGCAACTGTTCAAAAACGTCACTTAAAATGTGAATTCACATTCCTATAAACTATTTCGCGATTATTCCAACACGTCCAGGAGCTGAAGTCCAGATAGAGAAAGGAAAATTCACCGTCGTGTGTTCACGTTCTCCATAATACCGTGAATTTGGTCATTTGACGTTGTTGTTTTGCAGAGGACGGCAAAGAAATGTACTAAAATGCAAAACGCACGTGCGGAGTAATAATTATTGTACTACTAACTAAATCCATTGTTTTGTGACGTTCTCGTTTCCGTCGCCGTCGTGGTTGTTTAAGGTCCCTAATCAGGCGTAAGCTTTTTTACATTCCCTAACGACGAGAAGAGATGCAAGGAATGGATGAGATTAATTAATTTGTTGTATTTGAACATTTTCAAAGGAGATGTCAAGGTCTTCATCCATTTTCGTCAATACCGGCTATGGAATAATCTCCAAACAAACCCAGAACACTTGACCCAAGCAAATTACAAGCTTCAAACACGCGCGAAAATAAGCTCACCACATATGACGTCACAAAAAACATACATTCGTTTCCATTCCAAGCACGGTCATTTCTGGTTCGTTTTCGTTCAGCCGTCGGAAATTATCGGAAATTGTCCAATTTTGGGCCTTTTCAGCGCCACAAACCAGCTTTTGAGGGTTGAGTATGATTGATGCTCAGCGTCTGAATCATTTCAGTCGATCTAAATTAATTTGCGTCTGAACTGGGCCTCAGACGCCGTACTTCACATGAGCCGAATCGAATTCGTATTTAGGCCGACCTAAATTAATTTAGACCGGCTGAATTGATTCAGACGCCGAGCTTAATTCAGCCGAACTTAAATTAAAAGGGGAAAATTGCTGTTATACTGAAAAATACATTATAATAATTCATGCAATTGTTTCGGCTCATGTGAAGTTCGGCGTCTGAATCAAAGCCGGTCCACAGCCGTTATTCCCGGCTGCGCCAGGCGGGAAGAACGGCTGAGCCGATCCGAATTTAATCAGCCGTTCCGAATTGATTCAGACGCCGTACCTCACATGAACTTAATTCACATCGAATTCGATTCGGCTCATGTGAAGTACGGCGTCTGAACTGGGCCTAAGACACACGAGAACAAATAAATGGCTCTTTTCAAATACGTTTATTGATTAAAAACCCATCAAAGTTACATCAACTAATTACTCAACAAAAACGGATTTTTATTTAGAGAAACTCAACTCTACATACAAGAAAAAGTATAAGGGAATCAATCCTCCCCATCGCTAGGAGGATAGTTTGTTTCTTTTAAAGTCTCTGGGTCAATATGTTTCACCGCGTGACAATCAGGGCACCGAATGAAACCGTCTTTCGAGTGCTTTCGCTCGTTGACAGGAATATGTTGCGCGCAAATTGGACAAATTTTGTAGCCATCATACCAAAAACATCTGGGGCATCTGACAACCGCACTTTGGTAAACGTTTGAACCATTGCAATAGTAGCAAGGAAACTTGCTTTTAAGAAAAAATATCTGTCATATTTTTAGAATGACTAGTTGCGCTTTCTTCAGAATCTTTGATTTCGGCTTGATTATTGTTTTCAGAATCTTCATTTTCCAGTTCATCGCTCGTTTCAGAAGCTGTTTCCGCGTCATCTTCAATATCACCATGTTCGGAGGCTGTTTCTTCACCACTATCTTCACTGTCCGATTTGTCTTGATCTCGATACAGTTTTTCTTTTTCCAACAGTTCAGTCAGAATTTTCTTATTCTTTATTAAATGCTTATCAATTCCCAGCTCTGCCAATCCATCTATGAATGTCTTGAGGGCACGGAGCTTGGTCACATCGGCATTGTGAGGGAGTAAAACATAATCGACCAGCTCAGCAATATTGGTCACAGGAATCATACGTTGGTTTCTGAGTAATAATCCACTAGGTGTCCAAAACAAGATATCATTAGACGCGACCATGCTGTGTAATAGATCAGAGGCCTTTTGTTTGTAAATAGCATTAGAAAGACTCTCTAAAACATCTTTAATTCGAGGTTCTTCATCATTATGTTCTTCTTCGCTTGTGTTAGTGTCCTCATACGAACTTTCCTCTTCTTCCAGTCCACCTTTCCCTTCATGTTGAACAGCACTGGTTAACGGCAAGACCCAACTGATCATTCCACAGACTAACACGCGACTTTTATAACATCAGAAACCCCATGCTTGTAATTACAGGAGTCAACACATCTTGAATAAATCCACTACCGTCTTGTACAAGGATTTGCTTCTTTTTCTTGTAGGGAACACTAGGGAACACTGGGGTACTAGGTCACCAATAGCTTGCCGTCCACGCTTTTCAACCGCCGTGTTAAAGTTTTCTCCTGCTAACACATCTTGTGCTTCGTTCGCACCTGTTTGTAGAGCTTTTTTACCAAGTACTTTAGCTCCCTGTCGAAGATGGGACACCGCCCAACGGAAAAGACCTCTAAATATAGAACCTAATCCATACCCACGCTGAGATTGAGCACCATGAAAAGTTGGTAAATTTCACCTTTTTGTGTGACTTGATCTACATAATATTGTTCATACAACTTGTGATTTGAGTGTGAATTTTCTTCATGTCGCTCTTTAAAAGTACGCAAGTATACTCTGTCGAAAATGGAGTGTAAGCAACACTCTCCTAAGCTTAAATGGCACTGAAATTCCTGTGCCGTTCTTTATATTGACTTGGTGGTGGTGGTGGTGGCGGTGGTGGCGGTAGCCTGAGTGGCAGGCATATAAAGGGGAGGGAGGGAGGGGAGTTCGGCGCGCGCGAAGCGCGAGGAGTCGGAGCGCGAAGCGCGATGGAGTGGGCGAGGGAACGCCTGCAACCACGCTATTGTTTTTCAATCTTTTACGTCCACATTCTGGACGCAAAAATCGTGATTGGTCAGAATTAATGAAATGTCAATAAAGCAGTTAATTGGTTGTTCTGATTGGTCAGTTATATGTCATTTAAGTTTTTGAATGATTCCAGGTTGTTATCAATAGCGCTGCGCCCTAATGACGTCACGAAATTTGAGACCCCGCCGTGACTCAGACAAACAACGTCCTCTTCTGTAAGAGTTGTAAGGGAAATCATGTGAATGGCAAGCGGTTCGCTTCGATCTTTAACGGTTCTTACCGACGACGACGACGTTCCTGGCTCTAAATTTGAAAGAGAACCGGAGGAATACACTGTGGACCAGTTGAAATGGTGATTAAAGTGCAGGGGCTTAAAGTTGAGCGGTAAACGCGATGAGCTTGTGAAACGTGTGCGCAACAGTATACAAAGTGGGAATCACCACACGCTTGACCCGAGCAAACAGACATCACGAAACCATTAGATTTATGGCTGAAATCTCAGAAAAGGAAACTATTTTCTTGGATACATGCGTTTACAAAGGCGATATATTTAAAGACACATCTATCCTTGACGTGGACACCCACTACAAGCCGACTGAAACATTTCAGTACACGCATTTCTCTTCCTGCCACCCACCAGGGTCAGTAAAGGCTTCATCAAAGGGGAAGCACTCAGGCTGCTTCGAACAAACTCTTCAAAATAACTTTTGAGGAGAATATAAGAGAATTCAAATCACGCCTACATGTGAGAGGGTATCCAGATATTCTGGTACATAAAGTCCTCTCGGAAGTTAAATTCGAAGGGAGAAAGTCGGCCCTTCAACAGAAGGAAAAAGCGCGCAAGAAAATTCTACGTTTTGTTAAAGGACAAAAATTATTATATTTTGCTCGAAATGTTGTACTGTGTTGTTCATTGTATTTGACACCTGATATGTAATTCAAGTCTGTTTATTTTATGTACATTTTGATAATAACACTTAAATGCTTGTGATCTTCTTGAAACTTGTAATTGTTATATGCCAAGTATGTTTTGCATGGTTTTTCAGCAGACTAATAAGTACGAATTCATTTCTAGTTTAATTCTATCCAATGAAACCTTTTCAGAACTTAATAAGTACTAAAGTACAATTGCCTTTGTTTGTTTGATCTGTCGGGACTAATTAAACAGATACCATACTTAATTTAATTACGCCCCTGACTCCAATGATTCCTGGGCTGATTGAACCAAATACTCAAAACCAATTCGATAGAAAAAACCATGTTATACATTGCTCTTATTTGAAAGATAGTAAGGAAATGTTTTTAGCAGATCTGGCTTATGGACAGTGTACAATTGTGTACATTGGATATACAATTATTAACTCTGTTCTCTAAAGAGTTGTGTACACTTCTGTACACCCTTTTCTATTCATGTTTTGTTCTAAGTACATAGTGAAATTGTATCTGGCCTAGAAACTTGGTCGTAACTCGTAAACAAGTTTCGTCCTAGAGGTGGAGTTTTGTTAGCGTCCGTAGCTACGATTTGTTGGACCAACTGTTTGTTTAATACTTGGTTGTTATGTAGTAGCGATCTGGTCAATCGTAGATACCTTTACTATTCCTTGATTTGAAGCTGTTATCAATTTGTAAAAACAATCATTGTAAAGTTAGCTTGGTACTCGACTGTTTATTTTGACGGGAAACTTTGGACTTCATATGGAAATTCTGGAAAACATTACTTTTTGCAAACTGCGCAATGCCTTCGTCATTACTTACTAAAGTCTTTAAGCGCAAGCGCACATATAATTATTTTGTCTTTGATTGGCATTCCTGCCTTATTAATTATGTATTTTGTGACGTGATCCACCTTCAATATAAAAGAGCGAGTACCTAGCTCAACTGCAGAGTTTTGAGTTGTGCCGAGTAAGGTCAACTTATGTATCCCGCCTTGGTTGTAAATAATAAATTAAGAAACAGAGATCCGCTTCCAAGTTGACTTAGTCAGAGCTAGTCCCGTCAAGACGACCAAAGACTAAGTTAACAGTTTTGTCACACAATACTTAAAGAAGTCTTGATGGATAAATGGCATTTAATACAGAATCAACCTTTACTGAGGGAGATATATAAGAGCCTCCCATTGTCTCGTACAAAAGAGGTAAATAAAGGCTAAGACAATACATTTGGAAACAGCGGGAGTCGTGTAGGCCTGTCACAGCTTTATAACTTGTGCTGGAGTAAAATTTTCCTTCAGCGGATCAGGAAATTCGGCCGTGGGGCCTTTTTCTCCGGGCTAGTGAAGAGCACAAATGTAGGTGTTTCTGGAAATGCTTTTTCTCAGTAATAAATGATTCCCGCGAACAAGCCAGTAGCAACGTCTACACTTCGCAATGTCTTGCGACGGTTTTGGAAGGCCTTCTTCCCCGATTCCTGCACCTCTTTGAGGATTTCGGCACTTATCTGGATATCTGGAGTCCGTTTTGCACTCTCCCCAACAGCAGTGTTCAACGTCCTTCTGGAAGGAAAGCCCACTATTTCACCAATTTTTTGTTTTTTTGTTTCACTGTCGCCGCTCTCGCACATACATTTGCCTTTCACAGATCGCAATGTTTGTCTGAGTCCGTGCGGGGGTCTCATGTGGTCTCATGTGACAAAACCTATTTTTAGTAATAGGGCGCAGCGCTATTGAATTCGTTAAGGGTATCCCTGAAAACCTGGAACAAGATTCCTATTTTGATGTCAACAAACGCAACTTGATTGTCATTGATGACCAAATGTTAGAAGCCGGAAATGATAATCGGATCGTGAATCTGTTTACAAAAGGATCACATCATCGAAACCTGAGTGTCATTTATATTTTGCAAACCTATTCCATCAAGGCAAAGGCAACCGAAGAATCAGCTTAAACAGTCATTACTTGGTCTTTTTCAAGAATCCCCGCGACAAACTACAGATTTTGACGCAGATTTTGATTTTGACGCAAAACAAATGTACCCAAAACGGACTGATCGGTTTCTAAGACAGTATGAAGAAGCCGTACGGAGATCGTTTGGCTATCTGCTTGTTGACCTAAAGCCAACCACTCAGGATAGCTGTAGATTGCGAACCAATGTACTACCTGGCGAAGAAAAATTAGACAACGGTGGGATAGAAGCCAGCATTTCTACGGAGCTACTCCAATATCTCAAGCAGCAAACCCTAATGACTCCCCCAGTAATTCCGGAGATGCAACGCCTGCAGAATAATATGGATTAATGTACTGTCTCGTACTGACCTTGGAAAATACGATAAAGCAAGGCAGTACATGCAGCTGCAAAACAAGTTTCTAGTGTACAAACGACAGCTCGATTCTATTCCAGAAGCAACAAAGCAAGTCCAAGAGCAGAAACAGATTTCTGCTACTCCTCTAGTAAATAAAACTACCCCAATGACAGTACCAGTAACCCCGATGTCGCCCTCTTCTCCCTTAACCACCGTGCTAGCCACACCAACCTTAGTTCCATCTGCTCTAACACCACCACCCACAGTGGGACTGATGTCTCCACCTAAAAAGCGGAAACGGCCACGAATCCAACTAAAGAATTATTTGGATGATGACGCACAGAAAACATACGGACCTTTCAGGCGATCCAGACGTAATCGAAAGGAGTCCCCTTATAAGTATTCTTGGATAGACGACTATTGATTCCGACATAAACATTGATTTACTTACACTTATGTCTTTGTGTTGTATGTAGAGTTGAGTTTTCTCTAAATAAAAACCCGTTTTTGTTGAGTAATTAGTTGATGTAAACTTAATAAATGTATTTGAAAAGAGCCATTCCATATTTGCCATATTTGTTCTTGCGTGTCTTAGTCTTTCTTTCGCATATAGCGCAAAACCTATCTATACAAAAGCGCTACTAAACTGTTTAATCCCAAACAAGATGTTTATATGCAAATTCACTCAACTGACTTTAACATAATCAACTGGGTAACGGTGCGTGAAACGGAAGCTGATTGTGGATTTACTTCTGCTATGAGAGATTCTTTAAAAACGATCAAGTTTAAGCCCCGAGTTCAACAGAAGCACGACCTGAGGCTATTTTTACATGGCAAAAAGAAGTTGCTGCTTAGTCGTCTCAACCAAGAGCTCGCCCATAAGAAAGGTATAAAATAGTTTGTCAATGTTCAAGTAAAGTTTATGAAACCAAAAATAGATGGTTCGGATCTGGTCTCAGTCATAACCTCATTTTCGAAGTCTGTGCATTACATCAGTCAACCGACATGAAATGGATGAGCAACTTAACGAGGTAAACCAAAAGATTATGAGTGCCATTGCGACTTATCAGAGGAAGGAAGTGGCTGGATGCTCTCTGAAATACTACATCTTGATCTGAATGTGGAGTTAAAGAACAAGAAAGCGATCGTAAATATCAAGAATTACGACAACAAGTGCTTTATGTGGAGTGTATTGGCGGCTCTAAATCCAATTCCATATAGCTCTAAGCCTGAACGGATTCATCATTATCAACCGCACGTAAACAAGTTGAACTTTGATGATGTAGACTTTCCTGTTCCATCAGTAAAATTCCGAACTTGAGTTTGAGTGATTCGACATGAAGAATACAAGAGCTGTCTCTTCGAGAAACGACCACAAATGGCGCGAATGAACCAGATTCGAAGCAAGAATCAACCAGTTGTACACTGTGACTTTGAGCAAAACAAGTCTATCTCCGTATGATGACAAGCGACACATCTTACTGAACGGATGCGATACACTGGCCTATGGACATTACACTTTATGCTAATTTCATAGAGACTTTTTGCTGTAGATTATTTTGTTTGCACAACGTGAACTTGTAGTATACCTTTGTAAAATAGAGTGCATCATTTATTTTACTCTTGACTTGGTTATATCATAAACTGATTTGAAATGAATATGTAGTGTCGTTCTTGACTCAAATCCGTTGAAATAAAGTGGGCCGGCTTATTGTCCAAACCAAGCATTGTTTATAAAGTCATTCGTAACTAGTCCATTCTATTCACGCTTATTGTGCCCAATACAAGAAATGTTCATCAAACAAAGAAAAACTAATAGATCATACAATCGCTCCCTCGTCCCATGGGTGTTTTCGTTGAGCGAGTTCTATTCTTTTGACTATCAGTAGTAACAAAGACACCCAAGATTGGTAAATATGATATATCTAAATGTGTAGATATTTTCTATCTTCCGAAGTAATTCGTAATTAATCCATTCTATTCGAGCGCTACAGGGAAAGAAATGATGAAAACAAACAATTTTGTACTTACTAGACCGGCATGGGCAAGTTAGGCAAGCCCTCAAGATCTATTGTTCTGACGTCACCCTCGTGGTGGATCCACACGATCCACCCGTCGTAGAAGCCCTATTTCCTATACTACTCACGGGGGTCATTGTGTATGTTCTTAGGCAAGACACTTCAGTGCCTCTCTCCTCCCATTTATATAAATGGGCAACCTGACAAAAATGCTGGGGGTTACCGCGATGGTCTAGCATCCTATCCAGGGGAGTAGCAATACACCTAGTCGCTCAATGAATTATTTTTGGCTAGACATGAAACTATTGAGTTGATACAAACCTGCTCCCTTGAGCAGAAGCCACAAACCATTCGTGTCGCATACTCCACTTCATGATCTTCACGTTCCTCGTGACATAAATCACATGGGTAACATTTACCACAACAAGGAAACCTATTACGAGGTAAAATAAGCACTAATTAAAACCAAGAGAATATAAGGGGCAGAGAGGGAAACTAGGGCGTTGGCTGGGATATGTGAATTTCACTAAAGTTATTTTAAGAATATGCGGACGTTCACGGAAGCGTACGTACTTCCGGTTCTGGTAAGAAATTTTCTACTCATACTGGAAGGGAAAGTCTGAAGTTTTGCGAAGATGTTCCGTCGAGCGAGTGAAAACATCAGTGGCATCGATCAAAATATATTATTATTATTATTATTAACGCGGAATTTCGGCTGGAAAGGCAGTCAGAAGAAGTCCTCGAATTACGGTCAAAGCTAAAGCAAGCTTTCCAAGAAACGGAAATAGTCCGAAGAGTTCCCTGCACTTAGACAGCTGACTTCGAACTTGAAGCCATGAATATCATCATAACAGGCTGTGTTTTTCCTCGTAAGGAGAAGAGCTAGATAAGGTATCCTTCCTTCACGTTTTTATTCATAAAACTATCCAGGAAGGACAAATTGATTTATATTTGGGAGAACGTGTTGTGGTAAATGTATGATTGAATTCTCACAGGGTTTGTGTGTATCCCGCTGGCATACACTCTCTTTCTTTGTAAGAATCTTTTTTATAAGAATATTGAGGCTGGATTGGCGAAATTTTAAGAATACGCTAAGAGTATACCCCCCCCCAAAAAAAAAATACCCAAGGCTGAGATTGAGAATTATTTTGCATGTTGATAGAAATAAAATACAATAAAATCACATGTTTTTAAATGAACTTTATTACACCATTGAAAACCAGAGCCTCAAGGCTAGTGCAGAGTTTAATTTATAAGTTTGAGACTTGTTATCAAAATTTGCAAGTTAGTCGACAGTCAAGTCCAGAGTCCCAGTCCAGAGGTCGTTTTACCAGCTGGCCCCCGGGGAACCCTGGGGACGAGAAAGTGTTGATCAACTATCAAAGCTATTTCTAGGCTCGATTTCCACCGCTCTCTTTTTCCCGAACAGTTCTCATTTTCCCGAACAGCGGCTGGTAATCGAGCCGAAGTTATTTATGATTGTTGTGGATCGTTTTCTTGGTGGTTGTGGGTCGTTTTGGATCGTTTTCGTTGAGTGCTTCCGCGGGAGTATTAAACTCCGATTTCTGTGTAGATTATTTTGACGGCAGTGAGGCTTTAGAGATCGACTGTGATATCTTTGTAATTCAACCAACATGATGGATTTTTGATCCGCACCAAGGAAATACATCATGGAAAGTTTGTGCTATCATAAAGCCACTACAATACACGGCAACTGATGAGATCCATACAATACACAAAACAGTCGGTAGAGTTGTGTGATAAATTTTATCTGGGATTGCATCTAAGTGCCAGAACGCTCGTGGAGGAACGAAGGACCGTTCTCGAGAGAGCGGCGTAAATCGGTGGTTTCACTTTGGATGTCTGATTTCTACGATTTATTTATCCATTAAAATGATATATGCTCATCTAATTCATTTGCTTTCATTGTCTGTTTATCCGTTCTTTGAGCCAAGAAATAAATAAACCATATAATAGTGTAAAAGAAAACGAAAAAGAAGGAGAATCTTCACGCGGTCACCCATCCAAATTCTGACCCCGACGAACAGGGCTTAACTTTTGTGATCGGCGCGGATTTGCGAAAACAAAATAGTTTCACAAGGTAAATTGTATACATTCCGTGTGAAAAAAAAAATCGACGAAGTAACTGTGAAGTAGTAATTTGCACTACAGTCACCAGGCACCTTGTTCTAGATAAAGCTACCACAAGGAGAGCATTGGGTAACTTGTGGGGTAAAATAAAGTTTGTTGTTGTTGTTGTTGTTGTTGGGTCGTCCGAACAAAATATATATTGAATGAATTCAAGTAGTGTCCAGGTGATGTTACACGTTCTGCGTCCGCACCCTCCCCTGCAAGTTTTATTTTAAATTAATTGATATTGATTGATTATCGATTAGTTTACACCTTAGAGCCTGACTTCCTTACATGATTAGTGAATCTGATCTCCCAACTCATACCAATACTGCAGATTGCAATTCGTGCACTCTGCACTAATAATGGTAAATATGTACCATGTATATATACTTCTTTCCTTTTTTTAAATCAAAGGTTTTCCTGGTCACATGATCCGTATTATTTTACTGATTCTATACTCTGTAATCCTAGAATATATTGAGAATATTTTCAGCCTAAAACCGGCAGAAAAATAAGAATATTCAGTCTGGGCATGAAAAATAAACATTCTCTGCATTCTTACAAAAAAAGTGTAGCTGATGACGATGCTATTATCTCGGACAGTTGATTCTGCAACCTTCCAATTTACCATACACAGTTTATGAATCTAGGTCGAAAACCCATACCCTATTGGGCGGCACATCCCCATATAGGCTATATATGGGAGTACTCCCCGGGTATGAGATTCCTCCAAATATGCTTTAGGACCAACAAACACAAAAAGCTTGCAGCAAATCTCTAACATTGCTTTCATGTAGTATTGTGCATGTTGCTTTTTGTTTCCTTTTTTTGAAAAGGATTATCATTCTCTATTGCTTTAGCTGAACCTTGTAGTGATGTTCATTGTTTATAGTATTTAACACTCTTACTGAAGTTTTAAGTTACCAAAATTGGGCTATTCTAAGTAGCCCATATCAAAGTATTCATAGTGAATTAGTTATTTTTTCTTTCAGTTTTGGCATACAATTTTTTTTCCAGGAAACTGAATTTCCAAGGTGCATCTTTGGTTGATTAGAGACCAAGGCTGATTTTAATATCATGTAACTTTTCTTTATTTCTCAGATTGGAAAACCAAAACAGTCTCCATTATAGTGTTGTGACAAAATTCATGGGTGCCTGTAAATTGGTCAATCATCAGTTTTGTTTCTCTTTTGGTATGTCATGTTGGGCAAGCCTCAGTCATAACCCCATTTGCAATGTTTACAAGCATCACAGTATTACATGATGATACCTCATAACTCATGTAAGGACTGAGAGCTGTAGTCATTGTTTCAATTGCTGCTGTTACCAGTTTAATATTGTGAATTGAAAGGTTGTAATAAAAATAATATTATTGGAAAGGGTTCATTGCTATCGAGGTTAACAATATGTCATGATTTTTAAAATAAAAATAATAAATTCTACCTTGGCTCCAAGGCTAATACGGTAATGAAACAAAACAAATTAATATTTCATCTCTCAACCTTGATGTGATTTCTTTTGTTTATTCCCCTGAGCCTTGGAGCCAAGTGAAGAATTTTAAGAAATTGAAATTGGCATATTTCTCTATGAATTATCGAGAAACATCACAAGTATCCATTAATCACTAATTGTACGAGAAGGTCGTGCTATTTTTTATTTATAGTACATTCAACAAATTCGTTGTAACAGTTGCATACCGCGTTCGGCAATCTTCGGGAGACTATCGGAAATATTTGCTGACCTTCCGATCACGTTCGAAAATCTTCGGACGACTTCGGGTGACTTTCGGAAATCTTCGGGTCATTTTCGGAAATCCTCGGAAGGGTTCGTGTCATCTTCGGAAATCTTCGGAAGGGTTCGGATCATCTTCGGAAATCGGTAGATTTATCCCACTGCAGAAAGAGTGCTGATCCCTTGTTTGGTACTAGAGATTTGTTTCCCTTTTGTTTTCTTTTTTCCTCTCCTGTTGCCCACCAATTGTTAGGTTTTCCCGACATAATACTGTCGCTGCCATCGTGCGAAGTATCTGGAAGTATACAGCGACATGCCGACATCACCTGAAGAATCGCCCGTTTCTTGACCCAAATTCTTCGCCAAAATCCGGTATTTCCCTAGCGAGCCATTGGATTCGAAAGAAATTGTAGAATCTATCTCCCATTCCGAATAATCCCTCAAGAAATACCATTTTCCTAGGGTTAGAAAGTCGCTTTCGTGGATATCTCCACGTGGACCGCCATTGCTTTGAGATTTCGCGCTCACCTGCTTGGCGTGTGCAGCGTGTGCGGACGTTAAGGGAAACAGACCGACTTCCGGTTCGTGTGTTAAAAATAACTTTATTAGTGAAATTCACATATCCCAAGGCCTGGACTGGGCGTGTCCCTCTCTGTCCCTTAATATTCTCTTGTTAAAATTTTTGGAAGAGGCTGTGAACACTTCGTACAATAGGCCATTACCGAGTTGCCTTTTGCCTCTGTTTCAAAACCAGTCCTTGCACAAAACCATTCAAATGAAAATGAGTTTGATATACCTGCCAACTTTTCCTGAGTCAAATGCGTGAGAATTTTGTCTTCAGAGTACCTTGATTTCCGAAGATGTTCCGACAATTTCCGAACGTTGCTGAAGACATCCGAAGATGATTTGAAGTTTTTTCGAAGAGTTGGCGGCCCGCCAGACATATCCAGTTCCACAATGCGTTTGGAGGATTCAAACACGACATATAGCGTTATTTATAGGTCTATGTTTCTTTGTGTTGGTTTGAGTTTACATATTTTTTGAAAGAGTGTCAGTTAAGGCTGAGAAATTGGTCCGTAAGCGTGAGATCAATATTTTCGACCGGCAGGCGTGAGACTTGGCAGGTATAGTTTGATTTGCATCAAAATTATTTGTGAGATTCAGAAAGAGTTATTTTTTCTTGGTTGAAGTCAAACTTTTCGAACCGTTTAGCATATTGTTATTTTGAATAAAGCCAGTTTTGTTCAATTAATTTCAAAACTTTTTTCACAAGGATAGAGCAGGTTTTAATTGAGTGTCGTAAAACCAAACCTAAAGCAATTACAATGGTGAATCGCAACAAACGATTTTTAAAGTTTTACACAATTCAGCCATCAAGCTGCAATGGTATCACTAATAAACTATCTATCTCTATCTATCTATCTTAACGTACAAAACAAAACGAACCAATGAGAACTCGAAGCAAATAGACGTAACATGCGCCAAGCGCGGGAAAACGCGTGACCAAGTCGTGATTGGTTTTGGTTTTGCATCTGATTGGTTGAGTAAGTGGTGCATTTTTTTAACCAATCACAGAGCGTAGTAAAGCAAAACCAAAGCAATTCCAGATTGCTTTCGACAGTCAAATTAAAACCGCTCTACACTGCATTGTTAAGGTTACTGTCAACCTTCAAGGGACGATTTTTTGCAAAATTTGTTTTTCAAGCCAAATTAAAGACTACTATTTTTTCTGCATTTTCCAAAAAGAATAATTTGAAAAACTTGAAATGCGCGTGAGTTATCGACAAAAACGTGTTTTCAAATAAAAGTAAAAAATCCACTAAGGTGTTATAAGGCAATTAGAATGTGTCAACCGCAGAGCTCCCCGTGACGTTTTTTCACGGCAATCTTGAACCCCGCGCCTCGTATTTCACGTCGCTTTGTTTATTGTGTTTATACTTGTCTTGTAATTTATGACACCAAAATCTACGCTTCCGTACGCCGTTTATGGAGAAAAAGAGAGGATAGGGCTGTTATCAAGGAAAGCTTTAATACCCGCGTGCATTTATAGCTGCAAACAACGCTTGCTTTGGATGAATTCCAGTTTCGTCGACGCCACTTTCGCGAGCCTTTTTCTTTCTTTGTTCTTCCCGTGCATTCCGCTGCGGTTGTTTTCTTTTCCACTGATTCGGTTTCGCCGATGAATTTTGTGCGCCAGACTTCACTTTCCCCAATATTCTCCTGTCGCCTAAGCATGGAAATGTCGTTTCCCGTGAATTTCAATAGACTCCCTTGTCACGAGGCTCTCTGGGGGATTCCTATGTTGTGTTCTATTGGTCGGCGGCATGACCGCATTCACACCCGCTTTGATTAAGTGTGAAAACTACAAAAATCTTTTCTGCCCGAAAACTCCGGATTTGTTTTTGTGTGAATTCCCTCTCTTCAAATGAATTAACAGGGTATGTAGATTTGTTGGATTTTAATGAAATTTGGCCAAAATGTTTGTTAGACATTAATGCACCAAAGTGTGCGAGGCTTTAACGAAATTCGAAATATTTTTCGCGTGGCGTCCCAGCGCGTGACACGCATCGAAAACATATCCATTGTCTAACTTTAAAATATATTTTTTTCGGGAACCAATAAGAGTATTGAAAAAGCCTCACACACTTTGTTAGCCCATTATCTCCTGAATGATATAGTCCAGATTGTTTAGATGTCCGCGGTAACACGAACGCTTGTAACTCATTTAAGCAGACACCGTCAGTTTTGCGTTCGAAGGCTTGCGCGCGCCTAACAGAACAAAAATAGTGCTTTTATCGGATTCTTCATTCTATTACCTTTACAGTGATATATAGTTTTCTAGGTTTCTTCTAAAACAACGCGCATAGGAAAGATTTCCCGGAAGGCACCCTCGAAGGTTTACAGTAACCTTAAAACATGTAAAATAATATTATCTGTCTGGTGCACGAATAGACAATGGCTACCTACAGATAACAATTGGCTCTCACGTCAGCATATGGATATCTTTAGAATTCTAATGGATCCACAATGTTATCCTCGGTTCGGTTAATTATCATGCTGCCATTTTGCCAAAATGAAAACTAAATGACATTTAAATTATGTTGAGCAGGTTTGTAGCAGAAGAGCTGAGTAAATACAGCTTTTTGGACAGAAATTGCTGCAGCAAAATTTGCACTCTTTCACAGCTTGAAAAAGCTGGTATTACCCACAAAATGGACTTTTTATGTTCAGTGAATGCAATAGTTTTCTTGTTCTGTGCATGCAATACAGTGTTCAAAGTGTCCACGCTTGAGTTATTTTCCAGTATTTCCCATTATTTTGGTGAAAAGGGGCTAAATCAGGGTCAGCTTGGAGGGAGAAGTGGTATATGGTAATTTTACTTGTAAAATAGAGTTAACTAATTAGAGCTTATTGTAGCCTTGAGCTTTGTTTTGCCACTGTTTACAGTGTCTACTTCAGTAAGAAAGCAGCTGTCAACACTCTGCTCTTGCATGAAAGGACCTTACGTGACATTGTTTTATTACAAGAGCTGCCTTGTTTCTAGCGTACAACATGAACTGACCTTTGGGTCTTTAGCATCTCTATAAACAAGCCTGCATTGTGAATATTCTGTAACTGATACCAAGTTATGCCTGTAATCGATTAGATCAGAGTTGCATGCTCCTTTGTTCTACAATTTCGCGCACATGTTGTATTGTGTTCACTAGTAGTTTACTATGCGTTAGCTCTGTATTTCTTTCCCACCTCACCCTTCCCCTTATTCAATAAAGCTGGACTACTGGCTTGGGTGCACACCTGCCACTTTGCCTTAGCTTTTACTCACTCCCGGGTGTGGCATGCGCCACACTCATTGGCTCATCCATTACCTTGCAGGGTGTGTCGCTGCCATCCTCATTGCATTACTTATTATTACTAGGGTGTATTGCATGCACTTTGCGGGATGTGTTGCCACCACCCTCATTTTAGGCTAGGTTGCACCCAACAACCTGTAGTCCCATTTACTGCCAAAGATTGTGTAGTTTGTTATGGTTTATTATATTAAGCGACAAAGTTGTTAACCAGTATTCTTGGTTTGCATCTGACGTCATCAAAATTCTAAAATCTAAACTGTTAATTCTACAAAGCTATTCTTTTAACATATTCTAGACATACAAAACATTAATCTCTATGCAAAGTTTGGTATTGATTCAATGCTTCGTTTCGGAAATAAAGCATTTTGAAATTTGCGATGTCCCGGATTAACGAGTTTTTTGAACTTTCACAAAAACGGATATTTTTATGTCATTTTTCAATGTTCAATTTTATACGTGATAATAATTTAGAAGTGATATCTAAAGAGTTTTGAAGTGAAAGCTAATGATATTGATGGTAGAATCTACTCTACTTCTTGTACATTTTTATGGCCGCCATGTTGGTGTCCCAAAGAAGGGCACCAACATGGCGGCTGCATACTAAATACTGTAATTTTCTGAAAATTATTTTCGTAATAACTCGGTTATGAAAAACGCTACATAGCTATAATTTGGACAGAACGTTTCTTTCTGCCTGCTCTATAACCTGTTAATTTTCTGATATTGTTAATGCAAGCGAACAGTTTTGGTAACATTGATGCAAACCACCAATACCTTTAAAAAATACCAAGCCCAATGGATTTACAGACTTAAATGTCTTAGTCCATTGGGTCTTAATGTTGATTTTTTGTCCGTAGGAAGTACTAGTTATTTTAGTGGGTTACATAGTTACTGTAGGTTACGTATTTTTTGCACGCTCTGTTTGTTATTCTGTAGAGGGCGCGTGTATATTACCGTTATTACTTTGTATCTCGCACGCGCTATTTTAGCTATCAGTTATTACCCGTGCAGATTTCCGTTATCAGTTAGCATCTCACGCGAGCTTGTATGTAAACGTTTACTTCGTTTGTTTTCCTCAGTTGCCCTGAGGAAAGTTTTTGAATAAAACCGAAAATTTGGCACGTTTAAAATCCAGTTTTTTGAATATTTTTAAAAAATACCCAATATTCTCAACGTTAGAACACCACAGAAGAGAACATATGCTCTAGATCAATGATAAATGAAAGGGATTTTACACTTTCAACTTGATATCCTTCAAAATATACCAAATACCCACATTTCTGAGTAAAAATACTGTATACCCAATCAAAAAAACCTTGTAAACCGCATACCCAAAATCAGTGGCCTTAACTCTGCTAATTATCAAATCATCAGGAAAAAATTCTAAAAAATCCAGTGTTATCAAAGAACACAAAGGGTGGGTACTTGCGGCAAGCCAAGTTTTCAATCTTTAATTTGAGGATCATATTCCTTCACATAATGCTGAATGAACAACACACCATTACCTCAGCCATCTAAAACTCTTTTTGTAGTGTTTACAGGTTCCGTTGTCTGGTAATGGCTGACCTTCCTTTATTCCTGAGCTCTGGGTTTGTTTCTTGGTTTGGAACAAGTGCTGGAATCTTTGTTTTTTCTAAGTGAAGCTGAAGAGAGGTGTTAATCTACATCACTATGGTTCACTGTCCACTTGTTTGTCTGATATATCTAGCACTGTGTCAAAACAAATGATTTTGTGGCGAAAGAAAACTCACTAATAAACAAGCAGGTAAGGTAAAGTCACACTTGGGCCACACTGCCAGAGCTTATACCGGTTTCCATAGCATGAAGCCGACTAGGAGTATTGCTACTCCCCTGGATGGGATGCTAGTCCATCCCAGTTTACCCCCAGAATTGGGTTGCTGCATGGTACCCATTTATACTCCTGGGTGGAGAGAGGCACTGTGAGAGTTAAGTGTCTTGCCCAAGAACCCAACACAATGACCCCGGCCAGCGCTCGAACCTGGACCGCTCTATCCGGAGTCCAATGGGATAACCATTAGGTCACTGCGTCTCCCACACTAAACAAACCTGAAACATTTTTGTGTAAAAATGCTAAAAATAGAGAAACCTTTCTAAAGTCTTTTTAAACATTACAGTAACATATTAGTTACTTCAAACTCTAAGCGGACATTATGAACATAGCCAATTAAACACAGTCTCCTGGAAGGAACATAGGGGTTTCCACTACAGACAGGTAGATAGACCCCAGAAGATAAAATACAATCTTTGCAACCTACTCATTAGCCCTGGAAACAGATGCCCGTTAAAACTAACTTTGTTATTACAGTAAGACAACCTGTTGTAGATGAACTGATCTGTAACTGCTGGAAGCGAGTAGATTGTAACTGAAATCCAAGTTTTGTATGGCAGTGACTACACCAGCTCCAGTTAGCTCCATACTGAAGACCCTACATGTGGCAGTTTATAAATCATTGTCAGTATTTTGTTTTTACTGAAGTACATAAGAAAGCACCCGCCAGTCCCTGACTTGGATTCCCCCAGGGGAAGAGGAAGAGAGGGCACCCCCGAAACAGCTGGTGACACAACACTGGTACTGAGATTAAGAAGATGGGATCCACCTGGAAAGTTGTTGAGTGGACTGCCCAAGCTCGAGTTTGCTGGGGAGGTGTAGTCAATGACCTATGCTCCTCGTGGAGCAACAGGCCTAAGTTAGGAAGTAACTGAAGTACATATTAATCCATTGACACCTGGGTTTTTTTTGAAAAAAATTTAACATCCCAGATGCCTATTTCTGGCCGTTATCTCAACAGTTTACTGTCCAATTTAGTGTGCAACACAGCAACTAACATCCCCTTCTACTTCGAGGCAATTAGTTCAATATTTTTGCATGCACATAAATCAAAATTTTGACAGTTTTTAACGAGTGAATGCGCATGCGCAATGAAAGAAGTTGATGTGGTTGTGGGGAATTTTGCTCGCTCCGGGCTCTCTCCCACTCAGATGTAAACTTTTATGCGTAATTCCGCTGACCAGTGCCAACGACAAGGGAGAAAAAGGAGAGAGAGCCTGGATCAAGGTTGGGCATCGCATGGAAAATGGCATCCTTTTACTGCTCCAAATACACATTTACGATCCAAATACACCTTCAGTAAAGTTCGAAATGGAAATAAGTCACTGTAAAGAAAACTTGACAACCGGGATAAGAGAGCATTGAGTCATGAAACCGAACCTATGATTTACGAGAACGCCATACCGTTTGGTAAGTATTATTTTTGTATGTTGTTTTTCATATTTGATCCCAATTCAAATAACTTTTGTACTCGGACGTGCAAAGCTGTACAATTTTGCTCGATGGAATAGCACTGAACGCAGATAAAGCCTCGGCTAAAGTTATTTGCGTGGTTTTCACGCACAAAAGAAAATCAAAAGTTTTTTTGCTTCTAAACGGAAATCAAATGTATAAAATAAACATTTCTTCAGGTTGTGTATGAATAAAGTACAATTTTATCTGAATCAGTCTGTATTTTCTTATGACATTGTTTTTGTTTTTTTATGCTTGCATTTTTGTTTTCACTTGTTTATTCTTTCATGTAAAAACAAAGCATTAATTTACTTGTGTTTCATATCCTTATGAACTGGTGTAAACTTATATTTGTATAAAAAGTCTAAACCCTGCTTTTCACTCACGAAAAAAGTCTAAGCCGGTCAGTATAAAAATTATGCAGATTGCAGACTGGGTATAAAATGCAGACTGAGACCAAAACTGTCACTTTGTCTTATTTGCAGTTTATTTTGGATTTTTAACTTACCCCAAAGTCACGCAATCGCCTTCCCGACACGGTTGAAGCGTTCCTCCTTACTAAATTAAAATTCCAGGGCTTTGATTTTTTAGTATCCATTCAAATCTTGAACGTTGATTTGATTATTGACAAAGTATCTCTTTCAATACCCGTGGAAATTTGAGTGATTTGATAAAAAAAGATAGGGGTTTGCTTCCACGGCTCTAGCATAGTGTTGACTTAAATTTGCATATTTGATAGCTAATCGAACCGCCTGCGGATAGTCATGAAACCACGCTTGGCTTTTTCTTTGCAAATAATTATTTGTCTATTTATTTCTTGGAGTTATTTCATTGCTAATTGTCGAAAACCTGTGAAAATAAAGTGGAAATTTGAGAAATTTGCTGTTTCCCTGATAGCACAGTCTCCTTTTACGTTACTCTGTTACTTTACTCTGAAAGGAGGACTCTGCGATGACTCTAAACGATGTTTTATCTAACCACCGGCCGCGATCATGAACGAAATAAACTGGTTTTTGAAACCGGTTGTCGTGAAGTACTCAGTACCCATGCCTGCTGGAATTATTGCTGACAAGTAACGGAGCCCACAGTGACAAAGCGCATGCTGTTCAATCTGGCCGCTGGTGAATATTGAGCCCACATTTCAACATGGCGTGAAAATTTCACATGCCCACAAATTGTTTAGAGAAAAGTCAGTGACAACCCACCCATGCAAAAATAAGTCCCCACCCTTTCAGCAAAATCAGAATAAGCACCCCCTCACTTTTCCAATCTGGTTTATAACAAGGAAAATATCAATTCACAAAGCTTTGTTCCGCTATGTAACCAACTCTAGCTGACTAAAGGGGCACTTGCGTTGTTGCTATACATCCGAACAGGTTGTGTTAGAAGCCTAAAAAAGTAAGCAATAAACATAATACATTTCTTTACTTTCAAAGTACCGTAAAAGCTCTATTTAGTCCCCCCTCTCTATTAAGCCCTCCCCTTTTCGAGGCCTGAAATTAAATAAGCCCCCCAGGGTTTAATAGAGCTGTTACGGTATATATTCTCCATTTTTCATCCACTCTTGACTTTTCCATTCACGATTTGACACATAGTGTCCTTTGATTGAACAAGAAAAACACACAACAGTTCAGGCTTTTCTTTTCCTTTTTTCTGCCATTCTTGCTCTCCCTTTTCTCTCACTTTCTTTTGTGGTTTTGTCGTTCTTTCAGTAAGTCACCTTTGTTAACGTTGGAAAAGTTTCCACTTAAATGTTGGGGAAAGTGAAATTTTTTAACAGTGTCAATGGTAGGTCAAGTTTTTTGTTTGTATCTCTGGCCCCAGGGTTCAAAATAAAATCACAGCTTTTAGCTTGAATTTGTAGGCTTTTTTTGTCAAGACTCATTTTTTCCCGGCTGTCAATAATGAATGAGCACGTAGTAGTTGAACTTTTTTCACTTTCCGCGATTTGCGTGTGAAGAACCCGTTGCCTGGCACGCGACCAAAATCTTCCTGAATTGAAATTTCACTTTCTTCCTTGAGAAACCTTGAAATTATTTTAATTAACGTGTTTCGTTCCAAACAAAGCATCGTGAACGGCTCTCTTTTTTAGGTGTTTGTTCAAGCGTAAAATACCGTCACGCTTCTTCACTCACAAACATGGGAAATCCGTTCTGTCGAACAATATGAATACAAAACTGACTTTATTTGAACGAGTGAAAAGTCTTAACAACCGGCACTAAACAAGTTTTTGTGCAAAATAAATATTGATTACATGTGCAGAAACATAAAGTCGGTAACGCAACGGTTTGTCTAGACAAACTTGCATGTTTACATTTCACGCTTGAACAAACGCGTAAAAGAGTTAGTCGTTCACGGTGAACAAGAATTCTCCATTTCAACTTTTGCAGCACGCTTCAAATTTCCAAACCTTTTTCTACTCTTTCTACTCATTTTAAAACGTTTCCAAAAAGCTTTTAAAACATTTCTTGGCTGCTTTATTGTCTGATATGAAATGTTTACTATAACATCTACAGCGACTTTGATTTCAGTTGGCCGATCAAAGTCGATATTTTCTATTTCTTCGGTGAAAAGTCGCCGGCAAGTGTGGTAAAAGTGCCGGCTGCTATTTTGAACCCTGGGCCCAATTCAACATTTCGTACTGGTTTAGGCACATTTTCTTAGACGTTTTCCTACTCTATCATGCAGTTGAATATCATAAGCAAGCAAGTGGGAAGGAGGAGATGGATGTGGCTAAGCCATGTCCTTTGAATGGACCACCACTCACATCCACGCACTGCTCTCATATGGATGCCAGAAGGTAAAAGGAAACAGGGTCAACCTCGTGAAACGTGGAGGAGAACAGTGGAGAGGTAACTCAAGGAGAGAGGATTAAGAACTTGGACACAGGCAGCATCAGCTGCAGTGGACAGAGCAGCCTGGAAATGGAGAGCATGCAACCCAATTCTCCACCAGGAGAAAATGGACATACATGATGATGATCAGTTGAATATCAAAAACATTTTCTGGCATGAAAAGTGATGACATCACAAGTGGTACATGTCCGTGGTCTCCTTGTGTCCGGTTTAGGCTGGTTTAGGCATCAATGGGTTAAGTACAATGGATGATGTGAGCAAATACAGTGTCTATATAATTATATAGTTCTCAGATCTTCCACTCAGCTCAGACATTTGGCCAAAATTACCTTCACTGTTGTTTCTTTGGAGCAATGAAGACAGCCTAACATCAACTGACTTTGCGGTAGAATCACATCAAATGGGATGCAACTGTATTAACCAAACAAGAATTAGGATATTAATTTTTTTACTTCCAATCATTACATCTCAAACAGATAATACCCACCTCCAATTTATAAAAGTAATATATGGTCCTCCAAGGGAAACAGTGAACATGGCTGCCCCTCATGAAGAAGTAAGATTCCCTGACTTTTCACTGACCAGAAAACAATTTCAAGTCATGGACAATAATAAGACTCAAGTGAAAAAAGTCTAGCCAATTTAAGCTTTAAATTTCCCTTAAGTTACTGAAGAGTAAGGTCTTGCTCTCCAGTAACGTTTAATTAACGTTAAATTTGTTAAAAATTCCAACCACCATAAAATCTCACTGACTCTTATTTAAAGTTACCTGCCCACAGGCATTTGGATTTCCGTTACAGCAAAAAATGAAATGTTTTGTCTCAGACATGGGTTAATATTTAATCCAAGTGTACCCCATCAGGGGCCTGGGCACAAAAAACAGGTGAATTTTTGTGCTCATTACAAGTCGACGAATGGTATTCTGAAGCTTCTGGTCAATTCAGCTAGACATACTGTGAGCAACTTTTTATGATAAATATGATGCAAATTACCCTGGGCAGGTACCTTAAAACCCAAATGTTGCCATCTTGCTAATTGCCATAAATAGCCCATATACAATATTTTTGAATGAAAAACAAGTCATGTGACCCTTACTGCAAAGGGCCTATTCAATAACCTCCGAGATCCATTAACTTACCCATCCAAGTCCAAATATCCCAAAACAGAAGAAAACTGATGAATAATTGCTGGTCTGTAGGTCACAGCAAATACAGATGCACATCTGGTACATTGTCTGTTAACAGAACTGCAAGAGAAAAAATGTTTATCGGAATCATGTGATCATTGTGCACCTACTGCATGAGGGCACTGCGGAAAAACGAATCGCGCATGCGTGTGACATCACGATTTTTCACTCGCAAGAAACGAGAAAGAAGTATGCATTCTCGCTAGTAAGAGAATTCAAATCCATCTATCTCCGGGATCTACTGGACTTTTTAGTCAGGAAAGCAGTCAAAGCACAAGACGAAATTATCATTGCAGAACTGGAGACATTTTCTGACGCGATGGAGTCGGTCAAGTCTCACTCTTCTGTCTCAAACATGAAATTACACTGTCAACAGAAGCAACTCGGCTGAGTCTACAAATATTCGATCCGTGAGAATATTTTTTTGCTGGGAGATCTCGCAACGCAATTGAGACAAAACAGCTAAATAATCTTGGTAAACAATGTTTCCAACTGTAAGCTATAAGTTTATGTAGCTCATGGATTTTCCTTGCTTGTTAGCTGGCAATGCAATGGGTTTTATTTGATTTTCATTTATTAAAGATTCCAGATTCGTGGGTAGATTAGTTCAGTTGATTTATAAACTGTCTTGAGAGAAGCAACACTGATCTGTGTTTCTTTTGCTGGTGCTAGACTATTCAGTATTGTTGTATTTCAGCTTTAAAAGTTTTTTTGGAAGTAAAACATTTCATCAGGAGCTTGTTGTTTTTATATAACCAATCAGAGGTAAAGTCATACAAGTTGTTTATTTTGATTTATTTGGAAGAAAACAGCAACCTACTCAGATACTAATGTATTATACTTTTGCACTTATTCTTGATATGGAAGATCTTTCTCTCTTCTTGAATGTATTTAAATAACTCCTGTTTTGTCACATTAATCCAAGCAAGTGTATTTCTATATACAGTTGAATCTTGATAACTCGAACCCTCGATAACTCGAACCTCCCGCTAACTCGAACTTTTTTCGATTCCCTTCAGGTCATTTTCTTACTAATTTTACCCTCAATAACTCGAACCTCCCGATAACTCGAACCTTTTTCTATTCCCCTTGAAGGTTCGAGTTATCTGGATTCAACTGTATTGATGTTTTCACTCCCCACCCTCTCTCCTCTGCAGAGGCTTCTGTTGTAATCGTGTGTGGGAAGATTGCTTCTGCGGAGGAGAGAGAGCTCCCCTCTTTTCCCCTTGGCTACTCTGGTTTAATTTTTTGTTATTATTTTTTGCCTCATTTTGTACCAAAAATCAAAATACTCTAGGCATGCTGCATGGCAGTGGCAGCTGAAACATTTATTTTCATTTCATTCCAATTTGATTTCGGTTTGGCTCACCACTCTTTTCATTGCTACGCGACCTTCAAAGTCAAATGAAGTTGGCAATACACTTCCGTCAATCATGCGTAACGATATGACTGGACGTTATTATGCAAATTTGTGTTGTGTAACGCAATCATAGTCAGTGCTGTTTTCGGATGTTTCTCTGTTTGTAGACGACGACAACGGATCCAGAAAAGTTATTTCCTTTGCAAATGGCGGTAGCGAAGTGTAAAAGTAGAAAGCAGTGGCCTTTCAGTACATTACAATCGTGCGTGCATGATGTTGTTGCACGGCAGGAGAAAAGCCATATAAAGTACGCATGATTGACGGAAGTGTATTGCCAACTTCGTTTGACTTCGAAGGTCGTGTAGCAATGAAAAGAGTGGTAATTTTAGTTTGATTGAAATTACTTTTTTTCACTTTTCATTTTATTTTGAAAGGTATACTTTGTGATTACATTCAATTTGATATCATTTTAAAAATCATTTCAGTATAAAAATCTGTAAATTTTATTAGCAGCCATCCGTCTCCATACTACTCGCCCTACGTTTCTATATTGATAGTTGACGCAGAGCTTTGTCCCTTGCCAACTGTCAGTTGATAGAAACCTTGAGCTTGCAGTCTTGTCTACAAGCCCCATCACAATAAGTAACAATATTATTGTTAAAACAGTTCACCATTGTTATCCCTTCTTCCCAATGTTGGTTGCAAGAAAGCCATGCCACATGAGATAAGTCAAACATTTAGAGGTGATTAGGGTGTTTCAACAAGATATGATATAGCTACATGTAGGTATAAATTCATTACAAAGACTCAAGTGTTGTTTTTTGCTGGTCCTGACTAAGGCAAAGAAAAAAGGACTTTGCTTGAATTTTAGTTTATATATTCTTTAAGTTGGAACAACCATAGAAAGGGTGTAATTAAGCGGCCGATGCCCATATATGGGCATCGAGCCGCTTCAAGGTTTGGGCCGTTTTTTCCCCCGTAGTAACTTGGTGACCACGCTCATAGTAGTAGGTGTTGAAATATATATATGCGCATTAAACCATTTTTGGCGTTACTAAGTGATGAAGTAACAGCAAAGGAACGTGACACATCACAAGGTGTGCTGTGATATCTCGGAAAATGATTTTCTGTTGTTGTGCAACGTTGCGTCAGTGGCTAAAATTTTTTAATAGCCACCAGATAATTTGTGTTCTGTTTAAACCTATTACATGCACCTCAACCACAATAGAGGATTTCTGTTTTGTTTTGGATCGGTCAAATGTCTCAAATGTTTATTTGCTTTAGTTGACGGCATTTGGTTAGATATTACAGTTTCTACTCAGAAAGCTTTAAACTTAGCCAAAACAACAACACGGTTTAAATGACGCAACCCTTGTGATTATTACAGGGTAAACATGATTGACATTGTATAGAATTAGCCACAAGATAATTTCTCTTCCATATCGACCTTTAGTTGACGGCGTTACAGTTATATTGCATCAGAATTTCTTCCTATTTTCAGAGAAAATTTCGATTTTCGTGTTGAGTGTAAGTGCTCTTTTCATGTAAAGAAACAAGCAAAATATTTAATTAGACAAGGGAAAATAACCCTTGTTGTGAGCCTGCTCGCAGGCTAACCCTGGACCTCCGACTCGGCCGTGCCAGTCTGTTTGGTTCACCGCAGACATCGTTTCCCAAGGCTGTACGAGCTGAAATATTTCCTGAAGTTTATCAGCGTACATGTATTGATTTTATTACAGGAATCGCATTGAAAAAAGCAAAGACAAATGTTCCACAGCAGTGAACAGCAGTGTTGTTGCAAAATGTGCTAAATTTGGCGGTGTGACCTTTGTGCGTTATTCGATCCCAGCGGGGAATCGGCTTCCGGTTTCACGCAAACTGCGGACTTTAGCGAGACTGGCGCGACTACTTGTTTTCATGGTGACTTACCCCAGACCTCGGTTGCCGTGACTACCTCACGGTCAAGATGACGCAATCGGAATCGGCTAAAATTAGCCACTAGAGAATTTCTCTTCCACAAGCTTTCTTGAGAATTTATTCCTACTTTTAGAGAAAATTTCGATTTTCGTGTCGTGTAAGTGCTCTTTTCATGTTTCTTTGAACAGAAACAATAATAATACTTTATTAAAAGATAAAAATATTTGAACAGGTAGATCTTGAGGTTAACCCTATATACAGATCACCTAAAAAATAAATAAATAGGAAATCAAATAAATAATAATAAAGTCTAAAGGCCTGGTATATGTTTATATATATGTATATATGTATGTAATAAAATTTTGAAGGTACAATTAATAAATGTTCTTATAATATACTCAACAAAATATGCAGCTTCTGATTGGTCAATGACGAATGCATAAATAGGTTATAGAGTGCAATACGGAATTGCAATAAACGGTACCGGACAATAAGAGACGTTTTTGCCGCTTAATGGCATTGAAATAAGCTTTCAAGTCAATGGTTAATTGTTTTCTAAACTATAGACTAGTACTGTAATTCATTCAAAAAGTTCACGCTTGGTTTGCCTGCGCGTTCAAATAAAACATGTGAGCACTTTGGAAACTAGTGAAGCGTTTCGTGTGCAGAGTAGCGTGATGGCCACAGCAAAATTTTGTTGAGAATATTATAAACAAAAAATCGTATGAACTGCTCGTGCAATTAGTGATTTATGGTCACTCGTGATGTTTTGAAAGTTCTCAAATTGCACTCGCCTAAAGGCTTGTGCAATTTTGAGAACTTTCAAAACATCACTTGTGCCCATAAATCACGAATTGCACTCGCGTTCATACGATTTCCTATACATATAGTTCTTTAAACGTAATTTAAATTTCTTAAGATTAGTATCCCCGTCTAAAACGTAGTTCGGCAAATTGTTCCAAGGACGGATGATCCTCACAAAGAAAGAGTACTTGAAGCAATTGCATTTTGCTGATTTAGTTTGAATTTTGTATTGGTGATTAGATCTTGTCGACTTGCATTTAGTGTATTCAAAGTAGTCGTTGAAATTCAAACCGTTTAACCCAAATACTATTTTAAAGCATTCAACTAGAGACGAGAATTCTCTTCGTTTTTCTAGCGTAGACCATTTTAGTAATTTACACCTTTCTTTCAAACAAGCGACATATTTAACGAGACAGAGTAAACAGTAACATGCAATAGTCATCTGCTTTCAGTTTCAATTCTAGAGGGGTTTTCCCACTGACATGGTAAACATGACAGCCCAGATACGCATGATGTAATAGAGAGACACTATTAATTTGCTCTTCTGTGTCCAGCAATCATAGCGCGGGCAGAGCAGTTGTAAAAGTGCGTATTATCCTGTATAGGTTTTGAAAGAAGACTTTATTAGTGGGTGTTAAGACATCTATTCTTGGTGTTCAAATGTTTATTTGGCTTTTAGTTGACGAAATTTGGTTAGATATTACAGTTTCTACGCAGTGAGCTTGACTCAAGCTTTTAAAATATAAATATTGCATCACGCAGGTTCGTATGTTGACTCTTAGAATTGGGGGTGCACCTCAGATTCAAGTGACCGAGAGGGAGGAGAGGTGGATTGTTGTTTCCCTATATATATCGGCCGCTTGTTAACTCCTTTTGGAGTTCTTGTTTTTTGTTTGTTTGGGAGGGGAGGGGTGGGTGGGGGGTGGTGGGATTAATGTGAGCATTATTTTGGATACCCTACTCTTCCACTTTTGAAGGTGCTCCTAATTTAACTGAACAGATCAATACAAAAAATGCACATTTATAGTAGTCTACTCTCTCTTAATGAAAATAACATGAATTAAGCTTGGTTACAAAAACTATGAGTGCAATTTGGTTATGCAACTATTGTAGTCACTAATTTAGGGATCAATTAATAAAAAGCAACATGAACACCAGTACGACTACAACATAACTGAATGTGTCAATAATATAGGGGTATATATTTGTATGGATTGTATCAAGTAAACATTGGTATTACTCGACTCTATGATGAAAATTGACAGACCGGCCAAATAAATCAGTGGCTTATTAGATTGTAAGTTACCATGAAGCAACAGTAATATTGTAACACTGATCTGTAGTTTACAGATGTTAAAAGATGAGCATTTGTTATTACCTGGTATTGATATTTAACAAATCATGAAATGCAACTGAACCATGTATTTCATAAAAATTAAAATGACTGTAGTCAGCCAAAATGAAGGCAAATTTTTTCCCTGAGAGTGAGGAGATTCTCCTTCATTGATGTTCAGTTATCTTCAATTAAATTGGCACACTCTACATTCAAATTGAACAAATTGAATTCAGTCAGTCATCCTTGAAGAAAACAACATGAAAGAGCTATACAACACTACTAAGAAGCTTCAATGAGTTGCAAAATGGTTGAGACACTCTCTTCAAAAACAGAATTTCATTCCAAAACATGTCTTCGTTTGAAAAATAAACATATAATTTCATTTCTAACCCCCCCCCCCCCCCCTCCCCCTTTCAGTGTTGTTTCTAAATGGGTTGAATGTATTCCCGACATTTTGACAACATTGATAAGGGGGGGAGGGGGTATACAAGGTATCATTTTTAAAATGTCTGAAGTTGTCCTCTTAACGAAGAGTGTCTCAACTCTTTATGCAAACAATTATTGTTGCAGCACGATACCAACAGACAGACAAGCCAATCAAGGAAATACACTGGCGACATCAGAACAGCAGCTAGAGAGCTGGGCAGAGCATTTCAAGGAGCTTCTGAACAGACCAGCCCCAGATGACTGCCCAGATATACCACCAGCGGAGACAACGCTTCCCATCAAATGTGACAAACCAACAAGGCTTGAGATTTGGAAAGCAATCAAGACACTGAAGAATGGTAAGGCAACAGGACTGGATGGTGTACCGGCAGAAGCCCTCAAAGTAGACACCAGCACTTCCACGGAAATTCGTTACAAGCTGTTTGTAAGCATATGGGAGAAGGAGGAGATTCAAAGGACTGGAGAAAGGGGCTCCTTATCAAACTACCCAAGAAAGGAGACTTGAGAGTCTGCAGCAACTACAGGGGTATTATGCTTCTATCAACTCCAGGCAAAGTACGGAACAGGATTCTTTTAGAAAGAATGAAGACAGCAGTAGACATTCGGTTAGCGGACCAGCAGGCAGGCTTTCGACAAGACAGATCATGCACAGACCACATTGCCACCCTACGCATCATAGTAGAACAATCCTTGGAATGGAACTCATTGCTCTATGTTAACTTTATTGATTATGAAAAGGCCTTTTAGACAGAGAGACATTGTGGAAACTGTTCAAGCACTATGGCATACCAGAAAAGATCATTGCACTCATTCAACAAACTTATGAGGGAATGTCATGTAGAGTGGTGCATGGAGGACAGCTTTCAGACTGTTTTGACGTCAGGACTGGAGTTCGACAGGGATACTTGTTATCACCTTTCATGTTCCTTCTCGTTATAGACTGGATAATGAGGACTACTTCAGAGGGAAAAAGAAATGGAATTCAGTGGACACTTTGGAAGCAGCTGGAGGACTTGGACTTTACAGACGACTTGGCTCTTCTTTCTCATAACCATGACCAGATGCAGGACAAGACCACAGGACTAGCTGCAACATCAGCAGGGGTAGGATTGAAGATCAACAAGAGCAAATCAAAGGTCATGAGGATAAACACCACCAATGACAATCCAGTCACAGTAGGAGGAGAGCCACTAGAGGAGGTAAACTCATTCACATACCTTGGCAGCATTGTGGACAAACAGGGAGGTTTGGACGCAGACGTAGTTGCAAGAATAGGCAAGGCCAGGACAGCTTTCATCATGCTCAAAAACATCTGGAGCTCCAAGGAAATCAAGACACAGACCAAACTGCGTATCTTCAATTCGAATGTAAAATCAGTGCTCCTCTATGGGTCGGAGACATGGAGGACAAAGAAATCACGGCAGAAGATCCAAACCTTCGTAAACAGCTGTCTGAGACGGATATACAACATTTGGTGGCCTGAAAAAATTCGCAATGAGGAGCTTTGGAGGCGAGCAGAACAAGAACTGATTGGTAGTCAGATTCTAAGGAGAAAATGGGGCTGGATTGGCCACACGGTGCGGAAGGCACAAACGAACATCACCCGCTAGTCCCTGACTTGAAAACCCCAGGGGAAGAGGAAGAGAGGGCATCCCCGAAACAGCAGGCGACGGGACACTGATACAGAGCTCAAACTAATTGGTTCCACCTGGAAAGATGTTGAGAGAACAGCCCAAGCTTGTGTTCACTGGTGAGCTGTTGTTGATGGCCTATGCTCCTCTTGGAGCGACAGGCCTAAGTAAGTAACTAAGTAAGTAATTTCTCTAATCGAGCAGTTCTCATTGGCTTAGGAGCGTTTAAGCATGAATTTTGAATTTCGATCGCAAAGTTACTCTACTTGCAATTCAAACAAACAACTTTTATTTACGCATATGTATTCATAGTCAACTCAAAAACTACATATGTGAAGCTTGTGAAGTTTCTATGTGACAATTATCAACAAATTCAAATTATCGCTAAAAGCGCCAGTCAAACTTCCCCGGCGGGTTCTTTTTGCTTTTCAGTCTTTTCGAGTCAGGGCAGTTTATTTGGAAGCAACACACTGATTTACAAGGTAGACAAGGTAGACAAGACACTCATGTGGCTAGCAGATGTGTCATATTGGTGCATAAATTTCACTCTTGCCAGTTTTTAATTTTAGTCATAATATTTTGTTTCGGAAATTTCAACAATAAGTTGTCGAGATTGTCCTTTTCCCTAAAATGTCCTGATTTGGGGCAAATCACGCCAGCGACTTGTAGGAAATCAGGTCAATAAATAGAGCTTCTGGTGATTATGTTCCGAATTTTGGCGCTACATGCATGGGCCACATGCATGCGTCTTTTGCACAAGTAGCTTGTAGTGTACCATAAGGGAAACCGCGACACAAAAGAAAAAATATATACCTTGTGCCGTTGCAGTAGTATTTGAAGTGTTGTTAGAAGCAAAATCTTGTAATTTAATTTTCCATACGTTTCTTTAAAATTTCCAAAAGTCAACATCTTAGGAGAAAGTGATCGAGTGTGCCATGACAAAAACTACCCACACCATGATATTGTGTCACGCAATATATATTGCGTTACCCAATATAATAAAAATTAAAAATAGATTATTTCACTTGGATGACAAAGATTCATACAGACGGTACAGAAACAAAATTACCACCCTAATAACATAGAGGGAAAAATTACTGAATTCTGATTGGGGGCAGAGGGCATTTTTCATTAATTTTGGTTTGCCCGGGGCAAAATTACTCCGAAGATTTCCGAACATTACCCGAGGACTTCCGAAGAGTGCAAAGTTCACCGAAGATTTCCGAAGATGACCTGAACCCTTCCGAAGATGACCCGAAGATTTCCGAAGATTTTCGAACGTGATCGGAAGGTCAGCAAATATTTACGATAGTCTCCCGAAGACCACCCGATGTCTTAATCACACTAATTTTTCCCTTTATGTTATTAACAAGTAATCGCACGATTCCTCGTAAAATTAAGGATTAATATCACTTGTGTTTTCAGAATTTGCAAATTGCCCTCGTCGCTATGCGACTCGGGCAATTTCTGCAAATTTCTGAAAACACGCATGATATTAATCCTTAATTTTACTCGGCCCCATGCGATTACCTATACTAATTCATGCTAACCAAAAAACAGTACTATTACCGTTATTTTCAATCCAACATCTCTAACATGAAAAAGACCTGGACAGGAATAAATGAATTGATAACTCACGGTAAGAAGAAACTGAAACCTATTTGTACCTCAAAGAATCCAATAGCAGTCAGCTAATTCAAGATCCAAGGAAATTACCCACTATCCTTAACCAGCATTTTGCAACATGTAGGTCAGTACTTGCCGCTAAGCTTCCTTACTCTGAGCGTCATTATTCGGAATATCTTGGACCAAGCAATCGTTTAGAGTCCTTTTACTTCTATCCTGTAACTCCGGATGAAATAGAATCTGAAATATCGCTCTTACCGATTGGTAAATCGCACGCGACAAGGTCTATTCTTGGCCAACTAGTATTTTAAAAAATAGCAAAATGTGTTATCAGTACACCACTTATGGAAATTATAAACACCTCAATCCTTCGGGGAACGTTTCCTAGCAAATTTAAAACTGGCAAATGTTGTTCATGTCTACAAAAGTGATGATGTTACAGATCCTAATAACTATCGTCCTATTTCGTTGCTATCTATTTTCAACCAAATTTTCGAAAAAACTAATATATAAACGCTTGAAATCCTTTTGAAGTATTTTATAAATCATAGTATGGCTTCCAAGAAAAACATTTCACACAACACGCAATCCTTGATATTGTTAACAAAATCCAAAGCAACTTGGACAAAGGAAATTATGTACTCCTGTGGTATTTTCATTTACTTAAAGGGACTATGTCACCTGGTGCCCATGCGCGGTAGGGTCTACTAAAAGCTAATTTGCATACGACCTTTTTCGCAGTTTATATCGGTAATCTGGAGTGAAGTATTTTATGTTGAGTAAATAAAGGCGAGTCGTAGGCTTCTGTAAATTAGTGTCAACGTAGCTGCAATATTTATAACTGAACAAGGTTATTGATAACATAAGTCGATAATTTAACGGAAGAACTCTTGCGTGACTTTCCGGCAAAAACATTCAACTCAAATTCAATCACTAAATTCACACTTCCCCTTGCTTTTTTGACTTTGATATTGAGAAATAAAATTCCTGCCATTTATTTTCCATAGCAGTTTATTCATGGTCTGAATCCTGTTAACATAAGTTTGACAAAAATCATTGAAGAATGTACCGGCCTTCGCTGGCCGCCAAAATGTGAAAACAAAATTATGCTAATCGCGTTTACATTTTATTTCACTTCGAAAACTAGCTAAAACTATGATTCAAAACATAAAAGCTGCTTTAGAAATGAAATGTTGTATTACTATTTTATGCAAACAGATGGAAATTTCATAATTTGAAAAAGTAAAATAACGTTCAATAGAAAAGTACCGTGCAGCGTGACAAGCGCCGTACAGCCAGTATTGTAGTGAGCTTCCCTGCGAAAAAAAATAGAATGTGAAGCAAATTCGAATCCGCTGTGGTTTTTGCAAAGGACCAACACATCATTGTAATATCCATTCATTATCAAAATAATATTCTTCACCATTTTGCTCTCAGAATTCTTGGAAAGGCTGAATAAGTCCGCTACTGCCGTGGCAAAATTCATTCAGTAAACTGAAGCGGCCCGCCATTGAAGCTGTTGTTTTTCTTCTAAAGACTCGATTGATTTCTTTCTTGCCTCCAGCGAAAGAAGATGGGCAGTGAAAGTTGAATGTGATAAGAAACTAGCGTTTAATGTTGCTCCAAACCACGATGAATATAAAGCCATAAATTCTAGCCTGTTCCTTTGATGGTACTAGTTCTCGCCATTGATTCTTTCCTTGAAGTACAAATACACTGTAATACTTTCTATCGGATATTTTTTTGCAAATCGAGCAAGCTAACACCGAAATAACTACCGTAAAAGCTCTATTTAGCCCCCCTCTCTATTAAGCCCCCCTTTGGAAGTCAGATTTTGTAATAAGCCCCCTCTCTATTAAGGCCCCCCCTCTTTCCGTAAGGCTGATGTAAATGACTTTTCAGCAATATTTTCTGGTGTTTCAGTCACTTTGTATTGAAACGTGGTCTTTAATTTCCAGAACTATCCTCGAGTTAGGGTATAAATGACGTTTCCTTTGTAAGATGGTCATACATAACCAATTTCTTGTTCTGCTTTAGTTAGTGGTGTAATAGTAAAGTTTGAAAAATTAATGTGAATTTTCTTGAAAATTTATGATTTGAAATAAGCCCCCCTCTCTCTAATAAGCCCCCTTCTTGAGGCCTGAAATTAAATAAGCCCCCCGGGGGGCTTAATAGAGCTTTTATGGTAAATAGAACTGTAGTTCGATATCTCTTAAGGATAAGTTAACTTCAAGAGTGAGCCAGATGCAACGGATTGCCAAGATTAGCGTAGATTTGTTCACGACTGCAAACGCTTTCAAGTTGAAGCTGAAAACTCGTATGCAAAATTAGCTTTTAGTGGACCCTACCGCGCATGGGCACCAGGTGACATAGTCCCTTTGAGGCGTTTGATACGGTTAATCACACATTATTACTGAATAAATTGTATCATTATGGCGTTAGGGGCATTATTAACGATTGGTTCTCTTCTTATCTCAGCGGACAATCACAGGTAACACAAATTGGTGAACAAACCTCAGAAAAGAAAATCAATCCCTGTGGTGTTCCTCAAGGATCTATTCTTGGCCCACTCTTATTCCTGGTCTATATAAATAACGATATTCAAAAATCCTCTGATATACTTATTTGTTTCTCTTTGCCGATGGCACTACTCTGTTATATTCACACAAAAACCTTCAAACACTTGAAAAAGTTGTAAATACTGAGTTACAAAAGGTTTGCGAGATTGGCTGACTGTTAACAAATTGAGCTTAAATATACAGAAGTCAAATTACAGTGGAACCCCGATTTAACGAAGTCCCCAATTTAACACACAAATTTATTCAGCCCAGTCAGAATTACAATAAAATGTATGGAAAAGAACCCCGATTTAACAAAATACCCGATATAACGAACACAATCTAGAAGCCTGAATGTAAAATCTACCCCGATATAATGAATAAATGTCATCACGCCACAGAAGATGAATAATCGACTACAGTAAAATATTTTAATTCTCTAAGAAAGATGTCAGCAGTCCATTACAGTCATACATGTTGCTAAAAATAGTACTGTCGTGGCCATCAAATCGGCTTTATCTTCTTTGTCTTTAATCAGTTCACATTACGGCAAATTAATTGGTCAGTTTTCAACAAATTCGTTACATCGGGGTTCTTGATTTAACGAAACCCCGATTTAACGAACCAATTTCCCCAGTCCCTGGCACTTCGTTAAATCGGGGTTCCACTGTATATTATTTTTCATCCTTCCCAAAAGAAGACTGATCGTGAAATTACTATCAAGGTTTACGATAACAATACTAAGAAATACCATTCTTTGGATCGTAAACACTATGTCAAATTCCTCAAGTGTTCTCATTGATAGCAACCTAAAATTATGGAATCATCACATTGATTACATTGCCCTCAAAATAAGTAAAACAGTTGGGATTATAGCCAGATTGTGACATTTTGTCCCCATACAGACACTTTTAATGATCTATCGATCCTTGATTCTACCCTTCCTAACCTATGGGATATGTGTATGGGGTCACGCTGCTAAATGTCTTTAATATCAACAAGCTTATAATCCTCCAAAAACGTGCTCTTCGGCTCATATACTTCACTGCTAGAAATGAACATGCTATTCCATTTTTCGTTAAATCATCGATTCTACCCGTAACAATGATTTATTACGAAGCTGTCGCGTACCTAATGCACAACATATCCCATGGATCTGCACCATCACCTCTTTGAGCTTTCTTCATAAAATCTAATGAAGTCCACCGATACAATACTAGATCCGCAGCAAAAGGTAACTATTTTCAGAAAGATGCTAATAAGCTGAAAATTCAAAAACGTTCATTTTCCCGTTTGGAACTTTAGTCTGGAACAATATCGCACCTACCCTAAGAGACAAACCTAAGTCAATTTTCCGAAAAACAATTTGTAACCAAATGTTTGATATACTTTCAGCTCAGGATGACTATGTTGAAGTCAATTCCCTCATAGATAGCCTTAAATCTCTTTCTTAATTTTGTTTGTTTAGTTGTTTTTGTTAGTTAGTTTGTTTTCCTTTCTCTTTTTCTACTTTATACAGATACAAAATTACAACTTTAATTTCTTTGTTCTACGCCATTTATATACCAAAATTTTCTTATTGTTATTACTTACTAAAACACTACTATTAGCTACCCTTATTATAATTTGTTTTTCTTCACCTCCCTCCTCGAATAGCCCTGCTAATTTGTGGGAGGTGAACATCTATGTATTTTAACCTAAGACTTATAAAGCTTGTTGTTGTTGTTGTCAGTCAGCAAGGATCTTAGCAAGCACCTCACATCCCCTATTTTGTACACAACGAATGATCCAACATTTCTCCAGGGCAATCCAAATAAATGAGAAGTTTCATTGAATACCTACCCTGATACAGACATCTGTTGATCAATCCTTTGTCTGCACCTGTTGCACTCAAAGGTCAACACTATTCTGATTCCTCTCAAGGTGCTCACATTTTCTTCTAAATTTAGCCCCCTTAACTGAATTTCTGTTCCTCTCCTGGCAGTTCTGGAAGCAGCTGTATCATCACAATGACTATGAGGTTCTGATTGATTTGTCTGAGCTGTGCCTTCACTTGCAATTCTTTGTTCATAATTTAAGTCTTGCTTGCCAACAGTTGAAGGTGTACTGTCAATGTCGACTACTTGCTTCAAATGATCAATTCCCAACACGTTTGTCACACAGTTGATATCAGTCAAACTGGTAGATGCTTCAAAGGTATCATTGTTTGTGTCTTGAACATTATCACTACACAAGCTTTGTACTTTTTCACCATCCTCTCTTTCAAACATGTCTGATGATCCATTATTTTGAGTTATTTTTACATGTCCACTGTCAGTTCCTGTACTACTACAATGATCTTCATAGCCAGTGTCTTCCGCATGTTCACCGTCTGGTCTAGAACCAGTAACCAAGTCTGGTATGACAAGACTGTCTGGTGCTGGATAGTTAGTTGGTATTCCATCTGCTGTGATGCGTGAAACAGAACTTCTTCTCATCTAGAGTTACAAAAAAAGTGTTATAGTCAAGAGAAAAATGGTACACACTGAGTGTTACGAAAACTAAGACCCTCAAAAACTAAGACCTAAGACCCATCTTAGTTTTCGTACTCCGAAACCTAAGACCCCATCTTAGTTTTTGTAGTACGAAACCTAAGACCCCCCGACGATGAAAACCATCGAAATTACGAGTTGATGCGACATTAGTAAACATCAGACAGATGTCGAACTCCCGTTGTTGACTCAGGGTTGCATGACGGAATAATGAACAATAATTTTAGCACAAGAAAGTCTTTGCAGGTTTTCGAATTCCCGTGTCTTAGCTGCATAGCTATAATTATTTGTAAATTGGCCTGAAAAGCCCTATGGGGAGTGTCCAATAAAATGTATGTAAGAACTGCGTGGGTAACGCTGTCACGTTTTAGCTGGGAAATTACTGTGAATAGTTAGCAGTTCTTTTCCCTACGGCAGGGTCTTAGTTTTCGTAGTACGAAAAGTCACCATGAAAATATTAGAACTGAAGTAATATAGTTACGCTTATTCTACTAAAGCAAGTTTTCGAGGGTCTTAGTTTTCATAACACCCCAAAAGCAAGTTTGCCCTTAAAATTTTTCAAAACATGAAATCGATACAAGTGTTTTTTTACTGCTTGCAAACAGGGTTGCGTGACAGAATAATGCAAGGCCTGACAGCTGAAATGAACGATAATTACAGTAATAATTTTAGCACAAAGAACGTCTTCGCCTTGAAAAGTATCACCTTAAAAATGTTACAAGTAATATGTGCTTATTCTACTACTTCCAACGCCACTTTTATTAACACATTGACTACTAAACCGGCCATAAACGGCCAAGAAGAGACCACAGACTTGTACCACTTGTGACATCATCACTTTTCACGCCAGAGGATGTCTTTAAACGAGCACGAAACGTTAAATTGGACCAGAGATACACACAAAACAACTTGGATTTTCCCCTCCAAAATCACCAAAAAATGCGACCTTCACTACCGGTATACCATTGACACTCTTTGTCAAAAAATTCCCTTTTCCCAACGTTTAGGTTAAAACTTTTTCAACGTGAACAAAGGCGACTGAAAGGCCAACAAAACCACAAAATAAAATAAGAAAAAGGAGAGCAAGAACGGCAAAAAAAATAAAAGGAAAAGAAAAGCCTAAAGTCAGGTGTGTTTTTCAAACCCAAAACTATGTCGAAATTTTGATTTCTGCGCATGCCAAGGAAAATATTGAATTCATTGCTTCTACGTAGAATGGGATGTTAGTTTCCGTGTTTTAAACTAAGTTTTAGACAGTTTAACATTAAACTGTTGAGATAATGGCCAGAAAAAAGCATCCGGGATGTTAGATTGCCGTTTTTTGGAAAAAGCCCAGTAGTCAATGGGTTAAAGGCATTTGTATCCCTATATACGCATATTAAAGAACAATAGGGCCATTTATACGCAAGATTTTAAGACGCAGCTTAACTTAGCCGCGTCTTAGCTAAGCCGCGAACGGCCGTATAAATGCATGGGTCAAAAACTGCTGTTTGCGACTAACTTAAGCCACGTCTTGATTAAGCCACGACTTAGCTAAGCCTAGGGATTCGAGCTAGTCTTAGCTATAAGCTGCGGCTTAAATTAGTCAAAAAGTTGCTCGTATAAACGATCTGAAAAAAGTTTGCGGCTTAGCTAAGTCGAATTGCGGTCTGTGCATGCTTCAAGTATGACCGTGGCGCTCTGGAAACTGGTGTTTTGGCGGGAATAATCCATGCTCGCAAGGAAAAGCACCTTCTTCTACAAAATGGCCGAGGGCATGGCTGAGAAGGAGCCGGCGATATGACAAGCCAAGTTGCAGTGGCTTTTGTTGTATTTTTGAAGTAACACGGAAATGGCATTCAAACGTGGGAAACACTGAAGACAAGTTATTCTTCATCAAATGCTGTAACAGCGAAAGAGCCCCATGTTTCGCTTCTTCATTGATTCTCATTGTGTGCCATCTTCAATTAACATGTTACACCATAATATAATGTTACCAATTACTCCATTTCACCATGGAAACCAGGTTGGAAACGAGGCTACGCTAAACCGAGGTGCACTGCACTGCACTGCGTAAAAACGCATATAAATGCCTGATTTTGAGAACTTCGCGGCTAAGCCACATCTTAAAATCCTGCGTATAAATGGCCCTATTGTCACCTTCTTTTAAGCTCTCTTATTGCAACATAATCAGTACCAAAACATGAACTAAAGAGATTGAGATCTTCACAGTTATATATCAACTTAAGCAGTTGAAAAGAAGGCCTGAAAAAACCCCAGGAACTATTAAACAGGAACAGGAGCAACTTTAAAAATTGCTTCACAATAAAGCATAAAGAAAACAATGATATAGCGATCACTAATCCTGCCAGAATTAGGCTTAAATGATCATGAGCTGACCTTTACAATTCTGTTAAAAGTCTTTCTTTCCAAGTTGAAAAAAGCAAGCTAATTAACATTTGTCAATCCTCTGTGCAAATGCCTTTAATAAAAGTGGCGTTGGAAGTAGTAGAATAAGCGTATATTACTTGTAATATTTTTAAGGTGATACTTTTCAAGGGGTCAAGGGGTCTTAGTTTTCGTACTACGAAAACTAAGATGGTGACTTAGGTTTCTTTAATAGTACGAAAACTAAGATGGGTCTTAGGTCTTAGTTTTCGAGGGTCTTAGTTTTTGTATCACCCAGTACACACTTGTTGGTCTGATTAACTATTGAAAACTTATGTTACATTACATGAAAGTATAAAGACACATCTGATTTAATCCTTCGTGTTTTATTACATGATGACTTGTGAAGAACAAATATTATAAAACTTCAGATTAAACGGGGTAGTTCTCAACTGATAAAACAGCAAGCTCACAGAAAGGATGTAACAAAGAGCTCAATAATCCATCCATCATTAGGTCCCACCACATTACAAGACCTAACAACTGCTTTGTTTGTTGTTGTTTTTTCCACCTTGGATTCATGCAGTTGCTATATATTGGGATGTGGAAATGGACATGTCGTAAAGGCTAAACCTTATATGACAGGAAATGATATTTGTTAATAGACTAAGTCTGCTGATGTTATGCCTTTTGGATTTAGCAACACACCATCCACATTTAAAGGCTAAAATAATAGAGGAAAAAAGGTAATACATAAGTACAGTATGCAACCCCCATAAGTGATGCAGATCACGCCTGGATTACAACAAATTCATATTTGTAAAGCTATAGCTTGCACAGCATTACCTGCCTTCCTCCATCAATGAACAGAGATTCTAAATTCCTGTCAAACCAACGCAGAAACGGCCGAAAGTACAGTTTCATAATTCTGTGATCTTTATTCATTTGCTCTTGCTTCAATGCCCACTGTTGAATTTTTTGAGTTACAAAGCTTAAAGAAATAGACAAAATATAGAGAAGAGTAACATGCAGTTATGCATCAGGATCAATCCAAGAGAGGTTTTTTTGTTAGAAATTAGATGTCTTAATTATTGTTGTTTATGATGTAAGATGTACATGTATGATGTAAGTAATTATTTAAAATAACTAAATTATTAACAATAATCACCTGGACTTTGATGTATAGTTTAAAAAACGAGCAGCAGTGTTTTAAACAACTTCAAAAACTTCCCTCTAAATCTATTAAATGTGATCCTTATCTTGAAATTTTAGTTTGTTTTAGACGAGAAAATCGAGCTAAAAGTTCAGCTGTATCTTTATCAAATATGAAAGACACTCATTTTAACATTCATTTCTTTTGTATTTTCTTTATGAATTATTAATGAGTTTTCGAAGACTGTTAAATACACTGTATTACATGACTGAAGAATTTGATAATGCAAGATTAAGCATCAAAGTAAGCAAATAATAACTACACTTTAAATTACCCCAATAGCCATGTCAGCACTATATATATTTATATAAGATGATATAATAGAAATGAGTACAAAATAAACAAATATATTTGAGTTTGATAACAGCATACTTGATGATGTCTTGAGGAAGGCCTTGTCCCTCAGACAAAGACACATCAAAAATCTAAAGACAAAAAAATAAACAATCAAAACAGCATGTGAATTATTCCCTTTTACTTCACCAATCTTGAAACTGATTTTAACTGTTTACTTTATCTATAAATATATTCTACCTAGATTAAAGTAAAGGCTGTTCCAAGCCTAGTAGATGTACATGTAGCTCATTGCAGGCTGCTATAGTTAACACTCAGGTTTCAATAGCATAAAGCAACTACTACTTCCTTAGACTCTCCGACAATGTAGTGATGCCACCAACCAATTGCCATTAATAAAAAGATGGTGGTGAACGGGATATATTTAAACTGGAAACTTCAAACCAGTTACCGATATATCAAATTACAGCAAGGAGCCCAAAAGTGTGACCACTTTTAATTAATCCACATCCTTTCGTGTGCACAAATTATCCAATCAGAAGCCGAAGATAGCTTATTCTTAGTTTCTAATTATACATTTGTATCACCAGCTCAAAATCCCATACAAGCGTGTGCACGATTATAACTGTCCAATTAATTAATCTTTAATTTGGATATGTGTCAAAATTAAAGATTAATTTGGACAGTTTCACCTGTGATATAATTAAAACCTAATAGCACTACATGCTTGTCCAATTTGAAAATAATTATTGAATTAAAAAAATTGCTCGGACTGCCAAAATGAACTCAGCCTTCGTCCTCGGCAGGGAAACTCAAGCCGGAAATACATCTGCATTCACAGGTTAGTCCAATTTTAGCAGGCCTGAATTTTTTTCATCCAATTATTTCCAAATTGGACAGCAAGTAGTCCTATTGTATTATACTAATTGGATAGTCTACACGTACAAATGAATGCGAATTAATCAAAAGAGGTCACACTTCTGGACTCCTTGCTGTAAAACCCCAAGACCAGTTAAGATAACCATTTTAAGTATACTTTGGCACTAAAACTGAAGATCCCTTTAATATCAAACAGTTTTCTTTTGTACACTTATACTTCAAAGAAGCAAATTGGTGAAACCCATTTGTGAGTGGTCCAGCTATGTCAGCTAGGTCCATATTTCAAAATTTGAATCATTCAGGGAACCAATCAGAGTGCTCCTTTTTATCATGGATTAGTTTGCTTGTGCCACAATGCCTCCCTCTCTATGTTATACTCACATGTAATGGATAATCCTCCGGGAAGTACACAGTGAGGTATACTGCATCAATGTTAAATGGCTGTTAGGGAAAAAGAAACAATGTACCATCAAGAACATTCTTGTTTCGTGTATTAGATACCATTACATACCTTGAATTTACATGGCTGCTTAGACTATTCTAGAAAAACCAACTGCTCAATTAGAGAAAGCTTCAACATAGGCACACTCATACATAAAATGGAAATTGTTGGTTTGAATATTGTTGGTTTGAATTTGCATGTACCCATTTATACTTGGTTGGAGAGAGGCACTGTGAGAGTAAAGTGTCTTGCCCAAGAAGACAACACATTATGATCCCAGCCGGGGCTTGAACCTGGACCGCTCAATCCAGCATTCAACAAGCTAACCATTAGGCCACCATGCCACCTATCAATTTTGTATGCGGCTAAATGTAATTTAGGTTAAGTTAATCTTGCGTCAATGCAGCCAGTGCTTTCCTTGGTGGTATGTGCCTGTAGGGCAGCCTCAGGGAGTTTGCGGGATAATAATAATAATACTTTATTCAAATATAATTAAAAGATAAAAAAATATTTGATCTTGAGGTTAGCCCTATATACAGATCACCTAAAAAAAAAAAAATAGGAAATCAAATAAATAATAATAAAGTCTAAAGGCCTGGTATGTCTTGGTGACTTGCATAAACTTGTTGCATTTTGAACTCAATAAGCTGATCTTTGCAGATCAATGAGCTGATCGTTGCAGTCTTTGCTATATTGCATAAGGTGAATCTTTGTGGATTCTGGCTCCCATCTCTCCCACCATCTTGGTTTGTGGGTTTAGGTAAGTATTAGGTTAGGTAAGTTTTTTCCACTAAATTCCTTTCATTGGAACGGTGCCTGTTGAAGGCCACTTGTAGGAGTGGTTCCCGCTCGCTGTGGTGGATACGTCTCAAAGACTACAAGAACTCTGATTAGAATATATTTTAATGGCCACCACATGCTCGATTGCTTCTTATTACATACCATAATATTTTCAGTCACATGATAACAAACACGGGAACAATTGACTTCCGGTTAAGTACACTACACTCACAGGGTTGCCATGGATACCTCCCTGCAGTGCCTGAATTGCAGTTCCCAAGCTCATCTATTGGTGATGAGTTTAATTATAATGAACCACAATGTCATACAAAAGGTTGCCTTTGACTGTGAGATATATTCGGACGAGAGTCTTGGCCAGCGTGGCGAATAACTTTCTTTCCCAGTGTGACGTTACAAGTATGTGGTTTGCTTTCGAATACAGCTGAACTTTTTTGTGGAAGATCGATTGTTGTGACCCTTTCCTCTGCTCCACTCTTAATTCAAGGTTAAAGCCATTTTCTTCCAATTAATGTCACACACAATAAATTGAAGGACACAGTTTATGTGGGAGAAGGTAGGGGGGTAAGTGTTGTCCTGGACTCGAGAGCTGCCTGCCACACGCGAGGACAGTACTCGGGGCTAGTGTCAGCGAGTGGTATATCAGACCATGAGATGGGTGTCATGGGGCACAGAGGCAGAGTGGCATGAACATATGCCAAGCTCCTGGAGGGATGATAGCGAGGGGAAGTGGATGTGTGACCACCGTTTCTCACCCAAGCTAAGCAACCCAGGCATCGCTTCAGTGTGGGACTGAAGGGTTGTCACCAGCAACAGTTATCCCCCAAACCATTTATTAACACTAAAACAGCATTATAAAATAACATGGTTTTTTTTATAACATAATGTTCGGAGCGGATACACAATAACGGCCTACGTAGCAAAGCGATGTCAGAGAGTGGCAACCCTAATGATATATGAGAATTAACAGCGGTGGGTGGGTGGGGAAATAATCGCTTGAGTCAAGCAGCAAAAACTGAGCTGTATGCGAAGATCGGCTGTGATCGATGTACTTGAGCGTAAACAAGGTTAGCCACATGGAGCTGATTGGCTGACAATCTGTGAGCATGTGCAGCTAATCTTTTAATAGCCCTTTTCACGGTTAACCCGAAATATTTGCATAACAATACAGCTAAACATAGAAGCGAGGCAATTTCGGGCACAAGCTGTAAAACATCGTGATTTTCTTGAGCTCCTTAAACTATGTTAGCATAAAAATAGTTTTAAAACGGAGAAGAACTAAATATGCAACTATTTTAGTTAAAGTTTGCCGTGAAGATCGTAATCCGATCTCCCTGTTGCTTATGCGAGTCTACTCTTTATTAATAGAGAAAAGTAGTTTTACAATTTTTTTTTCTAAAAACGACGTAAACTAAAAGAATTGTAGTTCTTCTACATTTTAAAACTGTTTTTATACTAAAAGAGTTGAAGGAGTTTAAGAAAAACACGATGTTTTGCAGTTTGTCCCCGAAATTGCCTCGCTTCTATGTTCAAGTGTATTGTTATGCAAATATCGCAAGTTAACCGTGAAAAGGGCTATTGGCCGATAAGAATAGAGGGCGGATAAGGGTACATGTTTACGATGCAAAGTACAATAAATCGATTAACAGAAAAAACACTTACAACAGCAGGGAACGAAAGGTTCAAATGAGTTAAACATTAACTCCAGTTTATGCTCTGGCAAAAACAGCCATACAGACTAGGGGCCCCTTAGGCCATGTTGTGTTACGATAATTGATTTGATTCGATTCGATTCAAATTGCTAACATCATAGGCCAAAAATAGTCGAGTTATAATGCACGTATTGCATTACACATCATAAAACCGGCAGACCTTGGTATCGTGTAAAGTTAAAGTGATCGAATAATGCGCTAAAGGTTACAGTCATATTATACAGACTACATGTATTTTGCAACAGTGATTTTGTCTTTTCTTTCCGAATATTTAATTTTCGATGCGATTCCTGTAATAAACTCAATACGCTGATAAACTTCAGGAAATATTTCAGCTCGTACAGCCTAGCTAGGGAAATGGTCTCTGTATTGAACAGACTTTGAAGGCACGGCTTATGCATTCTCTGAGTAGAAAACAAGCACTCGTCACTGTGGTTTTGTTGCATAAATTGGGCGCTACACGCATGCATCTTTGTAGTGTACCATAAGGGAAACCGCGACACAAAATAAAAAAATATATACCTTGCGCTGTTGCAATAGTATTCGAAGCTTTGTTAGAAGCAAAATCTCGTAATTCAATTTTCCATACGTTTCTTTAAAATTTCCAAAAGTTAACATCTTAGGATCGAGTGATCCCATGACAAAAGCTCCACATAAACTATGATGTTGTGTTTGTGTAACACAACATAAAAATGATTCCCGTACAAGCAACTCAAAGCGATCGTCTCTCGATTCATCCGTCCGTTTGGCGGTTGCACGTAAATTGATAACCTGGAATCACTAAAACGACATCAACTGACCAATCAGAACAATCATCAGTATTGACATTTAATTAATTCTGACCAATCACGATTTCTACGTCCAGAATGTGAACATAAAAACAATAGCGTCATTGCAGGCATTCCTGTCCCACCCCCGCCGATTGTGCTTCGTGCTCTCTCCTCGGCTCAAACTCCCCTCATCCCTCCCCTTTCTATGCCTGCCGCGCAGGCTAAATGTGGACAAAAAAAAACAATATCTGAGGAACCAAATAAAACTCCTAAACTGGGACTGTGACTTGCCCAGTTTATAAATTATCTGTTTCCAAGTTTATTTTAGAGATGATTAATTCATCCCCAGTATAAATTTCAATTGGTTTTTAGAGGAATTATGAGACCAAACCCATCTGAAACAGATTTGTCTGAAAACACGTATTCATTAAGTCATGTTTTCAGACAAATCAAATTAGCCGTCATAATTCATCAGAAATCTGAATTTACACTAAAGATGAATTACCTGTCTGTTATCTGCCAATGATAATTTATCCATTCAGACAGATAATTCATCTGTATTATTCCTCGCGAAGCGAGGTTTATAAATTTGTTCGCCATGAGTCAGGTGGGATCAAATCTCATCTGGACTTTACGGTCATATTTGTTTGTGAAATCGTGGACGGCGGAAATGATGTCACATCGTGCGCTCGTGGCTTAATGCGCTAACTTTTAAATCTGATCTTCGGGATTGAGGGCGAGAGTTCGAATCCTAAAGGGTCCTTTTTTTTAGGTTAGAATCCTGAGCCGTTCATTTTTTTTCTTCTTTTTTAAAATAGCACTGACTTCCACATAATCTGTGTAGACATAATGTAGAAACAGGAACGGCCTGTTACTCAAGAAGTGCTCCACGCTTAGCATGTGTTTATCGATCGAAGTTGTTGACGGAGAAAATACAATGAATTCAAATTAATACTGCCCTCAAAATGTCCACAGAAAAAGAAACGATTACTAAAGAATTTGTCCATGCTTTGAAAATAGCAAATTCACCAGAAACCAGGCCCTGGTTCCTTGAAAGTCGATTAAGCTGTGAGAGAAAATCTGGCCGCAATTTCTTCAAATTCCACTGGAAATTCGCTCGCCAGGGGACAATTAACAAACATAGGCACGCAAGGCGTGCGGGAGTTATTATTTTAAACGACGCGCATTCAAAATGGTGTGTTTTGATACCATCCCATGCAAGTATGTGATAAAATTCATGTTGTTTATCCCAAATTAATGATATTTTATCCTTCTTTTTCCATTTGCATGGATCGTGATAGGGCTATAAGAAGAGAATAAATGAACAGGAGTGAAAATAGGCAATATTTAAACTGAATGCAAAAAATAGCTTATGTAATAAGGTTGGGATAAATTATCACATGAAAAACAAAACTATCATATTACATGGGTTTCGGAAAAAAACAACAATACATGTAGTATTATGTTACATGCTCGCGAGGAAAACAACAGCATGATCTTATATGCTTGGGAACAAACAAAGACAAATGCTGTAGGAAATCGACCCTCACAGAGGCATCATAACCATAAATTTTCAGTTTAATTTCTGCAATGTTGCATGGTCTTTTCACGTGCGCATAACAACGTCAGGTATCTGATTGGCTATGATTAACTTAACTTTGTACCGGTACAAGTGCACAAGTCTAATCAGAACAGAAATACCAGCTCAAGAATTTGACACTTACCGTGAAAACAGCAAAATGTAAAAGCAAAGCCTGTACATCGCAGTAGCACAGTAATTGCACATCTTTCTATAATTAACTTGGGATTGTACAGGTACAAGTATGTAGCAACAGTGAACGCGTTCTAGGAACGGCAAAGTGGAGCACTATAAAACCGGGTATAAAAGGAACGCTAAGGGAAGTCAGGGAACGCAAAGTGGAACGCTAAAGGAACGCTAATAACGCATTCCATATATATTAAGGGGAACGCGTTCAAGCGATCTGGAAACTAAAGAGAACGTGTTCCAATATTATACAGTAGGTAAAGCACATTAAACGTCCCGATACAAGATTGTACATACACCTTATTCGATGGTTTAATATATAATACGCGCGGATATTTTGTGAGTTGCGTAGTATTTTTCCGAGCCCCATTGGGGCGAGGAAAAATGCGAGCAATGAGCAAAATGTCCGCTCATATTATATGTTAAACCATCGAATAAGGGATTTATTATTCTACTGCAAAATTTCCCGACTATTATGCTATTTTCCGTATTCGCTCTGTTCAAGTAGTCAATACCGTGGCATATTTTACGTGTTCTCGTGACCTTACAGTGCTCGAAATTAAAAAAAATCCAAGTTGTCCTTATACCAAATGCCGGACAACCAAACCCCTGACTTTGGTTGCCCTGATGACTGCTTGGTTGTCCTTAAAATATTATCTGACCTATTGCCTAATTATGAGTTTTGACTCAATTTTCACAAGTGCATTAATTCAAATAATAAATTCACAATGTTTCACACAAAGTTAGAATATATGTAACTACTCGTTTACTTTATTCAGTGTCAAGGTTCAATACTTATAACATGTCTGAGTCCAGGGCTCAAAATTATTAGTCGAAATTATTAGTCGCCAAATGCAAATCTTTAGTTGCCACAGAAGCTAGTTTAATTTAAAAAAGTGTTTAAAATCATTATGGTTGCAAAAATAAAACAAAACAAAATATTTTGCAAAACAAAGACTTCCAGCCACTAACTTTGTAGCTAACGTGAGCCAAACACGATCGCAAGTAACCAGAGACCCAACCCATCAGCATACATGATGTACTCAATGTTTTCACTAAGCTTGCAATGCATTATAGGGCGATTTGAACCCAGAAACCGTGAATGCCACTTGCGTGAGCTACTTGTGTGTATAAACTTCGATTCAGTTGATTTTAAAATCTTGGTTGCTTCTATTTATTACCTGAAGATTACCACTATATTTAGAGCTATTTTCCGTTATTCTGTTGGACATCACAGAAACGTAACGTAAGTACTTCGATCGATTTATACTTGGGTTGTCCGGTGGTTTTTTCTCGGACGACCGGGCCTTTAGTTTTACTGAAAAATGGTTGCCCGAAACACTTTTTAGTCGTCTCGGACGACCGGACGACCGCTAATTTCGAGCACTGACCTGGTGAAATGACGTAATAGTAGAATAATAACGTGTATTATTTGTGTCCCTGAGATCTCAAGTTTTCGGCAGGTCCTTGCCATCTAAATTGCCACTGATGGTAATTCGCAACACAGAGTTTATAATAATGACCAATAATAGATCTGGGAACACAAGCTCCTACGAGCGCAACGTAGACTTTCTTTTGGCTCGTAACGCAATCTGGGCGTGACTAGCCAGTTTCGCTGCAAATTTCTGATCGTTTGACGGTCGCATAGCCTCCTACGCAGACGCTCTTTGGGCTCGTCACGCAATCTTTCCCTGCGTAGGAGGCTAACGGTCACAAGGATGTCGCAAATCGACCTGCGTTGACGAATTTTGGCGTTTCTTTCACTGTTTCATGCAGCCCAAACTAACACATTTGGAAGTCAACTTGGTTATTTTCTAATATTTTGAACTGAAGTAAAAATAAATCTCAAATGACTGAGGTTTTTAAAAACTGATTTATTCTCGAATTCTGTGCTCGAAACAGGACTGGAAGTCTATGTCTATTTTTATATACAAGCGTGGGAAACAAAGCTTCTGATTGGTCAGTCGGTAATTCGATTTAAAAAGTCAACACGGCTGCTTTTACATGCACGTACTAGCCCGCTCGTAGTTCGAAGATATCAGGATGGAATTTGTATAAAAATTAATTGGTCTCACTTTTTCGCTTGCTTTGTGATCGACCGGCTTTCGATTTATAATTCTCTTTTTTAACTCTTTTTACCTATAGAAAATTCCCAGTCTCACTGCCGATCATTTACTGGCTATTTCAAAACCTTGAGTGTAAGCATGTCCCCAAATGGGGTGTGTCCCTATGTCTCTCTAAATTTATATTAAAACTCATAGTTCCTATAGAACCTGTAGATCCTGTAGAACCCAATAGACCTCATAGATCTCATAGAACCTATAGAACCCATAGATCTCATAGATCCTGCAGAACTCGTAGATCTTGTAGAACTCGAAGATCTTGTAGAACCCATAGACCTCATAGATCCTGTAGATCTCATAGATCCTGTATATCTCATAGATTTTATAGATCTCATAGATCCTATAGAACCCATAGATCTCATAGATCCTGTAGAACCCATAGACCTCATAGATCTCATAGATCCTGTAGATCTCATAGATCCTGTAGATCTCATAGATTTTGTAGATCTCATAGATGTCATAGATCTTGTAGATCTCATAGATCCTGTAGATCTCATAGATCCTGTAGATCTCATAGATCTTGTAGATCTCATAGATTTGTAGATCTTATAGATCCTGTAGATCTCATAGATCTTGTAGATTTCATAGATCCTGTAGATTTCATAGATCCTGTAGATCTCATAGATCTTGTAGATTTCATAGATCCTTTAGATCTCATAGATCATGTAGATTTCATAGATCCTGTAGATCTCATAGATCCTGTAGATCTCATAGATCTTGTAGAACTTATAGATCCTGTAGAACATACATCGTGATGATGAATAGATGAAATTATTCATATATGTGAACTGCGGTGGAAAGAACTAAAGACATACATCGTTTAGAACCCATAGATTGTTCAACATCCCCGGCGCGGGGCGCGATGGAAGGTGGCTGTATTCGCAGGCTACCAAAAGGCGTGCATGTAAAAAAAGTGGGTAGTTATAATATGAGGTAAATGTATGAATATCAATTAAGCAACATCAGTGACTGAAAAGGACAAATAGTGAAAACGATTGGATTAAAACTCAAAACAGGGATTGAGAGCTTTCAATTTGTTCTTAAAGTTGCGAGAGAGGTCGCACATTGATATCACAGTTTGGTTGATCTTTTCTCCAGTGAAAGCGAAGCTCAGTTTTTCTGTAAGAATAATCTGTTCAGTCCCTCTAATAATGGCAGTATCTTCCCTTGATGGGAGGAATGAGGGTCAAGGGACAGTCCTTTCTAGAAAGGGAAGGAGAGGAGATGAAAATTGGACGGTGGACAGATCTTGAGATGGTGATCCTACTTGTAGCAACCGAAAATTTAATCGGCGATATCAAGGACTTGACCGTTCCCAAAACTGACGAATTGGAGCAGTTGGTTACACTCTACAATGACGTAATTTATTTTGCTAAATCGCATGGGTGTATGTGCAATAGAAAAGAGAAAGAACAAATAAGGTGACTGAACTTACTATTACTTGAAGAACAACTATGTTCATACATGTATAATCTCCCTTGAATTTTGAATAGTTCATTGGGTACAGCAGTACTTCAGAAATATTTGTTAATGTAGATATATAATTAATATTATATTGACAGAAGTCAACGGACACCTTCGTGACCACGATTTGGTATCCGTAACTAAGAGAGTCCGTAATAGCGGAAGTTATTTTCCGTCATTCATGTTCGCCATGTAGGCTTTTATCGATTGTGCTAGCACATTTTTTGGCATTTTTTGTTGAAGTAGCACTGCGAGCATGATCGGTATATTTTGTTCAGTTACAGAGCACTGATTACCAGAGCCATAAGTCAATTTTTGCTTATATTGAGTTTGTTTTAAAGCTTTGTTCAGTATTGTTATAGTTCTGTCTCCTAGTGAGTGCTAGTCTAGGGCCTGTTTTAAGTTCTGATCCATTCCGCACTCTGGCAAAGTCAAAACAAAATAGCGCTATTTTTGATTGATTGATTGATTGATAGCAACACCAACAGAAATTTTGAGGACATGATATGATAGCAAGGCAATAGTGCAACTAAACCATTGTTGGAATTTTTTTACCTTTCAATGAATTATTGTTTAATTACTTGCAAGTAAGTGTAATGCAGTACGGACCTTTAAGATATTATATTTTCAGGAAAAGCATAATTTAAGAAAAACAAGCATAATTAAAAATAAACGAGCATAATTTTGATTAAAAAACGAACACTGCTAGTAGAATAAAGTGCTACTTTTAATATTTTGTCATGATTTTTAAACCAATATACTTTAATTTATATTTACATTTAATATATATATAGATCTCAGTGTTGTAATCTTTTCTTGTTTATTATAATATGTATCGGTAACACCATGTATAGAAATGGTAATACTAGAATAAAGCTGTTGTTTGTTGTGAAGTTGTTGTAATAGGACAATCGATAAAAGTCTATTGCCGTGGCTTCAACTCTTGTCTGTCTATGATGAGATCTATGGATTCTATAGGGTGTACGAGTTCTAAAGGATCTATGTGTTCTACAAGACCTATGAGATATATGGGTTCTACAAGACCTACAAGATCAATGAGATCTATAGGATCTATGAGATCTATAGGATATATGAGATCTACAAGATCTATCTATGAGATCTACAAGATCTATGACATCTATGAGATCTACAGGATCTATGAGATCTACAAGATCTATGACATCTATGAGATCTACAGGATCTATGAAATCTACAAGATCTATGACATCTATGAGATCTACAGGATCTATGAGATCTACAAAATCTATGAGGTCTACAGGATCTATGAAATCTACAGGATCTATGAGATCTACAGGATCTATGAAATCTACAAAATCTATGAGGTCTACAGGATCTATGAAATCTACAAGATCTATGAGATCTACAGGATCTATGAGATCTACAGGATCTATGAGATCTACAGGATCTATGAGATCTACAGGATCTATGAGATCTACAGGATCTATGAGATCTACATGATCTATGAGATCTATGAGGTCTATGGGTTCTATAGGATCTATGAGATCTACAGGATCTATGAGATCTACAGGATCTATGAGGTCTATGTGTTCTACAGAATCTATGAGATCTATGGGTTCTATATATAGGATCTATGAGATCTATGAGATCTATGGGTTCTATAGGTTCTATGAGATCTATGAGGTCTATGGGTTCTACAAGATCTTCGAGTTCTACAAGATCTACGAGTTCTACAGGATCTATGAGATCTATGGGTTCTATAGGTTCTATGAGATCTATGAGGTCTATTGGGTTCTACAGGATCTACAGGTTCTATAGGATCTATGAGTTTTTAATATAAATTTAGAGAGACATAGGGACACACCCCATTTGGGGACATGCTTACACTTAGAAAGAGCCACAACTACTTGTATATAATCTGATATACATGCTTCCATTATTTCACACTTTAGTCTGCATTTTACCCCTGGCCTGTAGTCTTCGTTGCATGCAGTTCGCACTCTGTGTTAATACACTGACCGGATTTATTCGTACTTTCTGAAACTATTTACGTCCGAGCTAAAATTTACGAAATCGCGTCTTCTTTCGACAACTTGAAGATTGTCCGTCCAAACCGCCGGCTAAGAGTATTTTTTTTTTGAAAAAACAACAACTCAATAATTGTTAATTGTCCCCTGGCGAGCGATTAATTATTATTCCGCGAAATCGAGTCGTACATTAACTCATAGCCAACGAGGCGTAGCCGAGTTGGCTATGAGTTCATGTACGACGAGATTGAGTGGAATAATTGTTTTATAATATACTCACCACAGGATATTGCAATTAAAAATTACCGGGGAAAGAACGGAAGGAAAAAACAGAGGAAATGGGATATTTATCGTAATTAGTGGGATTCCCAAATAAGGTAGTAATGGTACATTGCCTCATATGCCTTGCGTAGGCAACCAATCAGATTGTCCAAAATCGCAATATCCTGTGGTGAGTATATTATAACAAATAATATTCCAGGGAGATATACCAACGAAACTCCACAAGAACGTGAACGGCGGCTCGAAGCTAATCGTGAACGAGCGAACAGACTTCATAGCAAAGGGAACATCTATTCAATAGCTCAAAGAAGACAGGCACGACAACGATCAGAGGAACAGGAGACTGGAATAACAACGGCAATATAGACGAGGTATTATTACAATCAAAAACCTTACAAATGGGAGGATATTGTCTTGATATTACACTACATTTTTACAAAGCAATTAAACTATCAGTTCTCCTTACCAATAACAGCACATTTAATTAATAGAGCAGTTTTCAGTTCATAATTTCTCCAAATGATTCTGCATTTCCTTAGTTAATGGTATATCAACTTCAAATACCAATACATTACAAAGGAGGCAGGTCTTGACATCAAATACAAATAATTTGTATTCAAAATTTCAACAAATTAATGAGGACAGTTTGCCACTTAAAAATAGCATGGCAATGTCAATAATGAGAATTTACATTGACAAGCAAGGCTTTTTAAAGCCTTGCTTGTCAAGTGTTTAAAAACACTTGGGGAATTTTGAAAACTGTTCAATTATTTTATTTGACTTCGCCTATGACATAACAGAAAAATTACTTCAAACCTAAATTTTAACTATGGCTTATATGAAAATACTACTAACAAAATGAATATACTGTATTTTCAAACCATTTATTTCCAATAAACAATGCCACTAGCTATAGCTGGCTTCATTTCAAAACATTCTGTTCTGTTCATTATACCCAACCCAGAAAGGTCAATGGAAATTACGAGGGGAAGGGGGTCTTAAAAACCAAACTTTTTTTAAGGAGAATGAATCTCAACTGGAATTTCCAGGGGTGTTGGGGAGTTCAAACCAAACAACCTTCTGTGTAGAGTATGGATGTTTTCTGGAACCACACAATATTCATTCCAGTTACGGATTCAGAGGTGCACAAAGATGGGGGAAAGGGGAGGTTAAGTCACAAATCATGAATTAATGGGCCTAATTCCTCGTTCCAATAGGACGGGATAACATAAGACTTTCAGCTCCTCAAATAAAGGGGGGGGGGGGGGTACTTTTTTGCACTTCACCACGAGGGGGGAACCTGCCAAAGAGAAAAATTAGTCCTCTTCTCCAGGGATTTTAACTCATTGCAACAGCCACCCCATCATTCCCCAATAACAATCTTTTCAAATTTGTATTCTTATTTATAACCCCCCCCCCCCCACACAACACACAAAATATTGTCATACCCCGAGCTTTGCGAGGACCTGGGAGTCACGTATTACTAGTATGTTCTTGGGCCATTATGTGTCATCAAAAGGTCAGTAACTAATTTGACCTTATAAGGGAAGCAACCCAATAGCCATAGTGGAGAATTTGACCATAAATTTTCCAAATAGTCAAATGCCCATATGCATGCAATTATTTAATTAATATTGTATCAATTTACAATATTGTATCAATATAATTCTCACCCAGTCAGGATCTGTTGGTTTGAACTTGATCTTGTAAGAAGCATTTTCCTGGATTTCACAGTAACCACCCTGACTTCTGAAACGTCTCTTCAGTTGCTCTATCTCAGTTGAGCGAAGTCTCTTACATTCACCAAGGTTGTCATCTGAGAGAACCGTCCCTGAGCCATTGGTGGAGTCATCTTTATTGCACAGCATTGAGATCCCTTGTCCAGTTGCTTGTCTGTCACGTTTTTCATGTTGATTTTCTGACAGCAGATTGACTGATTCTAATGGCTGTTTAGCAACCTGTTCAGTATCATCGATGGGCCTGCTGATTTCTTTACCTTGATGAGGCGAAGTAGGCTTATTTGCTTTATTAGGATTTTTTTTTGCGAGAGGCTTTAAAGTTGCCCCATCACCAGAAGCTACATGCACAAAGGGGCACCTGTTGCCTCTTAAGCAGCCTTTCTTTTTCTTAAAGAATTTACACACAATCCCTTGTCTATCTGAAGAATCTTTGTGTTCTTCCATTCCTTCTGTTCAGCCAGAGTTTTATTGTTTGGTGTTGCTGGTTTTGAGCTCAAGTTAATATCAGTATCAGACTGTTTGTGATCATCATTAAGTTTACCAACCTCCTGTGAAATACTTCCCGATTCATTTGGTACTTTTTCTGTATGTAAGAAGTGGCATTCATTTTCAAACTGACATCCCCTTTTGCTCTGGACAAATCTACAAATTTTCGCTGCTGAATCAGGTTTCTTCTGATTATCAAGTGAAATACTTCCCGATTCATTTGATAGCTTTTCTGGATGTAAGAAGGAGCAATCATTTCCAAACTTGCAGCCCTTTTTGGTTTCGAAGAATCTACAAGTTTTAGTTTTCGCTGTTGGGCCCGGTGCGTCCGCCATTTTGGATGTATGTATGTACCGGAAGCGAAGGCTTGGGACCCAATCATTCTTAGCGTGTAACTTCACTTCCGGTAATAATTTTTTGTTTACAGTCGAGCGACCACAGCAAAATGAATGAAAAAAGTTATTTGATGCGTTACCGTAGTACCACACCTGCCGAGAAAGAATTTTTGTTCCTAGGAAACCAGCCCTTTCAATTTTACGTCTAGAATCGATAAGATACTAGCGCTGGTCGAATATAGAAAACACACTTCCTCCATATTTTCCTCGTGACCTCATACACGTACGCGTACGTTCTCATCTTCTCGGGCAAGCTTCTGTTGTAAAGTCAGGTGATAGGACAGCTGCCTCCCTGTAAACCACCCGTGACCACAGAAAGCGAACCTTCTGGCAGCATAATTTCAGGCGCAACAAGCGAAGGCTTTCCGTGTGACATATACATGTATACAGAGGACAACGAAGTAAGTTCATTTCATCGTTAATTTATTACGCTCTCTTGTCGAAGTGATGAAGTTTAAGTGCCGAGATTTGTATGCCCTTCTAGCATTAAAATTTATCGTCAGTTCGTTGAGCGTATTTATTTTTGTGTGTATAATGCAAAATGAGTATCCATTATCACGCGGATTTCCTTTCCAGAACACTGTTTGTTTCTTGTGACCCAATATTTGTTGTGTACCCTCATCGAGAAATATCTGATAAGGTTTAACCGAATTTTATACAGCAAAAGAAGTCTGGGCTTTTCTGAAACGTTTTTGTCGCTTTCTTAATTAAAATATTAATTGTTTTCCTGTTTCAGCATGTTGTTCGGACACAATTACTTATGTAAAGTAATAAGATAAGAAGGAACTATTTGTTCTTCGCTGTCTCAATATGAATATTGCAATTGTTTCGAATGACAAACGGAATATTGTATTATTAAACTTCAAGAGGCGTAATCGTAATAATATACACATACTCGGCACATTAGTAAAATATTAACCTTTTTCTAAAAAAATAATGTTCTTTTCAGCAGGACGGGACAATAAGTTGACCGCGAGGACGTATCCAGCATGCCGAAACCCAAAACAGTGATGTGTTATATTTGTGGGAGGGAATTTAGTTCACACTCCATTAGTGTTCATGAACGCCAGTGCGCCAAGAGGTGGGAGATGGCGAAACAGAAAGACGTGACTAAACAACAGCAGAAAAGAAAATCTTCACACGAGTCTCGGAAACGAAGGGTTCTTCCTGACTTGCCCATCATCAATAGACTGCAAAGTTTGAGTTTAGATGACATAAGAGGCTCATCAAAGACAAGTATGTCGGAAACCCGACCTAGTAATGTCACACTTAGAGAACAGGGGCAAAGATTACTCAAAGAACGTTCAAAGTCATTAGCCACTACCACACCGGTGTTGATGAGGCCGGAGACTGCTACATTATCAGGAGATATGTCTGATTCTTCTTCTGAACATAACACACTAGAGAGACTAGAAATACAATCACATTCATCCACAGAGCACAACACATCAGATGAGGAGGACATTGACAAGTGCAGTGAAGCCACCTACACTAATACAAGATCAGAAAGACCTGCTGTTAATGGCAAGTCTTTCCATTTCCAGAACCGGGATGGTTCACCAGAGTCAGGATCATCTGATTCACAGGAAAATGCTGAAACTGGGAAGGAAGGACAATTGTCTGATGCAAGATTTTCCTCTTCAAGCAATCCTAATTTAACAGTTTGTTATATCTGTGGACGTGAATATGGGTCGAAGTCCTTGAAAATCCACGAACCCCAGTGCCTGAAGAAATGGCGCCTTGCTAATCCCAAACGTTCTCGCAGTCCATGTGGTCGTCAAAATGGACTTAGTAAGGCAAGGTCAGTTTCATCTCTGACTAGTCATGATGCTATACTCCATAACCCTCAGCAGGGTATCACTCTGGCTTCGTCACCAGTGCTAAAACAAAGTAAACCTCGCTCTGCATCTTGTGAGAATCTTTTTGATAGCAGTCTTAACAAGAGCAGACTATCCCGGGGGGTCACCAAGTATCAAAAATGGTACTTTGCTACATTTGCGGTAAACAGTTTACCACACACTCCCTTCCGATCCATGAAAAGCAATGTTTAAGAAAGTGGGAGGCACAGAAAAAGTCAGAAGCTGCTGAGAAGTTGCAAAAAGTAAAACAATCTAAGAAAAGAAACTCTATCCATTTGCCTATCACCATAAAAATTGATCATGCCGAGGAGAACAATAACAAAGAACCTGTGCCACAAAGGAGCGGGAGTTATGGGGATCTGTTAACACCAGAGCTGGCAACATCTCATAATGAAGATTCTGGTCAGCCGCAAGAAAAGGAAAGCTTCACACCAATTAAGCCGGCTTTGGTTGTTTGTTATCTTTGTGGTCGTGAGTATGGTTCTGCCTCAATTTCTATCCATGAGAGACAGTGTTCAAAGAGCTGGCAGACAAAACAAGCAAGGAAAGCAAAGGAGACATTAAAATCAAACAAAGAGAAACAGATGGGGTCAAGACAAAAACCAAGATCATTTGTTTTGTAAAGCTTTGCTTTCTCGTGCTATTTTAGTCAAACCTCTACTGACAGACACTTCCTGTTTGTGGACATGCAGTCGCAGAGGGAGGGGAACTCTCTAAGGCACTGATGGGGATGCTCGTCAACCTCTTAGGAGTCGAAAATCAAGTTTTGGTATCACTTAGGGCATTCTATTTCAAATTTTCAGTCACTACATACAGTAATGTTGTATTATGGTGCCTCTTGGGGTACATTTTCATAGTAAGCCACAAACAAACAGGAATAGTTGTCAAGTCTGGGATGTAGCTCTTGGCCAGCCAATGTCACTTATCAATCACTCACCAGTAAGAGTCTACGTTGTTGAAAATGAACTTGAGCCATGCCCCGAATAATGGATTCTACTTTATTTTAATTTTTAACAAGCATCCCCATCAGTTTTATATGGGAGTCCCCTCCTCTGGATGCAGCCACACAAACACTTCCTTTATAATCTCTAATAAGACAGACACCCAGTCAGATTCCAAGCCATACACAAACACTATATTACTTTGTAACCACCATTCAATACACACTTGAATTTAGTTGTATCCATGGGTGTCAGTGTATGGAAGGTTTACTATATACTGTAACTAATATTATTAATTTTGTTTATTTAATCTTTCAAAACAATTTTACTAGAATTCTATAATTTTTTGGAATGGCCACAAATTTTTTAACCTGGATCTGAACTATAAAGTAAACCACTTATTAAAAATAATATTATATTTGAAGCTAAAAGTTTAATATGACTGCCTTTTTAACTTTACTTTTCAAGCATTATTTTTTATTTCATCGGGTTTTTATAAAATAGTAAAATGAACTGCAGTGGTTTAACATGTTTTATCTAAAAATGTTCCCTGCAAATGCTATAATCAATTGGCCTAGCTATTCCTAATTTGTTGACTTTGCAGATTCAGTTTTTGTGCCCTTAAAAGTGTCCCAGTTTTTTTATGGGTTCCATTTTTTGTTCTAAACCAATTTTACAACAGATTAAAATATTTTGTTTGCCGTGGCCATTAAATAAAGATGTAAAAAAACCTTAAATGCATTCATCTGCAGTGAATATTTTGAGGCAAACCTGTTTTATTGCCTTTTATTAACTCTTTCACTTCTGAGAGTACTCACGTTCAAAATTTAAAATAACGTGTCAAATTAAATTTTATAAAATATAGTCAACATACTCCCACCTTATGGGCACCATGCTGTTGGACATGCACTGTTACCACCATGCATTAGCTGAAGTCCAGGGTCTGAAATTCCCAGACGATTTACTGAAAACAACTCCCACAGGGTTTCTGTCTCTGTCATTAATAATTCAATTCATCAAGTTATCATAAAGTTATAACAAAGGAAATCATAACCATGTCGGAGGTTTGGATACCCGGTCTTATATGTATTTAGCATAGATTTTTACCATTTTATTTCTCCGTTTACTCCTTAGTTTTTGTTTTGATTGAGGAGATACATATCAAACACTCAAGACAGTGTTTCATCAGCTATCCAAACACCTTGAATTTCGTCAAAAATACTCAGTTGCGCATCATATTTTAAACTCCCTTTTGGTGTTTTGATATCCCGATGAAAAACTGTCTCTTTTGTTTGATGAAAAACACAGCACCAACTAAAACTACTAGGTCAATAGTTTTTGTTTGACTGAGAACCACATTTAAAATTTACCACCTTTCTTGAAAATGAATATCAAAGTTTAACTCTGACTCAACTGTAACAAAACTAGTTTTCTTACTTATTTCATTTTCATATAATATACTGGTATTTCTTACAATTTAAAAAGCCTTTTGAATTAGGATAGTTTATTAGGATTGAAGGTAAGATACTTATTGAGTTTGTTGAAATACAGCTGTATGATGAATTTCTAGTAATGTGAATAAATATGTAAAATTGGCTTGATAGTTTGTCTTGTAATTTCTCTGAAATTCATTAAATAAAATTTTGTCCATCTGTTAAAATTAATCGCCAAAACCATTGACATTATATCATTTAGCTACTGTCATGTCGTTGGAAATCAGAAATAAGATCAGAATGTAAAATCATTGTTGCACATTATCGTCAAAAAGGTTCAAACTACTTCTTTTTATTCCGTTGTATCCATGGTCACTGTGCACTAAATGTCTGGTTCATTTTCCAGTGTCCAATAATCCTCTAGGGATCATCCTGTAGGATTCAGAAGTTTTTTCTAACTGGTACAGCATACAGCCATTGATTATCAGTTGTGTGTTAGCTAAGGTAACAAGCATCTTGCTCTGTGTTCTTGACAAATTCTTGTTGATGTACACAAAGTGCAATTTGTTGTTCAATCAAGAAATGGCACAAACACTTAAGGGTTGCACACAAGCTTGTTGTTATGATACATCATGTTGGCTAAGCAGCCTCACTGACGACACCTTTGGGTTCAGTTGTACCTTGTTAGTTGGTTAATTTGGACCCAACATGGTAGTTATAAGCTGACGACTGTTCTATTGGATTTGATTCATACTGTTTATCTCACTCCTCTTGTACTTGATAGCAATGAAAAGAGGGACCTCATCAACTGATATCACAAGTGAAGTGTGTCTATGCTGATTGAGAGTTGTTTCTCCAATATTTCCTACCAAATAATAATATGCAAAAATGTATTATGCTTAGCAGAACATGAGTTTTTATTATCAGAAAATAATGTGATGTGATATGCTTGCCAAAATAGCCCAAATGCCAAGAAATGAAGTAAACAAGGTGAGAGCAGTATCTCTGAGGGCTGGTTAACACTTAGTGATGGGTCAGAATTGGAAGTACAAGACTTAGAGTCCACAAAAACACTATAAATTGCAATCAGAAGCATATTAAGGATCACAATGTTGTGATCCTTGTATGTACTCTTACACTTCAAACTCAAGACAAGAGCATATAGTGTAAACCAGCTCTTTATAACATTCTTGACAGGTTGAAGATGTAAACACAATGTCACAAACACTGCAAACAATGATGATACATACCAGTTGCATCTTTGCTTCTTCAACTTTCACTCTGGCCTGAGAAATATCCTTTGAAAAAAAAAAATGCCACTAAGACAAAATGTGATAATATACAGGTACAGATAGAATAAAAGAATCACTCTATGTTCAAACTGGAATTCAAGATTAAAATCATATATTTCATTACATGTAATTTGAACACTAAACATCGATGATTTATTTTCCCATTACCAAAACCAAAGTAATAATAATAATAATAATAATCGATATTTAAACAGGGTAACCCCTTCAGTTGCATGACTGTTATCAACGGGGGCCCTGTATAAAGCAAAACATATAATAAAAATATAACAATAAACAATTAAATAAATGCAACATAATTACAGTGACCAATCACAACAAATGAAAACAACACAATATACCAATAAGAACTCAAAGTAAATACACGTGACAGGCGCCAAGCGTGGGAAAACGCGTGTGACCAAGTTGCGATTGGTTTTGGTTTTGCATCTGATTGGCTGAGTAGGTGGTGCAATGATTGTGTTTGTTTTAAGTTACACTTACTGGTGGTAGGGTGTGGTAACCTTCTAACTTGGTTTTTATTGGTTTCATCTTTTCTTTGATTATTCTTACTTCCTGTAAATTGAAAGGGATTTTGTTGTGATGGATTAAACATCTGTTTAGTTTAAAATCTGGGGCCCGGCCTTGCAGTATGATATGATGTCACATGAATTAAGGTGGCCCGTGGGTATTTATCGGGCTGACAGGTCCTTTTTTAAAACGTGCTTTTGAACCGGAAAACGTAAAGCGATTTCTATAATTTTTCAGAATCTGATAAAAGAATCCTAAAATAATATAAAATGATAAATTTTGTGGCGATCAAACTCGATTTGTTTCAGTTATAAGTGGTTTTCCGTAGCCTTCCTTGCTATCAAACAGTTTAAGTTTACTCACAGCAAGTTACATGATAATCCGTACCGTAGATTTCCCAAACGAGCGACCTCTTAATTTTGCTATTAAAACTGCTCTGTTGTTGCGTCTGTCGCAATTGCCGCATAAATGTCCATATCTATACTCACCCAGTACCCACACTTTTTAAGGTTGATATCACTTAAAACTTTTGGGTAAAATTCTAAGAGATCGGAGACTTACATAAAATATTAGCAGTCGATAAAGATGGAGGGTTTTTTGCCGAATTATTGGGAAAAATAAACAAATTATATAATTTCAACTTACAAATAATTTCTCGATTTGTTTTGCATTCTTTTTAAGCAGGAGCTAGAACAGGATATTTCAAAGGTCCCTACCAATTTTTAGCACTTAACTGAAATAAATCGAGTTTGATCGCCACAAAATTTATCATTTTATATTATTTTAGGATTCTTTTATCAGATTCTGAAAAATTATAGAAATCGCTTTACGTTTTCCGGTCCAAAAGCGCGTTTTAAAAAAGGACCTGTCAGCCCGATAAATACCCGCGGGCCACCTTAAGAGGCAGTCTCTGTAAAAGCGGTCCACTGCATTTTGGGTCGGAAAAAATTCCCCCCTCAAACTTTGCCCAGTAAACTATCTTGGGTCATAAGTAAATGCAACGACTTTAGGTTTTGGAAATACGTTAAAATATTTTTTTTAGAGCTCACAACAATCCAAGAGGCAAAAGGCCTAAATTTGAGCCTGGAAAGAATAGAAAATTGCCTAAGTTGACAAGCTCACTTCTCAAAAACCACTGAACGCAACAAAAAATCATTATTATTTCTAGGTTAAGTGGTCCTTCAAAGGTGTGAAATGCATGTTAGTTTTGATATGTTTCGATTTACAGGTTTGTGAAAATTATCGTATTAGCAGACGTTTAATCGCCTTTTGGAAACATGCGAAAGTATCCTATCTTCGCTGGCCTTTATTTCACAAGTCCAGACCAGGTCACGCTAAATTCTTACTGAATTCTACTAAGCAGTGGACCGCTTTTACAGAGGTCTACTGCCTCTTAAGGACGGTGCCTCCTTTTGTTACTGCGCATAATTTCTCGCGTCATTAACGCGCGCATACAGAACATTGCGGAATCTCTTTCAGGCTAAGCTCGGCAGGGAAATATATGGTCGTTTTCTTCATATAACTTACAAAAACGCGTGGTGACCCCTACTTTTTATGTTATAAAATGGAAGCGGTAAGCCTATTAAACATATGATTAATTTTTTGTTGTGTGCAAAAGTTATTTAGACTGTATTTTTGGTATACCAGAGGAGAGCTGTCAGGGTTGATAATGGCTACGTTGAGATGATTTTTAATTAAAAAACACATAAACAGTAGTTGTTATTAATGAAGAAGCGCTCTCAAGTCGAAATACTCAGAAAAAAATTCTGAGCTCCCCAACGGGAATCGAACCCATGACCTTCCAGGTGCCTGTTGGACGCTCTAACCACTGAGCTATGGACCATAGCTCAGTGGTTAGAGCGTCCAACAGGCACCCGATTCCCGTTGGGGAGCTCAGAATTTTTTTCTGAGTATTTCGACTTGAGAGCACTTCTTCATTAATTCACTTTATCCAAGTCACCCATTCCACTTATCAGTAGTTGTTATATTACCATTTGTTAAGTATTTTAAAGCTTTTTATATTTATTGTTGCTTTTGTGTATGTCAAGGCAAATTCAAGTTCAGAGAAAACGCTATTTCTGTCAGCTTTTTTTCCAGATTGAAGCTTGATTATCTCTGGAAAATGCGTGGTTACCCCCAATTTTCTTGTTGGATTCCAATGGCCCTTGCTAAGATCTGCTTTTCCCGCATAGTCATAAACCGCGCAAAAATACTTTGGTATTAGGAGGCACCATCCTTAAGTAGCTTCAAATTTGTATAGAGATATTATTAATAGCCTTTTGTCATTTAGTGTGCGAGCACGTAGAAGCAAGTTGACCTGTATTTTGTTACAAAGTTATTAGTTTTACAAAGTTATTAGTTTCTAATGAAACTGTGGTGCTGCATTGGTGGGCAAGTAATTAAAAACACTTAGTTGATTATCAACTTGAGGTTGATAAAGGTAAATTAACCGCTGTAGCAAATTTCTAGAAGCTGACGTTTCGAGCGTTATCCCTTTGTCGGAGCAAAGTCTCAGCTGTTACCCTCCCTTCCCACCTGGAGAGGCATTTGCATGGCTTTTTATAAAGCCCAGACATGCAAACTACCGTAGTTGGAAGTATTAAAAGAAACTTAAAGAGCTGGAGTCAATTTCCACTAAAGATATACCGTAAATTCCAATAATAAAGCCTACATTGTATAATAATCCCTGTGCTTATATTTGTCCAAAATGCTTTTTTAGTGGCCTTATTTTCGGGAGGGTGGGGGGGGGGGGGGGGGGGATTATTATCAGAATTTTACAGTATGTTGTCTAAAACTGAAAACTTGTTTTAATAAATGAGACAGTCAAGCATTTTAAAAGAAGAGGGCAGAGGAAGCAGCAAGAATTAATTGGCTTATTTGCATAAGAATGGATTTGTATAGGTAATCACATGATTTCGAGTGCAATTTGGAATAAATGAGCACGAGTAAATTTTTCAAAGACTAACTAAATTGCACAAGCCCGTAGGGCGAGTGCAATTTGTGGTCTTTGAAAAATTTACGAGTGCTCATTTATTCCAAATTGCACGAGAAAAATCATGTGATTACTTGTTAATAATATACATACAACAATTTCTGTCACGCTGAATTTCGTGACCACATTCTAATGTCAAGCTCCTTCAACTTTATTGGCTGAAAAATTGACATGTTAATTCATGCGTGAACAGTTTTCATGCACTCTCTGCAAGAGCTGTATGAAACGTTTTTACGAGTCCATCAAACCTTCAATCCTCTTCAAATTTAAAGCCTTTGAGGTTTTGTTGCCGCTCTACGTAGGCTTAACTGATTCTTGGTGGGTTTGATAAATTCCACGAACTCCATGCCGTGTTTATCTACGCGAACAACACGCCGAGCAGAAAACTCTTCAACCTTCAGCACACGATGCTCCAGCCAGAATGCCAAAATATTGAGCTTAAAATCCGCAAAACGGCTTTTGTCAGCAAAGGAGGATATTCATGTACAACTCCATGTTTCTGACAGAGTTTAGTTTCTTCACTGGACATTGCACAGGTTAGATTTGCCTCTTTAAATGCATTTTTCAAATTTTAATATTCAATGAGCTTTTCTTGCGGCAACTCCAGAAGTCTCTACGCTTTTTCGTTTGTAAAAAGCAGAATAATTGAACAATTCATCTTATGTTACCGGTTCATAGGCTGTCTGTTTCGTCCTTCTCGTTTCGCTTTGGAGAAGAATAAACTTGTATTTCCCGACGAATATTTTGTTTGCATGTTGTCCGCGCCGGTAATATTTTATAAGCTCATGTTTTCGTTTGTTCTCGCGGCTTTTGTGTTTATCCTACGGCTTCTACACTTTGTTGGTAATCAGATATTTCTGTACTTTGCATTATTTTCACATCTTTGCATTTATAAATGCGGTAATTCTACTTATTTATAGTTTGAATCTTGTCACACTTTTGCCCGCCATTTTGTTTGGTCGAATCAAGCTGCCGTAACTGTCAATCATTTTTAATTTCAACTTTCTGCACTCAATTTCAACTTTTTGCACTAATTTCAACTTTCTGCACTCATTTGGGATAAATTGGCATGCTCTCAGCCAATCAGAATGCAGAAATTGTTGTATGTATATTATTAGTCCCAATACTAGACGTAAAAGTACATTCAGTATTTTGGTCTGAAATTTTTCAAGCCAGTTTGCTTTTTATTTCCCTTCATCTGATCCATTAGTAATCATTACAATCATAATCTGAAACAAAGGAAAATAGAATTCAGACTTTCAAACCAAAAACAATTTAAGGTGGCTCCCAAAAGTATTCAAGAACATGAATTGAAATACATATAAGGATGATGGATTGAGGACAAAATATTTGTTTTATCTTAGGGTTTCCGTTAAAGGCATTCACCGCGAACATTAACAACACACCAAGGCTTACATTTTTGGTAAAATCGTCGTGTTGAAGACTGTTGCCATGTCAACAGATCATTGTAAATATAACATATTTTGCCATTTTTCATCTTTTTGTAGCTATTTCTCAAGTTGCCTTCGGTGAAATATCTTCAAACTTCACAGTTTTGTGTAAATGGCTTCTAAAAACATTTTAATGGAAAAAGGGGAAAATTTGTCTGGTGGTTTTTTGAAAATATCAAGGAAATTAGTATTTTTTTATGTTGACGAAAGCTGTAGTAATCTGCATGCGCTCAAAGAAAAAATTACAATGTAGGTTTTCCAATATTTTATGACGTTAGCATGACCCAAAAATGAAAAATTAACAGTCAATTTTCTCGCGTTTCCTTCGGTGAAAGTTTTGAAAGTTTGTACGTTTAAAGACACATGTAAATAAAAATTATATCTAAGGATTTTTTTGTATTTAATAAAACTATAAGGAGCCACCTTAAGCCACAACATAATATTAAAGAAGGCAGGTTATTGTCAGGGTTTTGGTATAAGACATATCAAAAAGGAATAATTTGAAAAAGAGTATTAATACCTCTGCTTTCTTGACAAGGTATCCATGGTAGATTGAGGAATCTAACGGAACTTTGCTTTGATATCCCTATTAAAAGTGAGAAGAAAAATGAAAATTATGTTTACTTAATGATAGTCCCTTTTTGGTTGATCATAGAAAGATACAAAATTACTGCACGCCTTTCAAATAACATGCAAACACTGACTGCTCAATCGATGGTTGTGTTTTTCGTAGCTGTCAATCATCTTTAATAATAGCAGACGTCTCGGGAAACAGTTAAATTCACTTCAACAGGTTCAAAAGTTCACGTCTATGGGTTGTGATTGGTAGATTTTGATACATTTTGTTTGTTTCTTATTTCAGGGTCCATTATTTGTCATCAGAATTTTGATAAATGGTAGTGAAAACACTATCATTACATTACATGCTATGTTATTGAAATGCACAATAATAACATTGTCAAGACAATTGCCCGTTCCGAAGTTCAAATGGAGACAAGTTTTAAAATTTAAATTCAATTAAAAATTGGAGCCCGTCACAAGAAAGATCACATTAAAATTAGTCAGTTTACCAAGTTTGAGGTTGTTTCGTTAGATTGCAACCATGTATAAGGCTTTCAAAAATCAGAAAAATTAGAGACTTTGTATGGATTTGGGGGATGCCATCTCTGAATTAGAGACGTTTGTATGGAATTTTGGGCGACCTTTGACAGCTCACAGCCTGGTTACTATGTAATGCAACATAACCAAACTTGGTGAACTTACTCATTTTCATGCAATCTTTCTGGTGATGGGATTAATTTTTTAATATGACCTAATTTGAACAATAGGCAAACTAGTGCCCAGTCCCTTTTGAGCTTCGGAACAGAAAATTATCACACCTGACAGAGATTATTCTATTATTTGGGGTAGAGAAGAATTTGCATTTATTGCCAGGTAAACAATAAAGCTTTTATTATTAATTATTAATAACTACATGTGTACACGTAAATAAGAATTGAATTGAACCTTAAGTTCCTTGTTTATTTTTCCATATTCTTTGCACTTCAATTTCACAAAGTCAGTTTCTTGGGCATTTTTGTTCATTTGAGGAGTCTGTAAGGCTACTTGATCCAGAACACCATCAAGACACCTGGAAAAATACAATATAACAATAATTTATAAATAATTATTTTATATCAGTGGCCAGATCGTTAATAATATAACACTGAAAATATGTAAAAAAAAAAGTGTTTTAAGGTGGCCGAACACAGTTTGCGTGAACAAACATGGCGCCGATACAGCGATAGTTTTATTTGTTCCCTGCTGGTTTTTGTGGATTACAAAGTGCTAAAACATTACACAGTCTGTTACCTGTTAAAAGTTATGTTAGAACAGTATGTCAGAAAAAGTCAGGACTCAAAGAACTCAGCCATTTTGCAGGTTTTCATCTTTGCCGCGAGAACCCAAATAACCCAATTGAATGCTGCGCATGTGCACTTTGGTGAAAATCTGAGACCGTGTGACTGTGTAAACAAATGGTGATTTCTCCAAATCCACTCATTATAAATCGACGAATCTTTGCATGATTAACAAACAATCACAATTCAACCTTTAAAAGTATACAAATTAAAATCTAACAGAGGAATTTCGCAGTGCAATCAAAAATACATTTTCAAAAATAATTCATCAACCGTCTGTTAGAATGATGTCAAGTCCATGTCATAACAATCTACTCGCTTTGTTTGAAATGTTAGAAATTTAAGATAAAAATCTAATGAAAGGATTTTTTGCAAAGTGGAAAAACCTGACAGTTTGTAGCTGTTTTCAAGCTGATCCGTTGCCATGGAAACGGCATAAAATCGGAGACCTGTGACTGAATTTCAAGGGTGCCAAGTTTGGGCTCACAAACTATTAACGTTAAAAAATAATGTCATAATGAAGATTTGGTAGTAAAACTGTGTTCAGCCACCTTAAAAAGGAACTGATCTATTCACTGACAGAGGCAGACAAAAGTACGTACAATACAATGTGCTGGCCTCAGATGAATGTATGATCCTTGTTGAACTGACTATATCACCAGTTAATGTATAATGATCGTTGTGGAACTGACTATGTAATGGTAATTGGACCGAGTGGAGTACAATTCAGGGTGTTATTGGGCGAGTAATTTCGAAATCGGCCGAGCGTGCAGCGCGAGGCCGATTTCAAAATTAATCGCCCAATAACACCCTGAATTGTACTCCACTCGGTCCAATTACCAATTGAAGGGCTGAGGGCATATCCGCCTTATGTCGATTTTGAGCAATTTTTTTTCTTCTTCTCAGATTTGCCTCCTTTTTGGCATGTGATAAACAAATAAGTTGCAAAACATCGCCCAGTATTTTGTTTCGTTTAAAAAAAAATACACTCGAACCTTCGAAAATAACAGCATGAAACATGAAGTTTGCCGATTTACCTGTTTGAACATCGCTTTTTATCGCTCCGCTGATTTCCATTGTTCAACAAACAAAGGCTTCTTCCAACAGCTAATATTTAAATACTGATTTACTCCAAACCCCCCCCCCCCAATCAATGTTGCGAGTCATTTTCACAGACACAACCTTATTCTCACATGATTGCATTGCTTGGCTCCAACATTGGATAGGGGGGAGAGGGGGGCTGTAAAACGGTTAGTTTATTTTTTTAACCGTTAAAAACCAGTTTGTTTACTGTTGTCCAGTTCTGACGTGAACAACGGTATTATCCGCGTAAATCTACCTTGTCACCGCAATGAGAGATCCTGTGAGGCAATAATGCAACCTGCGTCACAGACAAACTCAACCACCATATAGCCTGCGTCGCAGACGGACTTGACCTCCGGACATTACCGGAGGTCAAGTCCGTCTGCGACGCAGGCTACCACCATACTGTTCGAAAATTTAGTGGTTTACAGCTGATCAACAACGCGGTGTAACGTTCTTTTGTATCATCAGTTAGGCCAGGTAAACGCTAATTTTGGTTGGTTTTATATCTCCATAAAGCCGCTAAATTACAACGTAAATATTTTTATAACTCTAAACATGGCCGTGATCTCATTAGCAAATCACTGTAAACAGTGGCCATTTTACTGCCTCTCTGATCTTCATTGTTCAAAGAAACAAAGGGTTTCTTTACAAAGCGATACCGAGCTTAAAACTAATGTTTTTGAACACGTTATTTCTCTAAAACGAAGGAGAAACTAGCGAAAAAAATTACTGGGCGATGTTTTGCAACTTATTTGTTTATCACAAGCCAAAAAGGAGGCATAAGGCGGATATGCCCTCAGCCCTTCAATTAATCGTATCAATAACAAAAGTCGAGGTTAGAGAGTCTGAGAGAACCTCTTTTTAGTGAAAATGTCAGCGATTTATTCAATCAGTTTTACAAACAGTACGGAGACAGCAAGAAAGAACCCATTTAAATGTACCCAATTGACGCCAAGTTCAAATTGGATACCTGTAATTGGACACCTACGCCATCCGCGCGCGCTCCACTTACGTAACAAATAGGCGCGCGGGGAACCAATCAGAAACGAGAATTTTGTTATTGATACGATTACACCAGTTAATGTATAATGATCCTTGTGGAACTGACTATATCACCAGTTAATGTATATCCTTGTCAGACCCGTAGGGAGGGGAGGTGCGATGGGTGCATCCGCACCCCCCCCCCCCCTCACAGGCTGTGGAGGTCCACCTATTATGGACCGACGGTTCAAAAGAAAGTGAAATGATTAATAGTGGTAAAATAGTAGTGCTTGTGCTCTAATTCGATAACTGGACAGGTGTAGTTTGAAAATGAAGTCTGAATCAAAACAATAGCAGCTTTGAATGTGTTTACATATCGTCTTCATCGACAAAGACAACATCAAGTGAGTCATTTTCTTCATCCAAATATTCACTCCTTTGGCTTAAAAATGTCAAAGGTCTGCGATATGTATTTTTAGTATTCTTTCATCGGAATTCTCTGAAAGTTACAGAAATATTTTACACTCACGTTTTTACGTTCGCTTTTGGCTGCCTGGTTTCATATCATACTGCCTTCAAAATGCAGTCTCAGACAACCTAATCTAGTAGCTCGCGCCTCGTACCTTTGGCACTCTAAATCCTGTCTACGGGCCTGCTTGTGGAACTGACTATATCACCAGTTAATGTATAATGATCCTTGATCATTATCATCACTAATTAAGACATAACTGATCTTTGTCATGTATATAACAAGCAATGGATGATAGTGAACTGAGAAAGTTTGGGGTTGCACTGTATTTTCAACAGTACAGCCTACTAGAAACAAACTGAATCTCACAATCTGAGTACAGTTTTTATTTCAACAGTATGTAGCATCTGATTGGTTGACTGAGTGGTTCAGTTTCACCGACTGCTCACAAATGTTTGAACTTTGACACTGTAGGTAACTTTGATGATGTCCTTTGGCAAACGGAGATTAAGGATTGCTGGCAACTTGCCAATCCCCCCCCCCCCCCCCCCCCAATTATATTCTTTGAGATGTAGACTCACACTGTAGTCTGCACTTGGGCCAAAGTGTCCCATAACGCTGGAACTTATCCCTTATCCCACCAGCGGTTTTTCAGGTTGCCATAACAGTTCACTGGTTTCAATTTATACTCCTGGGCAGTGGGTGCAGTTGAGAGAGGCACTGTGAGAGTGTCTTGCCCAAGCATCACAGCCAGTGGTCGATACTGATCAATCCAAAGTCCAACATGCTAACCATCACACCTCCCAAATACTGTTTAGTACACAACTGTATTTGCGACTGTATACCTTTGTAGGTTAGAAGCATTAGTTTGCGCTTTCTTGGTCTTGACCAAGAGTCTGGAAAGAAGTCGTTTCTCTTCTGTGTTGGCGTCAATTGCAGCAGACAAGGCCTGGCTTTGTTCTGCAATCCCTAACAAAAGACTGAACACAGGCAAACTTCTAGTATGAAACAGTATAGACAGGGTACAGTTTACATATTTAAGTTTATAAAGACTTTATAAATGATTTAGAAACAGGTCAGCATGGTTGTCTCCAAAATGAAGATCGAAGACCGAAGACCGAAAAACGAAGACCTCATCACTTTTAGACCTGTCAAATTACAGACGGATGAGCCTGGCTTAAACGCTTTGAAAGACGCCAAAATAAAACAAATTCGATGGGGTTTTCGTTTTGTAGAATAGGCCGGCTCAAACTTCAAAACGAAGACCCTCACTAAAAAGCTTTGTCAGACGCCAAGGACAAGAAATCGATGGGGTCTTCATTTGTAGAAAAGGCCGGCTCAAACTACAAAACAAAGACCCTCGCTAAAACGCTTTACTAGACGCGAAGGACAAGAATTTGGGTTTCTTGGAATCACTAGCCTCCTACGCAGACTTTATTTTGGCTCGTCACGCATGGCGAGCCAAAAGTCGGCCTCTTCTACAAAACGAAGACCCCATCGAATTCTTGTCCTGACAAAGCTTTTAGCGAGGGTCTTCGTTTTGTAGTTTGAGCCGGCCTATTCTACAAAACGAAGACCCCATCGAATTCTTGTCCTTGGCATCTGACAAAGCTTTTTAGCGAGGGTCTTCATTTTGTAGTTTGAGCCGGCCTATTCTACAAAACGAAGACCCCATTGAATTCTTGTCCTTGGCATCTGACAAAGCTTTTTAGCGAGGGTCTTCGTTTTGTAGTTTGAGCTGGCCTATTCTACAAAACGAAGACCCCATCGAATTCTTGTCCTTGGCATCTGACAAAGCTTTTTAGCGAGGGTCTTCATTTTGTAGTTTTAGCCGGCCTATTCTACAAAACGAAGACCCCATCAAATTCTTGTCCTTGGCATCTGACAAAGCTTTTTAGCAAGGGTCTTCGTTTTGTAGTTTGAGCCAGCCTATTCTACAAAACGAAGACCCCATTGATTTCTTGTCTATTAGCTTCTATTGCTCACTATTCTATTTGAACTTCCCGGCCGCACCTCCCTACCCGAGCGTCTATCAAGTAAACCCCTCCCCCCCACCTCCACCTCTCCGACTGAGAGATGGCCTTCAGATAATCTGATTATGGGGTAAAAAGACGTATTTTGTTTAATTTATTCGGAGCTAGTTGATATTCCCACGCTGCGATACGCTTCAGTAATGACGCTTAATCGTAACCTGGGTAGAAAGGTAAGACATTTTACATGTAAAGGCTATGTTTTAGATCCTCCTTCCAAGTAAACATACCCTAACAAAGCGTTTTAGCGAGGGTCTTCGTTTTGTAGTTTGAGCCGGCCTTTTCTACAAAACGAAGACCCCATCGAATTCTTGTCCTTGGCATCTTTCAAAGCGTTTTAGCGAGGATCTTCGTTTTGTAGTTTGAGCCGGCCTTTTCTACAAAATGAAGACCTCTTCAATTTCGTTTTATTTTGGTGTCTTTCAAAGCGTTTAAGCCAGGCTCATCCGCCTTTAATTTGACAGGTCTAAAAGTGATGAGGTCTTCGTTTTTCGGTCTTCGGTCTTCGTTTTTCGGTCTTCGATTTGAAGACAACCAGGTCAGCACACATGCACACTATCCAAACAGTGTGTGGTAACATGCAGAATTCTTAGGAAGGATTTTTCTCACTGCAGTGGATTTGATTTACCTTCCCTTAGCTAGATGGTTTTATCTTATCTTAAAAAGGTTTATCTTATCTTATGGGATACAGGTCCATTGCGACTTGCGAGTGACCTTCTGAGCAGCATTGTTTATACTCCTGGGTGGAAAGAGACACTTAAACACTGAATAAGTCATATAAGTCATATCCATTCCTTTTAAAAGTTGAAAAAAAAAACACGTAAACAGCCATGAACAAGGGTGTATATATAATGAATGAAACTGACGACCAACAATGACTAAATTTTTATTTACATAGCAGAGAGTAAAAACCTCTACTAATGTTTTGTACCAGTTGAATTGTCATTGTCTTCATTCTTTCTTTAGTTCATGATTTAGGAGCCACAGAAAAAACATACATGACAACAATTTTTATCGCTTACATGTACCTTGACGTAGAACCATTCTTAGTTCCAAGCAACAGGGCCAGAGACGCAAGGGTTTTCAAGCTCATTCGCCCTGACTGTGACATGCTTGATACTGGTAAACCCACTTGCTCTGTTATCCTGTTTAACCTTTCAACTGATTAAAGACAAAACATACAACAATTTCAAACAGTCCCATGTGTTTTGAATTCTCTCAAATTTTCATGTAAACACCAAGAAGAGAGTTGAAAATATGACGTGTAGCAGACTGAGTATTTTTGACAATATTCAAGGTGTTTGGAAATCGGATGAAACACTGTCTTTAGTGTTTGAGATATCTTCCCAATCAAAACAGAAACTAAGGAGTAAACAAAGAAATAAAATCATAAAATTATATGCTAATTAATTATTTTGTTATTACTCAACGAATTATTAAAATAATGAGTTTTAGGAAAGTACTTTCAAAACTTTCAAACAGAAATGTTTTCTATTTCCTTTACAAAATAATGGTTTCTATGGGAAAATAGTCAACTACAGTTGATGCTCCTGTATTAAAGTGGACACCCTTGGGAAGCAAAAAAAGTGGAGCTGGCTGCTTACAGGATTGTGTAAATACAGCGTTTGTATGAGCTAGTCGTTCAAACAGGGTTTTGTCAAGGCGGCATAAGTAGAGCTTCATATAGATAGATTCCTCAGTATTGCACTGCACATCCTTACTGCCTGTACAGGCATAAATGGGGTAACATTGGTCCATCATATCTCTTTTGTGAGCACGGTGACCTATCTTTTGTTTAGTATTTTTCAAAAACAGTGCTTGGTGGGGAACATTCAGGGAAAGTTTCAAAAAAATTGTATTCACTAATACAACACTTGGGCTCAAAGTCTTATAATTTACAGCATTTACTCAAATAATAGTCTGAAGTGTTGGGGGGGGGGGGGGGTTGGTTGGGGTGAAGAGACAGCTGACACTTCAGACTACTCAAATAAATGCACATTTCATTTAAACACCTCCATCCAATAATTTAACAACCCCTGTAATGAACAGTAAAAAGAGGAATAACTGCCCAGGGATGTTATAGGAAATGAGTGTTATTTCAGAATATCCAGATGTATAAAGGATACATCAATTTCTGCATGCCTTTAAGTTGGCTTATTGTCTTGGTTTTTGGAAGTAACACCCCCTCTAAGGTACCAAGTTTGTGATAATAACCCTGGGCATTTATATGAGTAAATACAGTGTTGTCAAAATAGACTCCCTTAAAATACTGTTAGAGTTCAGACAAAACAAATACTGCACATTTACCCTCAGCAGAATATTCTGCTGTCTTTGAATGTAGTCATCAGTGATAAGTTCAGCATGTTTATTCTGTCCTAGATTTCTATTTGCAAGTTGCTCTAGGACACTCAATGTTAAGCTGTTGATTTCAAACTGAGGAATGGGATCCTGACCAAAAACTTGCTGTAGCCAAGAAAAGACCTGTTTAAAGTGAAAATAATTCAGCAAATACAACATGTTGTATATAAATGTAGTTTAGAAGTTTCTGGGGAGGTATAATAGCCTATACTCAGGGTTCTCAGTGTGTACAATGTAGGTGGCAATAAGAGTACGGAAAATTTAGCTTGATCACAGGTTACTTTGCTATGATTGTGGGGTAACTGCAATGGAATTTGTTGCAACTATAGACCAATCACTCAGTATCTATGGAAGGTGCCTGCCCCTAACTCCCCACCTTATTGTTGAAAAATAATTATAAGTAAATTTTTCACCCCCCTCCCTCATTTGAGCCAGACAAGGCCCACCTTCACCAACCCCTACCGTCTCACTCTTACTTGACCCAGCGTGACCAATCGATGAAAATCAATGATAGGAAATCAATCAATATACATCATTATAATCCATCATCCATTTTCTTGCACGCAACACATCACATGACACAGCCAAAAGTGGGGAATATCCGATGATATTCCCAGAGTGATATTCCCCATTTTTCAAAATTTGCGTTTTACGTTCGCAAGTTCAGTTTTCATCTCAAATAAATTGCTAAATTGAATAGAACTGATTGTTTTGAACAGACTAGAAATATTTTGAACGCCAACATAATTATTTTGATGTTTAACAGCTTGGCCAACTCTCCCTAACAGAGAGGCCTTGTGAAAAAATATTGAAGGATAATAAACATTGTAATAGCCTCCATTTGGCTTTAAAGAGATCAAATGAAGGGCTGAGGGCATATCCGCCTTATGTCGATTTTGAGCAATTTTTTTTTGGCATGTGATAAACAAATAAGTTGCAAAACATCGCCCAGTAATTTTTTTCGCTAGTTTCGCCTTCGTTTTAGAGAAATAACGTGTTCAAAAACATTAGTTTTAAGCTCGGTATCGCTTTGTAAAGAAACCCTTTGTTTCTTTGAACAATGAAGATCAGAGAAGCGGTAAAATGGCCGCTGTTTACAGTGATTTGCTAATGAGATCATGGCCATGTTTAGAGTTATAAAAATATTTACGTTGTTATAGCGGCTTTATGGAGATATAAAACCAACCAAAATTAGCGTTTACCTGGCCTAACTGATGATACAAAAGAACATTACACCGCGTTGTTGATCAGCTGTAAACCACTAAATTTTCGAACAGTATGGCGGTTGAGTTTGTCTGTGACACAGGTTGCATTATTGCCTCACGAGATTTCTCATTGCGGTGACAAGGTAGATTTACGCGGATAATACCGTTGTTCACGTCGGAACTGGACAACAGTAAACAAACTGTTTTTTAACGGTTAAAACAATAAACTAACCGTTTTACAGCCCCCCTCTCCCCCCTATCCAATGTTGGAGCCTAGCAATGCAATCATGTGAGAATAAGGTTGTGTCTGTGAAAATGACTCGCAACATTGATTGGGGGGGGGGGGGGGTTGGAGTAAATCAGTATTTAAATATTAGCTGTTGGAAGAAGCCGTTGTTTGTTGTCTTGAACAATGGAAATCAGCGGAGCGATAAAAAGCGATGTTCAAACAGGTAAATCGGCAAACTTCATGTTTCATGCTGTTATTTTCGAAGGTTCGAGTCCCCTCTCTGTGTATTTTTTTTTAAACGAAACAAAATACTGGGCGATGTTTTGCAACTTATTTGTTTATCACATGCCAAAAAGGAGGCAAATCTGAGAAGGAAAAAAAAAATTGCTCAAAATCGACATAAGGCGGATATGCCCTCAGCCCTTCAATTACTAGTTACTTTTAATTAACGGATCACGGTTGCGTGCTAAAATTTTATTTATCGTCAGTTCCACTCCACTGAACATCATGTAACCTTGATTCCCAATTACATCATGTTTTTGCATCACAACCCTTATGCAAGCACTCACATCATGCAATTTGCCCGAGCTTTCTAAAGCCATTCTGGCTCTTTTCAACATAAAAAAGCAGCAGTTGAGCATGAAAACATATTTAGCATGTGTCTCAGATAATACAGTATCACAGATAAGGTGAATTTTTTCGTGGCACTTGTAACTCATATTTTGTTTGCACGTCAACCGGAAGTCGAATATTCTCTTCTTTGGCGCGTATTACCGACTTTTTGTCAGTAACGTCAAGTTGTAAATACTAAAACGAGGGCTTTCCAGGACATAGCAATACTTATGTTCAAAGTAAAAAATAATTTATGCCCACAATGTATAACTGATCTTTTTAAGCAGCATGACAGCAGGTACAACCTAAGAGAGTCCGATTTTATTATTCCTCGGTTTAACACAGTGACTTATGGAAAGCACTCCATTAAGTACTTACATGTAGGCCCACAATTATGGGCCAAGATACCTAAAAGCATAAAAACGGTTAGCCTGGGGAATTTCAAACGAGTAATTAGAACAAAGGACTTGGGTATTTTAATTAATACCCATTATGGGCCTGCCTGTAATTTGTGTACAATGCAATATTATTATCATAATTATTATTATCATGTTCATTTTAGTGTCATTCTTAACAGCATAATGATCTTTTAATATTTTTATTAGCTCTTATATTAGAATTGTAAATAGTTTTTAATTTGGTTTTAGTATTGTAAATTAAGTGTCCACAATTAGCAGAAATGCTAAATCCCTTTGACACGAAAATAAAGTTATTATTATTATTATTATTTCCAACTCATTGGTGAGGGTGAAAGCGCGCCAAAAACAAGAACATTCACCTTCCGGTTGCCGTCCGTGGCTAAAAAATGTCTGTGCTTAAGCTCTCTATTGTCGCAAGCGACGGCAGCCATGAGTCATATATCTAGTGATATTGATATTGTCTCAATGAAAACTCGCCTTTTAGAGATTCCTCCTTTTAGAGATTCCGCCTTTTAGAGATTCCGCCTTTTAGAGATTCCTCTTTTTAGAGATTCCTCCTTTTAGAGATTCCGCCTTTTAGAGATTCCTCTTTTTAGAGATTCCCTATTTTAGAGATTCCTCCTTTAGAGATTCCTATTTTAGAGATTCCGCCTTTTGGAGATTCCTCCTTTTAGAGATTCCCTATTTTAGAGATTCCGCCTTTTAGAGATTCCCTATTTTAGAGATTCCGCATTTTAGAGATTCCCTATTTTAGAGTTTCCGCCTTTTAAAGATTCCCTATTTTAGAGATTCCACCTTTTAGAGATTCCCCCTTTTAGAGGATTCCCCATTCCCGTTCCCCCAATTCCCTGTTCCTTGTTTTAGAGATAGCCTCTCCCTTATTAGGCCTATGCCTCGGTGAAGTTATACCTTGAGCTATTTTTAGAATTACTTTTGCTGCGAAAGTATGATGTCATGAGCCACGCCCCCACGTTTAACCAATGAGATTGTTCCTACAATACAATACAATACAATACAATACAACAAAACAATACAATACAATATAATACAAAACAAAACAAAACAAAACAATACAATACAAAACAATACAATGACTTTTGCTGTTCTGCTTTGTTTCTAAAAATAGCGGAAGGTGTAACTACGCTGTTGCACAGTACTTAATCATCATAGATAGAGGCTCTGGGGTGATATGCTCCTGATGACAATCAATGAAAATCAATACTCACTCAACTCGAAGGGCTTTGATTTCTATTGATCTCCAATATCAATCAATTGATTGGTATTGACTAATATTGATTATTATTGACTTTATTGATTATTGATTTTCATTGATTGATATCGCCGGGTAATACATCAAGCTTCACTTTCCGCCACTGCCAATCACTCTGATACATGTAAGTTTATAAGCTTTGTAGTTGTGTGAAAAGTGACACATGCATGCATGGACCAGAAATTAAGGTTACTGATAACCTTTTGGGGTGCCTTCCGGAAAATATTTTGTATGCGCGTTTTTTTTTCGATAAAACCACGGTAAACTATATATCATTGTAAAGGTAATAGAATCAATGTAGAATCTGAATATATTGCCATTTTAAAATAATATTGCTTTGGTAAGCGCGCGCGAGCCTTCAAACTCAAAACTGTCGATGTTTGCTTCGCTGAATTACCCGCCTTCGCGTTAGCGCGTACAACCAAACCAACTGCACTATATCAATCAGCACTTGATGGGCTACGAAAGTGTGTCGGGGATTATGGATTTTCCTATTGGTTTTTGCGAAAAAAACTTTGAAGTTGGCCAATAGAAAATGTTTCGATTCGCGTCACGCAGAGGCGTAAAAGTAAAAATATTTCGAATTCCTTAAAAGCCAGACACACTTTTGCGCACCGATATCTGACGATCATTTTGGCCAAATTTTGTTAAAATCCTACAAATCTACATACCCTATTAATTCATTTGAAGAGTGGCTATCCGCTCAAAAATAAACCCTGAGTTTGCGGGCCGAAAAGATTTTATTATTTTTCACACTTACTCGACGCGGGTGTGAATGCGGTCATGCCGCCGACCAATGAAAATTAACATATGGCCCCCTAAAGAGACTTGTGACAAAACAGTCTTGAATTCACGGGAAAAGGTATTCGGCGCTCACTCAGCGAAGTTATATCTGCATTTATTTATAATGGGAAAAGCGAAGTCAGGTGCGCGCAAAGAAGGAAAAACAATCAAACCAGAGAGGAAAAGTACAAGTAGAGTGGAAACTCTTGTTGGAGATGATCCATCATCAAATTCATCGATCGACTCTGTCTTGGCTTTCTTAGGCTCAGACTTTCTCCTACTTTTTACCCAGGGTGAATTTTCAAGTTTCCCTCCTCGTTTCATGGCATATTACAGCCGACTTTCTAGACTAAGTGCATTATCCTCTCGCATGGATTTGAGATAATGCGAACTCTGCGAAGACGCTCTTTATATAATCTGAGCATTCCCAGATGTATTCCCGTGTCACACTGCACGGGAGATCACAAAGTGTTGACATCTCAAAACACCTTCGGGGAATAATGTTTTGGTCACGCGAAACACACAATTTGCTATAACTCCGCAAGAAAAATACATTGGAAATAATTTTTGTTTTAGAAGAAAACTAGCACAATGGGCTAACTTATGGTAGGTTTTTGCAATTTTGCAAAATTCGACCCCGAAAAGGTTATCAGTAACCTTAAAGGGGCAGGTATATTTTGCAGGTTGCAGGTTGCAGGTTGAGACTACTTTTAGAAACATTACACACGCGGTTAGGAAGAGAATGGCGTCACGGTTAGCCCTGGTTAGCTTAAATTAGCCCAACTGAAGGTTAGCCTAATTCTAACTGAAGGTTAGCCTAGTTGGTTAGCCTAATTGTTGGGGTTTGGGTTAGCAGTTGACCTGCAACCTGCAAAAGATCCCTGCCGACCTTAAGGACGGTGCCTCCTATTGTTACTGCGCATATGTTCTGCGCATAATTTATCGCGTCATTAGCGCGCGCACATACAGAACATTGCAAAATATCTTTAAGGCTAAGCTCGGCAGGGAAATATATGGTCGTTTTCTTCATATAACTTACAAAAACGCGTGGTGACCCCTACTTTTTATGTTATAAAATGGAAGCCTATATGATTAATTTTTTGATGTGTGCAAAAGTTATTTAGACTGTATTTTTGGTATACTAGAGGAGAGCTGTCAGGGTTGATAATGGCTATGTTGCGATGATTTTTAATTAAAAAACACATAAACAGTAGTTGTTATATTAGCATTTGTTAAGTATTTTAAAGCTTTTTATATGTATTGTTGCTTTCGTGTATGTCAAGGCAAATTCAAAGGGAATCTGCGAAAAAATATTTCTTTCTTTTTTTTCGAGAAAATGCTATTTCAGCATTTTTTTTCCAGATTGAAGCTTGATTATCTCTGAAAAATGCGCACTTATGCCAACTCTCCCGGATTATCCGGGAGTCTCCCGGATACGGAACGAATCTCCCGGTCTCCCGTACGGGTCACCTATTCTCCCGGATAAAAGCGACTTTGGATCTTTTCTCTACAATAGGCTAAGATTCTAACCAAAAATGTTCCCAAAATCCAAAATAATTCGGTCTTCCAAATTCTGTTATGATTCCCGGCTCTTTCACGATCACAGACACGGAAATATATTTTTGTCGTCAATACGCCCATATAAGCGACTGTCTGATTGGATAAAACGTTCAGCCAATTAAAGTCCGCAACTGAAAAAAGCCACAGTTTCCCGCCAATTTCCCGCTCCCGCTGTGTCTCGTGCATATGCAAGATTCACACAATCTCGTTCCCAGAGGCCGCGATCCCTTTGGTCAGCACCAAGGAACGCGCTGGCTCTGGGGACGAGATTGAGATTCACAATGACAATGGCGGTAGACTTTTCTTTTATAGTGTTCCGATGTCATGGATAATAATAAATAAATACCAAATTGGTGTTCTGGTTGAAAATTAAGGTAAACTCCAGAGTTTATATCTTGACTTCGCAAACGCTTTTCGGGTCTCAGAAATGCAGGAAATGGCAATTTAAGAGGGTAAACTCAAAAAAAATTTCCGGGGGGGCATGCCCCCGTACCCCCCTAGAAGCTCGCGCCTCCGGCGCTCGTTGCACGCCTTAGGCGTGCATTGTACCCCCCCCCCCCTAAAAAAAAACCCATATCACTCGCAAAAAAAATCTCCCTATTTCAAACCTCCAGAGGTTGGCATCTCTGAATGCGTGGTTACCCGCAATTTTCTTTTTGGAATCCAATAGCCCTTGCTAAGATCTGCTTTTCTCGCATAGTCATAAAACGCGCAAAAATACTTTGGTATTAGGAGGCACCGTCCTTAAACTTAAAGTGGTTTGTTGTTGACTAGGAATCGTTATATTTCCACATCAAGGCAACAACTGACTTCCGAATACCAATTATACATATACAGGAGAAATATACAGTAAATAAACTCGCCTGATTGTGTTTTTCTCCACTTTCAGTTGCTTGAAATGCCGCCATAGCAAATCTCCGTCTTCTTGAAAATGGCGGGTTTATTGCTGTGCCTTCCCATGGTTCCTTTCTCTTCAGCTGTTATCAGAAGGACTGGGGCTGAGTCACCAAGGAACTTCCACGAAGGCAACCATGTTTGATTAGCTGAAGGTTTTAAAAGATTTAACCCATTGATTCTAGCACTTTAAATATGTCTTATAACGCCGAAAAACCGGCAGGAGATCCTGATGTCTCTGAATCGACAGCCAGTGGATTTTTTTCCAGTGATTTTCAAAGGTAACTTCCATCCTTTCTGTATGATTTCCGCCGGACCAAAGTGACGTTTGTTAAGTTTATTTGTTATCATGTGGTTTCGATTTCCAAAGTTAATCAAGATCTCAATTTGTATCGTAGGCACGATGATTTGAAGAGTATGTTAGATAGCTCAAAGGACAATCTGAAACTTGACGCTATGAAGCGGATAATAGGGGTAAGTTTGAGCTCATCACGAGACACTGAAATCGAGGGCCTAGCTCGGCCTAGCACGGCCTAGCACGGCCTAGGGAGCACCATAAATAATATGATTTCATGCTGTGTGTGCTCCAGTTTGCTGTGTCACTTGTTATGAAATTATCTTATTGAATGTTGTAATACTGGCATATAATCAACTCAAATCAATGTTTAAACAGAACACCACTTACCAAATAAACCATGTATGTATGTATGTACCATCCCCTCCCCCCCTCTTCTCCTCTTCTCTTTGTCATATGTGGATAAGCTTATGTCTGGGAAAAGTCTGTGTGTGTACATTCTATAAATAACTTGGGTTAAAATAATTATATAACAAGAAATGTCTTGCAGTTTGAAAGGTTGTTTGTTAAACTACAGTACAGGCCAAAGGAATAGCAGCACTTACACGCGCGTAAAATGCGTGCAATATGGCGGCTTTACGCGCGCGTTACACGCAAAATACGCGCGAGTAAAATTTTACACGAACTTTTACACGCACCTCAATTACACGTGAATTGCGAGTATTCTGACCAAGGATCAAACCTTTTGTTATTCATACACGCGAAGTGCGAGTATTTCTTCACGGAGGAAAGTACATAAAGCTGTAGGCATAAAATGTATTTCGGCTAGACGTTTTGGTTGTATGTTTCACTTTGAATTTTAGATCGTTTGCAAGTAAATAAAAAAGTTTACTTACACAGCTTATCGCTCGATTATTAAAGTTTTCACAAGACTAGTCGAGGAAAAAGGTCGCACATCTCTTCATTGCTAGATTGGCCACTGTATTTCTTTCTGGAAAGGAGTTTTGAAAGGTGGCTAACCCAAATTTGTGTGAATGAAAGTCTCGGCTTCGCTCACAGTACAATGTATTTGTCTCGGGGATTTGTGTATTAGACGACCGACCTAGTCCTAGTTCTTAATCGGGAAGGTGCCTTGATGACACGCCCACTGCGGGTTCTGGTCATAGGAGTGCTTGTGTCTTGCTTCCTCTCCTTCTGTTGGTCGTCTAGTCCGGGTTTCTTTGGTGTTTCCTTAGCAGGTGTTGATTTGGAAACAGGCTGCTCTACTACAGGAAGAGTAGCAGCGTTGCTTTGAGGGGTGGTGGCTGGCATGTTCCCTATCGGGTTCATCGCTGCTTCTTGGTGTGGATGAACTACTGGTCGCTCCGGCTGTTCACGAGTGCGTCTTAGGTGTTTTCGGTTGCGTCGGAACACTCGCCCATCTTCTGTCCTAACTTGATATGACCGGATGTCTACTTTGGCTTCCATCCTTGCTTGGGCCCATTATTTGTCTCTGCCTATGGACCTAAGGGGCTGTAAGCGTACTATGTCTCCAGGGCGTAGCTCATCTAGCTCTCTGGCACCTTGGTTGTAGTACATGCTTTGCTTGGCCTTTCGCAGCTTCAGCTTCAGCTTCTGATCTACATCTCGATGTTGGAAGCAAGGTCTTGGTTCTCCTCCCAAAGATTATTTACACTGGAGAGGTTCCTAGCCCTTCACTTGGGGTGTTCCTCCAGGCCAATAAAGCTAGATGGGGGTCACTCTTTGACTCCATTGCTTTCCTCATGAGGTTCTTCGATACTTTCACTGCATTTTCTACTTTGCCATTTGACTGAGGATATCCCGGCGAACTGGTGACAAGTTCGAAACCGTACTGACTGGCAAATGCATTGAATTCAGCAGAAGAGAATGGTGGCCCATTATCAGACATCAGCTCATCGGGGATCCCATGTCTAGCTAAATGGATCTTTAGTTTCCCGATAACTTCCTTTCCAGTTTTTGTGTTAAGTCTGTCAACTTCAAAGTAGCTTGAATAGTAGTCAACAGTAACCATGTAATCTTTTCCATCAAGCTCGAATAAGTCAACCGCAATCTTCTCCCAGGGTCTGATAGGAATGGGATGGCAAATCAACGGTTATTTCGCTTGTTCAGCTGGGTGGCTGTTGCAGATTGCACAGAGAGAGAGATATGCTGCTCGATCTCCACAGAGAGAGAGATATGCTGCTCGATCTCCTTATGTCATGCCAGGCCAATAGAGAACTTCTCTTGCACGGCGGAGGCAGCCCTGGATCCCTATGTGACTTGCATGAATCTTGGCTTTCATTTCTTCCTTAGCACTTTAAGGCAGAACGAGTCGTTCGCCCTTGAAAACCAACCCATTTTGGAGTGTCAGCTCCTCTCTAAAGGGAAAGTAATCTCTGATTTTGACTGGTAGGTGGTCCTTTGTATCTGGCCAACCCTCTCTGATTGCAGTCTTCAGTTCTGTCATGGCTGGGTCTGATTCCATTGCTGAGCGAATGGTATTCTGTGTTGTCACGGACACAGGAAGGTACTGGACCATGTTGATACTTTCTGTATCTTTCTCCACCTCTCCTCTCATGATGTCTTCATTCCTTGATGGCTGGATGAAAGCTCTGCTGAGAGTATCTGCAAGGTACATTTCTGATCCCTTTTTGTAGACTCTGAGATTGTACTTTTGCAATCGTAACATCATGCGTTGTAGACGCTTTGGAGCACTGATCAAACTCTTCTTAAAAATGCTCTCGAGGTGCTTGTGGTCAGTTTCTATCTTGACTGGCCGGCCATGGACGTACTGCTCAAACCGTTCAACTCCGAACACAATAGATTTGTGCATAATTAACTTCAGCATTGGTCATGGCCCTTGACGCATAAGCCACTGGCTGGCCTTCTTGCATGAGGCAGGCACCAAGACCCTTGTCAGATGCATCACACTGTAATTCTGTGTCTGCTTTAGGGTCGAAATACTTCAGCACTGGAGCCTCTGAGATGACCTGCTTCACCTGTTCAAAACTTCTACCTTGAACGTCATTGTCCCACAAGAACTGGTTCTGCTCTTTGAGAAGTTCTCTCATAGGGGCAGTGGTTGCAGAGAGATTAGGCGCAAATTTCTGGAGGTAATTTACCATACCAAGGAGTCTCTTCACATCTTGTTTGCTTGTTGGGGTAGGCATGTCTTTAATCCCTTGGATTTTGGCAGGATCAGCTTTCAAACCAGCTTCTGATATCACATGTCCCATAAAGGTTACTTCAGGAAGGCGAAACTTGCACTTCTCTTTGTTTAGCTTGATGCCTTTACTGCGACAGCGTTGTAACAGAGCTATGAGCTGCTGGTCATGGTCTGCAATGGCTGCGGCTTCTGTCTCTCCAACTCCATAGATCAAGATGTCATCAAAGATGGGTACAACACCTTTAAACCTCCTAAGGCGTTGTCAAAGCGCCGCTGAAACTCTTCTGGTGCAGGAGAAATACCGAAGGGCATTCTGGTCCATTGATATCTACCCCACGGGGTACCAAAGGTGGTTAAGAAACTGCTTTCAGTATCCAGCTGGATGTGCCAGAATCCATTCTTAGCGTCAACTACGCTGAAGACCTTTGCCTTTGATAATTCTGGGAGCAGATCATCGATTACCGGTAGTGGATAATGGTTTCGCTTCAGCGCCTGGTTCAGAGGCTTTGGATCTATGCACAGGCGTATCTTTCCATTGCTCTTCAACACAACTACCATTGATGACACCCAGTCCGTGGGAGTATCGACTGGTTTGAGAATTCCTTGACTGACCAAGCGATCAATCTCTTTCTTCAATGGTTCCTTGACAGCAATGGGAACTTTCCTCACAGGCAGAGCCTCAGGGGGAACTGATTTATCCAGCGTGAGGTGCAATTTCTGTTCCAGCTTGCCTTCTCCAGAGAAAACATCGCTGTAGTCTCTCAGGACACTTGACAGGTTAGGAGTTTCATCAGATACAAGCATGATGTTGTCTACATTGACTGACATGAAGCTGAATTGCTGTATGGACTGCGCACCCAGAAGTGCCTTGTACCCCTTTGATACCACTGTATACTCGGTAAGATGAGACTCATGGTTCTTGGGTTCCGTGTCTCCAACTTGATACTCCCTAGTGGCCTGAGCTCCGAGTTATTAAACATAACCAAGGTGGTTGTAGTGTTAGTTAAATGTTTTAGTTCGGGATCCTTTGAAATCTCCTGATACATCTCTACTGGTAAGATATTCACGGTCGGCCGCTATCCAACTGAAACTTGACTGAAGTATCCTTTAACACCAAGTTGGCGAATATCTTCTTAGGAGCATCTTTGTCATACACAGAATCAATGGATTCGACCATAAGGCAGTAATCATCACTGTCACTAGCGTCATACTGTTCAACCATGTTTACTTTCGATGTTCGGCGACCTCTTGGGGTACTCTTTTTGGGTTTCTTGCGAGTCAGCGGTGGTGCATTGCCACACATTCCAGCAAAGTGATTTTTCTCGCCACACTTGCTACATGTCTTACCCCAGGCAGGACATTCTTCTTTTTTCCACAGATGTTTTTTCCGCAAAACTTGCAGTCAATCTGTTTCGCTTGCTTGCCACTTGGAGAATTCCTTTTATCACCTGTAGGGCTCTTCTTGTCAACAAAGAAGTTTCTTTCGGATTCCTTTATCCAGTATGCCAACAACCATGCGGTCTCTGATAAGGTTATCCATTAAAGCGCCATAGTTGCATGTTTTAGAGAGTGAACGCAGTGCAGCAACGTAGGTGTCAATCGATTCACCCACAGCTTGATCGCGTTTATTGAACAAGTAACGTTCTTAGATCTCATTAGAAGTACCGACACGAAACACTTCTAGTTTTTGTAGAACGACATCTGTCTTTCTTCTGGGCCTCATCATCAAATGCTAATCCATCTTAGATTTCCAAGGCTTCTTGCCCGATGCATGTGAGAAGCGTAGCTGTACGAAATTCTTTACTCTCAGTTTTGAGTCTAGAAGTGATTTCATAGTTGTCCCGCACTTGCCGGAACCGTTTCCAGTTAACAACAGTGTTTCCTTTGAGTTCGAGCTTCGATGGCAGTGGCAAATTTGACCCAACGTGAATTATTTGAGGCTGCAGGGCTGGCTGCGGTTGTGGTTCCTCGTCAGGCATGTTTGGTTCGTGAGGTTCGAGTCGTTTACGGCTGAATAACTTGAAATTTCTTGAGGAAGAAATTCACAGACGGCGTTGGAAGCTCTGTTGTGTTCAAGGAAGTCGCCTTTAAACGATCCGTAATATTTCTGACACCATGTAACGTCTTTAGTAGGCGTATAATAATAAAGACGAAGAACACTACCGGTAATTGTCATTTCAACGTTTCTAGTGACTTTTTCTAATGAGTGTCTAATTATTATTCTGCACTGGGTTGGTGGTACGAATGTTGGGAAGTTGTGGTATGGTATATCTGGGCATAACCTGCGATCAGGCCAATTTTTCGCGCTCCTTACATTCTCTTTACGGATGTCACGCTAAAAATGGGCCTGATACAATTCCTCTACAGATTGTCGGCCAATCACAGCGTTCAGCCAGATTTTGGCCGTGCTCTAATGAATCTGATTGGCTGATTCAACAATAGAGCTCTGCCGGAAGTAAAAGCAACTGGGCGTTTCGTGGAGAGTCCAGCGAAATCCACCATGTTGGAAAAAGGCATTTCTTGTGTTCTTGTTCAACTTTCTTCATCAAAGGTTGATGAAATCAACCCTTTCAGGATTTTCTTTTTCGGTTTTTGAGTATTTTGGGAAGTTAACAAGGCTGACAGTTATGAGGTTACATTGGATTTTCAGTACACGAACGACTGGAAGACTTTGAATTTCCGCAGAATACAGCTAAGCTTATCAGCTTATGTCAGCTATTGCCTATAGCTGTCTGTTATTTGGTTTTGGATGCTTTACATGACTTGTACATGACAGCCTCTGTATTTGACCCTTGTTTCGTGGATGGAAGCCACTACTTAAGACAAAGGACAGTAAGCAGTACGAGAATATTGATTTGTATATTTTAATGAAGTGAATTAAGCTTAAGCTTATTTGTTTCTGCATGTTTATAGTAGTATTCAAAGGTATATAAGCTTATTAAGCTTTTGAAACATACAGTGTAGAACGCCTTATATAGAAAATTGGATAGAAAAAAAATCGATATTTCTACAATAATAAAGTAAAGTACATATCAAGTGGCACAAAGTTATGGCTATACTGCTTTGAAAAATCCTTATTTGTTGACAGTGGTGTTGTTTAAATTGTATAAACCGAATTATTAAACGACCAGACTCACCTGAAATTTATCAATGTGGTTGCTGGACTTTTCACTGACTATATTAATAAGACCACTGATCAGATGAAAATTAACCAATGTATTAAATTTCAATATGAAATTAAATATTCATCGGCTAGGCACTGGGGACAACCCCCGGGATAACCAGGGAGATATGTTGTAGCCTGTTCCAGGCATTCAGATAGTGAGAGGCGGTACGAGTAGGCACAAGAGTGTGAAGAGTGGGGCCAATCCCCTCGCCGCTCCCCATTATCCGAATGCCTGTAACAAGCTAGATTTGTTGGGGAATACAAGGAGATGGATTTGATTCATTGCCCCTGGGTTGGGGAAAATACTAGACATTGTAATTGGGTGCATTCCATTCGACCAATAATACCAGTTTGAAATTCCGGAACGTGAGGACAACCTTAGAGGTATACACAAATTTCTGCAACTTTTTTTTATGGAATTTTGGGTTGAATGGAAAGTGTCCATGTTTTAAGTTCAAGGAATAGGGTTGGGGAATTCACAAGTTTGTAAAATCATGGACAACGAGTCTTTGATGGGACATATTCAGCGTGCAAAGTCGGGCTAGTTGATTCTATCTTTCGCTTGCCCGACGGGCAAGTAAAGTTTTTAGAGAGCATTTAGTTTGTGGAAAAAGTAAGGAAATTTAAATTACAGAAGTAATGTAAGTTTACAAAATGTAAAAGATCTTTTTTTTTCGTCCGGGCATTTTTATCGCAGCTTTTGTGATAAACTTACCGGTCGGCGGTCGCCCGGCAGGAAAACCTGCTTTTTCAGTTCTAAATTTGCCATAAAATCAGTCACACAATAAATTAAAGTTATAAAACAATTTCTCTGGTCTTATTTTGCTTTCATCACGATAAATATCGGCCAAAACGCGTCAACAAAGTTTCTTTTTACTCAGCAGACAGCCATTTTGTAAAACGCCCTATAATGCATTGCGAGCCGTGCAAAACCATAAAATACGTCGTGTATGCCAATGGATTGTGTCTCTGGTGATAGGCACAAGCTGAATTTGTACATCAACCGCCAAATATTTTTCTTAGGGACAAACCCGCAAACCAGTTTGTAACTTTGGAGGTAAATTAAACCAAAAACACATTACAGAGAACCAAACTGAAGGCCTTCTGGCTGCAAATAATTATATTGGTGGTAAGTAGCACAATCGAGCGCTGTTGCTGACAACTTTCCTTGTCGACGTTTTGTGTGTTTGAATAGTATCTTACCAACTGGTAGTTAATAAAAACTTACCAAATTACGGGATTAATTAACTAATTATAAATAATTAATGAATTCAATGACTTATTAATTAATTAATTGATTAATTAATTGAATAATTATGCGAGTGAGAATTTTTGGGCTAGTGAGAATGACTTTCGGGCTAGTACATCCTAGTTACAGCTTGCCCGAAGGGCAAGCTGGAAAATTGATTTTCTTTGCACCCTGATATTACCGGTATATATCAGACAAAATCCTTACTGTGACTTTCACTGAAACAGTGATGACACATCAATGTAAATCAGCTGTCTCAAGATGTTCTTCTGTTTGATTTGCAAATAAAATTTTAAAATGATCCCCGGCAGACTATTGCCTCGTCATGAATCACTGAGACAAATCCCTCTCTATTACCCCTTATATATAGGTGGATATCAGGGGGATTTTTTTATTGAGAAACATCCAATCCAGATTCCCCTACCACTGGGTAAGCTTGGCTAAGTTTACAATTCCCCTGATTGATTGATTGATTGATTGATTGATTGATTGATTGATTGATTGATTGATTGATTGATTGATTGATTGATGATTGATTGATTGATTGATTGATTGATGATTGATTGATTGATTGATTGATTGATTGATTGATTGATTGGTTGTCCCGGGGGTCTACCCCAGGGGCAAGCTGATGACATGTGCATAAATTTGCTTTCATTTCTTTTCCACAAAACATTTTTTTGACCATAATAAGACAGTCTTCTGCATCAACAATACTCATCATCAAAACATGTAGCAACCTCCTGTCTACCTACCTGAGAAATTAAGAATTCTCTGACCAGATATTAAATTCTCCGAATTTTCCCTGGTACCATGAAAAAAAATTGCTGGCTTTTTCCCGACCTGAAGCAACCATGCAAGAGTAGCTCTACAACTGCATATTAAGTTATTTTTGTTTTAAATCATTAGCAGTGTCCGATCCTGTCAACCCTCATCCATAAAGTTCATGCCTCTGGGTTTAAAACAAGAAATTTGACAATTATTATTACACACAAATTTCTGATACTTGGCTGAAATTCCCTAAAATCCACTGTGTGGCCAAGAAAGGAATATGTTTCAAATAAAAATAATGGGATTAGGAAAAGGATATTCCAAGAAATCACATTCCTTGATCCAAAGTGGCATAACATTTAATAATAAATTATTAATATGTTTAAAATGCTTTCCATGATTGCTTTACAAATTATCTATCGCTAAAGAAAATGAAGCGCATGCCATCGTGTTGTAGTCGATCACAACAAATTTAAGCCACAGAGTAGGTTCGATCGATCAAAGATACATGTAAGCTTACTATTCCTTCTCTTGCCGTGCTGTTTACACATAATATCTAATAGTCCTTCCTTCTTTGAATGGCAAAATCTCCCATGTAGATATAAATACCGGGAAAATTGAAAGATTTGATTTCAAACGTTCCTCTCAAAACATTCACAACAAAAATGGTGTCCAAAGCTGTTTCATTCCATGCATGGAATTCCGGCGTTCTGGCGAGTGTCGCGTATCAAAAGTAATTTTGATTGGCTATTTAGAAGTTTATGTCAATCAATGTCAATCCATCACGAAAAGGGGGCGGAAGGCATCTCGTTGAGGAATTGTATCAGGCGTAATTTTCAGCGCGACCACGTAAAGACGAAGAGTAAAAGAGAGCACGGAAAAATTTGCTTGATACTCAGGTTAATCTGGGCATTAATATGTAAGAAGATCTGTTTGATAAGGCTAGGAAATCATGTTGAACTTCAATATTATCATGTATTGTTTATTCTGATTGTAGATGATGGCTGATGGTCGAGACATGTCAGACCTTTTTGCAGCTGTGGTAAAAAATGTTGTTTCCAAAAATGTTGAGGCAAGTGATTTTGTAATATTTTGTAATTTATTTTAAAGGTCAAAATTATGCAACGAAATTTGGTATTTTTTCTTTTGTCGCGAAAACTGTGCTTTATACTGGCATCAATCATACTCAACCCTCAAAAGCTGGTTTGTGGCGCTTAAAAGGCACAAAATTGGACAATTTCCGAGAATTTCCGACGGCTGAACGAAAACGAACCAGAAATGACCGCGCTTGGAATGGAAACGAATGTATGTTTTTTGTGACATCATAATTTATGTGGTGAGCTTATTTTCACGCGTGTTTTCGCTCGTGTTTTCGCGCATGTTTGAAGCTTGTAATTTGCTTGGGTCAAGTGTTCTGGGTTTGTTCGGAGATTATTCCTTAGCCAGTATTGACGAAAATGGACGAAGACCTTGACATCTCCTTTGAAAATGCTCAAATACAACAAATTAATTAATCTCATCCATTCTTTGCATCTCTTCTCGTCGTGAGGGAATGTAAAAAAGCTTACGCCTGATTAGGGACCTTAAACAACCACGATGGCGACGGAAACGAGAACGTCACATACAATAGATTTAATTAGTAGTACAATAATGCTCCGCACATGCGTTTTGCATTTTAGTACATTTCTTTGCCGTCCTCTGCAAAACAGCAACGTCAAATGACCAAATTCACGGTATTATGGAGAACGCGAACACACAACGGTGAATTCACTTTTTAAGTGACGTTTTTGAACAGTTGCTACAGTTAAAAGCGGCACAAAACACCACACTTGTTGATGTTTTGAAACTGCAGAATTTCAATTCCCGCTCTTCTCGCGGACTCACGCGTGTATGTGACGTCATATGTGGTGAGCTTCCCATTTCCAACAATTTTCCGAAGTTTGACCGAACGCTTCCGTTTGTGGAAGCGAAAAAAAGGCGGTTCTCAAAGTCGAATATCTCGGCGACATTTTGTCTAAATCATTTCAAACTTCAGAATATGATTATTCATGATATTCCCTATGATTTTGACTTAAAACTAATCTTATTAAAATTTCATTGCATTTGACCTTTAAGGGAACACTGCAAAGATGTTCAGCTTGTTTTGAGATTTATTTTGAGTATTTACTTTGTAAAATGCCACTTAGAATATTAGATGTTAACATGTGTAATTAAATAAAAATATTATTCCTGTGACAGACGTATCTATAGAAAAATATTATGTCTGTGACAGATGTATCTATAGAGGGCAAAATTACTGAATTCTGGTTGGTTAAGACAGAGGGCATGTTTCGCTAATATTAGTAATTGCCCTGAGGGCAAATTACTCGGAAGATTTCCGAAGATCACCTAAGGACCTCCAAAGATTCCAACGTTGACCAGAAGACTTCCGAAGTTTTCTGAAGATGACTTGAAGATTTCTGAAGATGTCCCGAGGACTTCCAAGGATATCTGAAGATGACCCAAAGACTTCTGAAGTTCACCCGAAGACTTCCGAAGATTTCTGAAGAAGACTGTCCTGAAGATTGCCGAAGATGACCTGAAGATCGTAGAGGAGTTCCAAAGATTTCCGATGATCACCTGAGCACTAATTTTGCCCTCTATGTTATTAACAAAAATGTTTCCTCGTAAAATTAAGGATTAATATCACTTGTGTTTTCAGAATTTGAAAATTTCTGAAAACATGTGTGATATTAATCCTTAATTTTACTTGGTCCCATGTGATTACCTAAAGTAACGTAACATAAATCTTTATTAAAGGGTCATTTGTTCCAGCGTACTTGTACACACTAATAATTGGTGACACTTATTAAAAACTACACTCTCTAAAAAATTACTAAAGCTTAAAGTTGTTAAGATATATCTAAAAAGGTTCTTCAAGTATACTTATTTGTTTCCCATTCTTCTAAGAAAAGAAGTTTGATTTACTCAACAGGTGAAGAAGCTGGTCTACTTGTACCTTGTTAGATATGCAGAGGAACAGCAAGATTTAGCCCTTCTCTCTATAAGCACATTTCAGAAAGGATTAAAGGTCGGTCAAGGTCTTGTGGATTGGCAGCTATTATATGACAATAGGTACAGTCGAACCTCCGCTAATGGACACCTCCCATAGGCGGACACCTCTCTTAAGGATACTTCCCACCTTTGCGGGTGTCCTGCAGATAAAATTGTGCACACACCAGTTTCTAGCTAAGGGAACTTTATCAAACTTTAAAATATAGACTGAAAACTGTGCGCGCTCTGATTGGTTAAAAACCATGTTTTATCAGAGTTTAGAAAATAGCTGCCATATGTACTGCATAGAGTCTAGCCGTGCATTATTTTCTTATAAAGCACGGCTAAAAACTATAAAGCACGCATGTCCCGGATGTTCACCACGCTTAGATTAATCCAGTTGATTTTCAAAGCTGAACCTGTAGCTTTTCTTGACAAAATTACACGGCTAATTAAGTTGAATATATTGCGAGTTTGACCAGTAATGCTTTACCTGTATTGAAAACGAAGTGAAACAGTATCATCGAAGGCGACGGATCATGCAGAAAGAAAATAATTTCGCTCTCGGAGAGTGGCACGGTCCGGCTTGAACCGGCCGGCGGCATTTTATCAACAACAGCGATCTAAGTGATTTCGCAAAACAACTTGGACCTGAGAAAACGTATCTTATTCATAAAAGACGCCACAACACTATCGTTTTACATAAAAGCGAAATAGCAGCACATTTGTTTTGTTTTTGAATGTCAAATGTCAATGATTAATCTGCAGGAATCTTGGAAAGAAGCCGACAAAATTACGACCGGCAAAGTTGAAAATAGATTTGTCAAACTCTCAAGAAACTTTCTAAAAACCTCAGGAGAAAACATCAAATGGAAATTTTCGTCGAAGCAAGTGTTTATTCATTCAAGAAATGTTAAAATATCATCAGTATAACGATGGATTAGTTCTTTGACTTGGTGCAAGTTCTCGACTTTGTAAGTTTTGTGTTCTAATTCTGCAGCGCCATTCAAGCGTACTAAGTTTTTTTCTTTCAAGTTCCTGCTATTTTCTAAACCAAATAGAAGATGGTTTTCATATGTCCTATAAGAAAATGATGCACTTTTGAGGTCTAGAAAAGCAGCTGAATGCACTTGCCGAAGCGGCTCGTGCATTCACTAGCTGCTTTTCTAGACCTCAAGCGTGCATCATTTTCTTATAGAACATAGAAAACCATCTTCTATTAGGTAAATATAACATAGAAAAGCGTGTTTTATCGTTTCGCGCGCGTAAATCTATATTTTAAAGCACATAAAGAAGCCACAACCATGTATTATACTGTCATAAAACACTCCGGGAATTTGAGAACACTTGAGAAATATAGAAAACACTCGCCTGCGGCTCGTGTTTTCTAAATTTCTCTCGTGTTCTCAAATTTCCGTTGTGTTTTATGACAGTATAATACATGGTTTTGGCTTCTTTATTTGTTAAATAATGTCAATAGAAAGCTTAATAATGTACTGTATCGTGCAAAAGTAATGCAAACGATATTCGGCGAATATCGCTAATTTCGCGATATATCGGCGAAATTGAACAATATTTTTTTCAAAAAAAAATATATCGCGCGATATTTCGGGACATCTATTGTTCGAATCGTTGCGATATTTCGCTGAGCCTGTGCGAGATATCGTTGCCTCTCGGTGAAATATCGTTGCCGGTCAGCGAAATATCGTTGGCTCTCAACAAAATATCGTTGGCACTCAGCGAAATATCGTTGCCTGTCAGCGAAATATCGTTGGCATTCAGTGAGATAATGTTACCACTCTACCCTGGTTGCCAGAGGGTTTTTTCCCTTTGCACGAACTGTGAGTGGCAAAGCCAAGACAACGATCCACAACACTCGGTCTCGGGATCGAGCAACGGCAAGCGCCATCCATATATTAACATTTCCAGACGTTGAAATGGCGGACTATCCGTTAAGATAGCCTTGCATGTATCAATAATTAATGATCAGAAAACAAAGTACTCACATTCATAAATCCATGACTTTCATTTGGAAAAACTTGTTCATTTAATCCATACATGTATCCTAGACATCCTACGCGGCCATGTGAAGCCCGACATTACAGAGCGTTAATAACAATTATACATTCATTCACTGCATCCAAGATTTGTTTTGCAAACAAATAATTGTGAAAATGAAGTCCAGAGCTATTTCAAATGGACACAGGACTTTATAAAGGCCAAACAATTTGGATCTTTCTGAGTTTGTATTAAAAGATGATCATGGTTAGATATCACATGTTTCATTCACAATGTAAACATTCCTCAAGTGGTTGTCACGTGTATTCTACATGTGACGATTCAATGGCGTACTCGATCTATCCCTTGCCTGTTTGCTTTACGTATCACTTATTTTTTTATCATTGTTTATGTACAGTAAATCGTTTTTTCAGCAAAATGTGTGACTTTGGAAGTTTCTCATTTGAAGTGCCTTGGAAATATGTTTGGAATCGTGGCAATTAAAATTATTTACCAAAGTCTCAACTTGTTTTTGTTTCACATTTCTTTGGTTTCGATTCCCCGGGGTGTCTAATCGAACGTTCGGCAATCGAACAAAATCGAACACCAATCGTTCGATTGTGTTCGGCAATCGAACATAATCAAACTCACAAAAAAAAATTGTCAATCGAACACAATCGAACGTTCGATTATCGAACGGTCGGCAATCGAACTCAATCAAACTCAGTCTTCAAGAGATCAAAATCGAGCCAGATTCGGTTTGATTGCGTTCGATTTTGTTCGATTTGTTCGATTTGTTCGATAATCGAACCCACACAAAATTAGATGTTCGATTATGTTCGATTACCGAACGCAATCGAACACCAATCATTCGATTGGTTTTTTTGTTCGATTTTGTTCGATTAGACACCCCGGGCGATTCATGGCGCGTTTGTTTAGCATCTGTGGATGGCCCAGAGTTTAGATGAAAGTTGCCATTCCATACGTAAGTACATAAAACATTTGCTTGCTTTTTTAACTTCATGTCAAGATCTATGGAATAAGTAATTTCGAAGCTCACTTGCATATTGCTTACGTGATTGAGGGGGTCAAACGAAAATTATATCGATAGTCGGTTTATTTGCGAATACTTTGAGTTTATAACGTTTCCTAAACCATTTGAACGTGTTACATTTTATTTGTATGAAAGCATTTATTACTTGTTTAAGAAGCCGCTTACAACCGTTCGTTTTGGATTTGGCAACACAATGTTTTGTTTGACTCTGGGAAATATCGTTACGGTGAATTATCGTCAAAACGATATCTCGCTTGACTCAAGGAAATATTGTTGCGGCAAATTATCGCTAGAACAAAATCTCGTTTGGCTCAGTGAAATATCATTGCGGTGAATTATTGCTAGAACAATATCTCTGTGAGATATCGGTGATATCTCGACGAATTATCGTTTTAACGCGATGCCAATCCATGCGATATTTCGCCCAGATATCGGCGATTTATCGCACGAACAAAGTGCGATATTCAATGAAAATCGTTTGCATTACTTTTGCACAAAACTGTAGTTTTCAAGAAAAATATAATTTAAGTGACTTTTTACTCATGAATGGAATGAAATGAATATAGCTGTGTGGAACAATATGCAAATTAGCGCTAGATCCCTCGGTCGATGGCGTTAACATTAATTTCTGCATGAAATGAATGTTAATTTATGCATCACATTATTCATGAGGTTAAGCCCGCGATATGCAATGGTCACTTGCCTTACCAGCTTTTTCCCAAGGACTTTTTTCAGTTTTATAGTTTTCCATTTGAGCGCATAGCACAATTTCTACGTGAGATAAATACAAGCTCTCGGATAAAGCCCTTTGCTGCAAAATTCCCCAGAGGAGTCCACGCATTTTAGAAATTATGACACCTTTTGAATTATTAATTTTTATTTGAAAATTATTTTTCCTAAATAGCTCGTGCACTTTTCAAGATTTTAAATCTTAGGAAAAGTACTTAACTTCAATTTAGTCAAATAAAAACAAAATTGATTTTTTTCACTCTCGAAGGTGGGAAGTATCCTTAAGCAGACAATTTTTCAGGCTCCAAGGGTGTCTGCTTATTGGAAGGTTTGACTGTACATGTATGGATAAGATGTTGTGCACACCCTGATTGACCCTGTTACAATGATTGTTTGTCTGAAGTATTGTGGTCAAACTGTGTGGCAAGAGTTGGCATACAGCTATACAAACATCTGTAAATGCTGCAACTTGTGATTGCATCATTTGAAACAGGTTTCAAGCCATTTCCTTTCACAGCATGATAAGTACAATACAATACAATATTTTATTACTCTCCCCAAGGGGCTTTTCAGAGTTAATTTACAATTTACTTGACTTAAATAACCTATAGATCGTTTTCACTCACGTGACCAAATCCTTGACTACGGTTACTACGCCGCCATATTGGTGTACCAAATTTGTAAACAAAGCGACCGCGGCCTTTGAATGTGAGTCATATTTTGTGTCTGATCGTGGGCTGTGGCAATAAAAGCGGACGAAATAATTATATAAAGGATTGTACTTTGCAAGAGTGCCTTCGATAGTTATAAATAAAGGGGAAAAAGCCAGATAATCATCCGAAGAGAGAAGATCGCGGTGGATTTCGGCGATTTACAGGTATCGATCGATGCCTCGCGGATACAATTTTTGAAAACGATCGCATATGTGAAAAAGCATTTCGTTTCTGGACGGGCAGCCAAAAACTTGGGATAAATTCAACGTTGACTGGGTGCTAACTTAGTATTTAGGGCATAACAAGAAGGCAGATCGAGAATAAGCGGCAAAAAGAAGCGAGAGGGCGAGGGAACGCGAACTCACAAAGAAGCCTGCGTTTGCTGAAATAACTCGAGGCAGAGAGAGAGAAGCGAAGAGGCAAGAATTTTATGCAGCAAATTTCAAATTTAGCCGAAGTAAAGTTTATATCTCGGAAGTTATAATCCACGAGCATTTAACTTGCATGTTTATATGACAGTTTACCATTTAGCTTTGTCCACGCTTCTATGTAGAACTGAAAGAACACTAGCTACATGCGAACAAGATTCTGCTAGCCCGGCCTTGCAACCTAGGCAATGAGCAGACAAAACTGTTCCTTCTTTTCCCGTGATAATCCAAATCGGGATCAAAGAGTTGTTCATATGCTGTGAATGTCTTACCTTCGCTAAAACAACAAACTTGTCTGCGATACATATAATGTACATTGTTATGTGGCCTTTTACGCTAGTAATGAATCCAGATACTATTTGATTATATAACCTTCGAGGCTTCGGAAAGCTTTAAACTGCTGCTGGGTGTAAAAGCTAGTCTCCAACACCATAGAACAAAAGATCTGTTGATTCCACAGGAGGCAAGCAGTCCGGCTCAAAATGCTTACCCTCTATCATCACGGGATCGATTCCAATTGCCGATAATTTCTCCAAATAACGCTGTTTTATTCACGGTTCCAACTTCTTGACATATTCAGAAATAGGAAAAGAAAGAATCACATCGAGATTTTCCCCAGACTTAGCTTCACTTGCTGAATTATCCATTTCTAAAGGCTACAATATGTAGAGATGACTTGTATTTGCATGCTATTATGCTATTACGCAATCAAAAGTGGTACACCAATATGGCGACCGGAAATGATGTGACGTCACGTGAAAACGATCTATAATTTACAATAAAACTACATCTCATAACTGATCATCTAAAAACTTATATGTCATTATCATCATCATTTATTAATTAATCTACAAGACTATCATATGCATATAAATCAAAAGTGCCTCAGTGATGATATCTGTTTGGTTTTTATCAGGGGAAATGCAGACAATGACATCAACAAAGATTGCCCCATTACTCCTGACCTATTTTTTATAATGAGCAATAATTTAGTCACTGCATCTTAATACACAGGATCCAAATCAGCTTATCCGTGGAAGTGCCCTGCGGGTGTTGTCAGGCATCAGAGTTCCTGTCATTGCACCAATCATGATGCTAGCAATAAAAGAGGTAAGCACTACATGTATACTACACTGTAATATCAATACTATTCCTGCTTTAGGTGCCACTTAGAGGACAATATGGAATATAAGCAATTACAATAGATGAAAGAATATGAACTGTCTGAGCTACCCAGCAAAACCTTCCACTTTTCGGTGTGACTGTAGTTGTCTGGATCACCTGATCTTTTAACCAATCTGGTTTCCATGTTACAACCTGCAGATAATCCAGATTAGTATATACGAACTTGGCCAGTGGCCTTGGCGTTTTAAGCAATCTGATTGGTCCACTATCTCGGGATTTTGACGATTTCAAGGAGAAAATTATTCCTTTTTCCGTTTTTACTGATGGACCAAAAGCGACGAGTTCTATTTTCTCGTATTTTACAAGTTATGTCCGTTACTATTGCCTGACAAACTGATGTTGAAGCTGCAAGAGCCGTTATAAACTGGACAAGATGGTCAAGATGATGCTAACCAAAGATGTTTTCGTAAATATTCCAGTTCAGTTATTTCTCACATGTGACTGATCCACCATCTGATGTTACTGCTGTTAATTTACTGGAGGGGAGAAGCAGTAAAGTTTTGAGAAGCCACAGCACTTTGGACAGTTCTTGATACGGCAACCAAAATATTTTCTAGCGTAGTGAGACCGAGAGAAGTCGATCCGAATACAAAACTAAATCGTTGGTAGGATTGAAATAATTACAGGGACTTTTGAAAGACACTGCTGTATTCAGGATTCAGTTAGTTGGACTGAACATGGTTTGGAACCACTTCAAGGACTTATCTGTTCGAATTTGTTTTTTAAACTTAGCGTTGTCGCATACTTACTCTAGCTATTTGCTCGATAGTAAGCTTAAACAAAACATTTTGTACGACATTTTTGGCGATTTTATTTAGTGGCACGACTAGAATTGCTACTAATGAACAACTCTAAATATCTTCAGGTATTTTTGATAACACAGTGACTTGCAGCGGCTTCGTTTATGGAAGTAATTTCTGCTTTGATCAAAGAACAAAACGCACGGCCGTTTTGTTTTGCAAAGACTATTCACTTCCGAGCTAGCCAATCAGAATGCGCGAAAAGCACTATTCACTGGTTTGGTATATACTAATCAACACTATCCACCTCCTAGGAGGTGAATAGTGCCAGAAATTCTGGGAAACCTTTTGGCAGAGAAGTTACTGAAAAGAAAAATTAAAATGGCGGACCTAAATTATCGTTCGACTTGTGCCATCAAGAGGCTAGAAGAAAAAGAGACATTAAAGAGTTACCAACAGGAAGTCACCAATCGTCTCTCTGCAGACTGTGCCAGCATATCAGTGGAGGAAGAGTGACAGAACATCAGATATAGTATCCTTCAGGCTGCATCAACTACCATTGGAAGAAGGAAAACATCCAAGAAAGAATGGATAAGCAGTGAAACTTACTCAGAGGCACTTCTTGAAAGGTGGCAAAATTAAGGAGGGACTCCACTGGCACAAGACTCAGTACAGAAAAATGCAGACAGATAGATGCTCAAGCACGGAGAAGTGCTAGGAATGACAAACAAAGATGGTATGACAACTGTGCAAATGAGCTTGAGGATGCATCCAAAATGAACAACCAACGACGTGTGTTCCAACTTACAAAGAAAATGGCTGGAAAATCTCTACCACAACCCATATCCATGAAGGACAAGGAAGGGAATACCATCACTGATGTAGACAAGGTTAAAGACAGATGGAGGAAGCATTCCAAGAACTGCTAAACAGGTCACCCCCCACCAGAAGATTCCTCCCAAATCGATATAGACCTAAGTTTACCAACAATTAACAGAGGTAACAAAGGCCATCACCCAACTGAAGAACAATAAGGCTGCAGGCATAGACAACATCAGTGCAGAATTATTGAAAGCTGGTGGTCCCACTCTTGTGCTCAGGTTGCACTCGCTGATGGTGAGGATCTGGAATGAGGAAGTAATACCCGATGAAGTGAACTTGTAATGTGCTGTTCAAGAAGGGAGACAGGAAGTCCAAGTGTAAGAACTATAGAGGCATCTCACTACTGTCTGTAGCAGGAAAGGCCTATGCCTGGATCATCCTCCAAAGGATGCAGAAAAGTGTGGATGCAAGGCTACGAGAGAACCAAGCTGGCTTCATAAGTGGAAGGGGATGTGTGGACCAGATTTTTGCCCTTAAGATCTTGTTACAGAAATGTCTGGAGCACCAGATCCCAGGAGAGGTCACCTTTGTGGGCTTCAAACCTGCCTTTGACAATATCCACAGACCATGCTCGTGGAACATCTTGAGGGAATACTGCATTGCAGATGAGATCATCCAGCTGATAAAGAAAACCTATGCGAGATCCATCACAAGGGTCAGAGTTGGGACTGAGATTACAGACTGGTTCTGTGTGGAAACAGGTGTCAGACAGGGGTGTGTATGATCCCCATTGCTTTCCGGAGTCCTCATCGACCGGGTACTCCACAAGGAATGTTGCTTCAACTGAGAGTTAGAACACTAATGGGGATTGAAGAAGTATGGAAACTATCTGACTTAGACTTTGCTGATGATGTGGCTCTGCTGGGGAAGACCTGGAAAGCTAGGATAAGTCTCTCAACAAAGATGCGAATATACAGTGCAGTAGTCATACCAATCCTGTTCAACAACCAAACGCCAAGAGCAGCGTTTGGATGGATTTGACTCAAGGTGGCTTAGGATCATATGTAACATCAGGTGGTGGCAGAAGGTTCGCAACAGCCACATAAGGGAAATGACAAACCAACCCTATGCATCTACATTATTGAGAAAGAATCACCTGTGGCGGTTTGGTCATCTGATGCAAATGGGTCATCAGCGGCTTCCACAACGACTGTACCAATGGAACCCCACAATTATTGGGGGCAAGAGAAGGCAGGGAGGTCAGAGGCAAAGATGGAGTGAAACCTGCAGCAGGGAACTTTCACTGATAGGGCTGACTATGCAGGATGCTGTGGTAGCTGCAAAGGAGAGAGGAGTGGAGAGTGACTGTCACAGCACTGATGTGACAAAGTCACTACCAGTACACAGAGGGGTCAGTTTTAAAGCTGTTCGTAGAAATGTCATACTCTGCAACTATATCATGCTAATTGAGTTGAGTTCATTCATTCGGAAGTCCTGCTGATTAAGTGCTCTCTGGTTGCTGTCTGTTGTAAATTCCACTCCTGCATCAACTGCCATTCACTAAATTCCTAGTACTAGCCAGGCAGCTATTCTTGAGCAAATTTCAGTTGAAACTTCAATTTGTCTTCCCAATCCAGCAATACACATTTGAAATCTAGCAACTCTTTTATTTCCACTTGAAGTAAAGACTTTAACGAAACTGTCAAACTGCCCACAGGTTTGTTTCAAAGTTTGGACAGCATTATGGAGCATTATCTGTCAGTAATTCATTGCAAACTGATTAGAGCGGTTTTCATTTGAGTGTCGTAAAACCAAAATCAAAACCATGATTGGTTTTGGTTTAGCATCTGATTGGTTGAGCAGGTGGTGCAAGTTTTTTAAACCAATCACAGAACGTAGTAAAGCAAAACCAATTTCGGATTACTTTCGATACTCAATTGAAAATCGCTCTAAATAAACTGTAATTACTTTGAGCAACGATCCGATCGAGAGTCAACACATGTGCAGTGCATGAGTATGTATCTTTGAATTGGAATGGCCTGACACAAGTTCATGGTGATTGTCACACTTTGAGCGTCACACTCTTGTTGATGGTGTTTTGAATAAAACTTGACGTGCCTTTTTTGCCAGAGTTTGGCTGGAGGTCGCCTCATTGGTATATACTAAAACAATAATTATTATTCGCCTCAGGCTCAGTGAATATTGGTGAATATTTACCTCGACTTCGTCTCAGTAATATATTCAATCATCAATATTCATTTCGCCTTAAGCGCTATTGTTAATTATTTGGATTTTCATGCTTGATGGAACAAAAATTTGAAAAAGGGTAATCCACACTAGAAACTATCTGAATCATGTTTCAGATGGTTCCTTCCAAACTAATGGATCCTAGAAGTTGTTACATGTACATGGAATGAATCATGCAAAATCATACATCGCCTTACATGGATCATTCAGATTACAATCTAAGATTAGGTTAGGTATAATAATTATAAAGCAGATGGAAATTGAAGTATCCATTGCAAAGTCTGAAGTTAAATTGACTAAATGGAACACTTCTTAATTTATGTGGTTATTATTAATTTTATAGGGTGTTGCTGACATGTCACCTTATGTACGTAAAACTGCTGCTCATGCTATTCCTAAGCTTTACAGGTACACCACTCTTGATATAACTTGTTAATGTCACTCTACAGTCATGTGAATTACAGTATCTACTCAGGGGTGTTTCTTTCTTGATTGAGCGGTCCGGGTTCAAGCTTTGGCCTGGGTCATTTTTAGTGCAGAGTGCACAAAGTGCAATCTGAAGTATTGGTATGAGTTGGGAGATCAGATTCACTAAGTATCTATGGTGTTAACTAATCGATAATCACAGTACCGCTCAAAAGTAAGTTACCACCTATGCGCGAGACGCGTCTCGTTTCTCGCGAGACGAGTCTCGTTTCTCGCAAGACGCGTCTCGTTTCTCGCGAGAGGCCGTCAGAAAACTGTAAGTACACAGTAATGCGTTGTGTCAGTGACTGAAGATAAGCGTTCGCATCGAAGACCATCGAAGGTTTGATGTGCGTATGACATTGAAGGGCTTGATTTATACGTATCGTATCGATCGAAGGTTTGATTTATTGCGTACATGTATTTTATCGGAGGCTTGATTTATTGCGTATCTTATCGAAGGCTTGATTCCTTGCGTATCCTATCGAACGGCTTGATTCTTTGCGTATCGATCAAAGGTTTGATTTGATTTGCGTATCTTATCGAAGGTTCAAGTTGCGTATCTTGTCAAAGGCTTGATTCATTGCGTATCTTATCGAACGCTTGATTCTTTGCGTAGATGTAGATTCATTGCGTATCTTTAAATCAAACTCTTGATTCTTTGCTTATCTTTAATAGCGAATTATTTGTGTATCGATAGAAGTTTGATTCATTACGTATCTTATCGAATGCTTGATTCTTTGCGTATCGATCGAAGGTTCGATTTATTGCGTATCTTATCGAAGGCTTGATTCTTTGCGTATCTTATCGAACGCTTGATTCTTTGCGTATCGATCAAAGGTTTGATTTATCGCATATCTTATCGAAGGCTTGATTTATCACGTATCGTATCAAAGGTTTTATTTGTGTATCGTATCTAAGGTTTTATTTGTGTATCTTATCGATGGCGGCGGAAAGCCGACATTTTGGCATTTTGTTTGTTTTGGTCGATTGATTTCTGACTCCTGAATTTACACAGTGACAGCAAATTCTCGAAGACTTGTTTTATTGTGTATCGCATTTATATTGTGTATCTTATCAAGGCTTGATTTATTGTGCATCTCATCGAAGGCTGGAGTTTATGATCAGTTATGGTGTATCATATTCATTTTGTATCTTATTCTGTCACGTTGTTTGTCGTCTACTCGTCTGGCCGCAATGTAAATAAATACGTTCGCTTGAGAAATCGCAAGTAAAATAGAACTTGTTACGCATTTGAGCTGAAGTTTTCGATTATTCTGTGAATGAAAACAATACTATTCCATTCCAATCTACAGTATTTTAAAAAACAAAAAATAATTGTTGTAAAGCGACAGCCGGGTCGCCGAATCAAGCGGCAGCTTTTTCAGGCTTTTGAGATGACGCCACTCGACTGTGTTTATTTGTCACGCTTCTCTACATGCATGTACTTTTCCCGTAAATAGCCTGATCGCAGGTTTCACTGCAATGAAAAGGAAGTATTTCAAACTTTAACTATTTCGCTGTTCATTTTCTATTCCTTGTTTCATTCCCTTCGTGTTTTGAAACTTTTATGTAGCTGTAGTTGAATAGGCGTTGCGTTTCGCATTTCGCTTCTCGTCGAGAATTCTTCGAACGAAAGAAATTAAACCATCAAGTGAGTTGTCTTCTCTTGGAGTATACTTTAAAGTATGTACTTATCGGTGAACTTTCCCCTGTACTGGCAACACATTAAACTTATAAATTGCACAAGAACTTGTTGATACATTTGGTTTGATTTCGGCAACTGATAGCTCTAGCGTCAGAGCGACTTCGATTTCTTACGCGTAATATATTCCATACTAGCCGGTTCTTTGTCTTGCTAATTACCTCATGCGGTGAAGATCTGTAGTGCATTACTAGTTAGTTGATTTTTTTTTTTTGCACGGACTGTATACAATTTACCTTACGAAAAATGTGAAACTAATTATTTTGTGCTGTCGGCTAGCTATTCGCGAATCCGTCCTCTTTTTTACCCTCCGATCACAAAAGTTAAGCCCTGTTCGTTGGGGTCAGAATTTGGATGGGTGGCCGCGTGAAAGCTTCTCCTTCTTTTTCCTTTTCTTTCATGCTAATACATTTTATTTATTTATTCAAATTTATTTCTTAGCTCAAAGAATGGAACAACAGGAAAAGAAAAGCAAATGAATTACATGTAGATGAGCATACATCATTTTAATCATTGTCTAATTATCGCACCACGCGAGAAGTTGTACAGGTCAAAGAAAAACAAAGCTTGCTTGAGTTCATCATATTTACGGCGCATAGCATAGTATTTTTGACAAAATTTGAGGTGTTTGGATAGCTGATGAAAGACTGTCTCGAGTGTTTGATATATATATTTATTATATTGTATCAATCTTCTCAATCAAAACAAAAACTAAGGAGTATAATGAAGAAATAAATTGTAAAAATCACTGAGACATCCAAACCACCGTCATACTAGACTCGATTTCCACCGGTCCGGTCTTCGTTCCTGCCTGAGCGTTTTGGCACCACAATGATGATTTAGATAAAATCCCAGATAAAATTTATCACACTTGTAACTCTACCGACTGTTTTGTGTATTGTATAGTACATGCATACGAACTTCCAAATGGGTCTCATCAGTTGCAGTGTGCGGTATTGTATTGGCTTTATAATAGTATCCCTGCCAACTCACACGCATTGTGCGTGTGTCACACGCCTGCGGATCGAAAACATCGATCACACGCATACAAGACAATTTCACACGCCTGGCTCACAATTCCGGACTACTTGTTCATTAACCATTAACGTGAAAAATTGGATTCAATTTCCACCCAAAATAGTCCAATGAACTTCGCTAAATGTCGCGTTTGAGTCCTAAATATAAACAAGCAAGATCGCGCCGAGATTTTTAGATTCGCACCGCGACATTCGGCAGCCTTCGGAACATCCTCGGAAATATTCGACAATGTTCGGAAGTCGTCGGAACATCTTCGTCAATGTTCGGAAGTCGTTGGAACATCTTCGGCAATGTTCGGAAGTCGTCGGAAATTTTTCGGAAATTCGGGTAATATGGATACGAAAATCACACGCATTTGACTTAGGAAAAGTTGGCAGGTATATAATAGCACAAACTTTCCATGATATATTTCCTTGGTACGGATCAAAAATCCATCATGTTGGTTGAATTACAAAGACTCACAGTCGATCTCTAAAGCCTGGTTTTTAGTATAACCCTCACTGCCATCAAAATCTACACAGAAACGACTAATCAAGAATTTCTCAAAGACTCTTTCTCATCCCCAGGGCTCCCCGGGGCCAGCTGGAAAATATATACTGGACTTGACTCTGGACTGCAGAGTAGACTGTTGACTAAGTTGCAAATTTTGATAACAAGTCTCAAACTTATAAATTAAAGACTCTGCACTAGTCGTTGAGACTCTGGGTCTTGTATTCTTGGGGAAGACACTTCACTTTCACAGTGTCTCGGGCTTTCTCCACCCAGGAGTATAAATGGGTACCAGCAAACTTTTGGGTAACCTGACAAAATGTGGAGGAGGGGGGAATAACCTACTATGGACTAGCATCCCATCCAGGAGAAGTTAGTAGCAATACTCCTAGCCGACTCATGTTACAGAAACTGGGATAAGCTATGGCAGTGTATGCTACTTTGGCCTGAATGGAGACTTTACCTTTTATTGTTGATCAATTTTTTATAGCTTGTTAAGTTACTTTGCAAGTGGGTTGCAATATCTGCTGGGAGTTTCTATTTTTCTTGCTTTTTAGCACAGAGTGGAACGAAGTGTAACTCTGGGGTATTGGAATGGTTTAGGGAGATGATCTTCACTATGTCTATATGTATGTATGGTGTAAACTAATCGATAATCAATCGATATTGATTAATCAAGCCGTGAATTGGTTCGAGTTTGCGGGAGTTTCGAGAAATCGGGAGTAAAATTATAGGGTTTGAGTGAAGCAAATGCAAGGGAAACGGCTTTTGGTTCGAGTTATCGGGAGGTTTGACAAACATAGGGTTCGAGAAATCGAAGTTTCACTGTATTTTACGCACTGACTGCACTGATTACAATCTTGTGGAATGTAAACAAACTTTAACGTGCGTGTTCGCGGACTTTTTTGCTGGTTTAAGTTTTATTTAAAGGTAAATTGCTTTTCGTGAAAGAAGAAATTATTCTTTTCTTTTAATCTTTCGGGTTCTATGAGTGAAATGGACTATGCATTGAAAACGTTTTTCGAAGAAAAGCTGCTTGTATTGTCAGCCTTCACTGCGTAATTTTAAATATGCAAATTCAGAAACTACCGTTGTCAAATTTCGCGTTAATTTCGATCATCCGAGTATCGCAAATCTCTCTTGTCTTGACAGGGAAAACTTCTAAAATAACGCATGTCTAAAGACACGGGGTTGGAAAACCAAGCAAAGTTTACTTTTTTTAAACATGAGTCATGTGGGGGAAAGTTTCCAATTTGATTGTGTCATGTAACATTCTGCCTGTCACGCATTGAACATTTGCAAGTCGTCTATTCATGCCCAGTGAATGAAAACTCTTTTATAGCTCTATGAACTAATAAGTTGAATAATTTCCTCGTAATATTTTTTCTGAAGAACTAGGTAGCTATTAAAGTTTCTTTTCTAACGGTGAGACATCCAGATGAGAGTGAGCTGGCGGCGTGAAGTCTTTGCGGTATACCTTTATAATGTCGAATTTCTTTTTTTCCAAGCGCGATGCTTTTAAAGGATTTTCTGTTTTCCGACGTGAAATTATTACTTCACAGGATTCTGTACTGTACCTTTGTTGACAAGCGGCAAGCAAATTCAAGGGTCGAGTTATCGGAGGTTCGGTAAAACTGAAGGTTCGAGAAATCGAAGTTCCATACGCACTGATTACAATCTTGTGGAATGTAAACAAACCGCTGACGAAACCTTTCGCGCACGTACATTCGCAGACTTTTTGTTGCTTGTTTAAGTTTTATTTAAAGGTAAATTGCTTTTCGTGAAAGAAGAAAGTATTCTTTTCTTTTAATCTTTCGGGTTCTATGAGTGAAATAGACTATGCATTGAAAATGGTTTTCGAAGGAAAGGTGCTTGTAGTTTGTCAGTCTTTGCAAGTCTATTCATGCCCAGTGAATGAAAACTCTTGTATAGCGCTCTGAACTAATAAGTGGAATAATTTCTTCGTAATATTTTTTCTGAAGAATCGAGAGTGAGCTGGCGGCGATATAAATGACTGTTTCCCGACGTGAAATTATTACTTCACTGGATTCTGTACCTTTGTTGACAAGTGGTAAACAAATAATTTCTGAATCGAGCCGTGAACATTCAGAACCGAGTGTTGATATTAAATCACGAAACAGAACCGATAAAAAAAACATTACTTTGAATCAGATAAAAAAACCATTCTGAACCGATCGACATCAAAACAATAATAAGACAGTGTGCGTGACCGGCGCTTGCGTTTTATTTTATTGCATCATACGTTACGGTACGCTAACTTTACTTTGGGGGAAAAGAGAAGCGTAGAACACACAGTTGTTGAAAATATTCGTATGTAATAAGTATTTGTTTGCTAGTCAGTAGTGTAGTTTTAAAGATAGGTGTTAACGTTCCACAAATAACTCAACCCTAGTTGAAATCCTCGGGTCTTTCAAGCTGAAGGAACACCGGAAATAGATAAGACCAAGAGATAAGTACTGGTCATTTCTGGTTTTAATATTTTGAGCAAATTTCAGCTAGTTTTTAAAGATGTTTGTCTTGATTGATCAACTTATATTAGGAATCCTAACCTCATCGGTATCTTGCACAAATAAAATCATATATTCCGTGAAAACAACACAACTTCCCCAGCTATATATGTACAGTTCAACCTCTCCTTACGGACACCTCTCTAATACGGACACCTCTCTATTACAGACAGTTTTCTTGGTCCCGGCAAAATGCCCATATATTCTCTATAAAGAAAACCTCTATAATACGGACCCTCTCTAATACGGACAATGGACACTAAATATCGACCCCAGAGAGCAAATTCATACAAATTTAACCTCCTTATTACGGACACTCCAGTGATAATAGTCCTATTCAATACAATTTCTTTGTGGTTACAGATCAAAGTTAATCAAGTGTCCCATTGCCCATAAAATAGAAGTAGCATTTGTTTTAATCAGCTGTTTATCGACATGCTATTGTCATTTGGTCCCATTTATCATCAAGATTTCTTATCGTCAGTGGAGCATTTCAAGTGACGTCATATTCATGACCTCTATAATACGGATACCTCTCTAATACGGACACTTTGCTCCGTCCCTTCGGTGTCCGTATTAGAGAAGTTCAACTGTATTGTTTAGGCACCAAATTTATAATCTCAAATTGACCATGTCGATTTCTGAGTGGCTGCTAAAAGCGTGAACGGACACTGAACTATAGCTTTAGCCCCAAAATGTATTTTTAATGTTCGTTTTTAACTCAGCATTTGCGCGCATGCGCGAAGGATGAGCTTTCGGGTTTGTGGGGAAAATTTGGCGTTTGTAAACTTTTCTTGGTAATTCCGCTGACCAGTGTATAAGGCCTGGGAAATCACAACGCTAAAAAATATTGCGGGCGCAATATTTGGTAGGCATTAGGGGTCAGGGGGGTCGGGGTTATAGCCGGCCCTCATTGCAAAAATAAAATGGCGGCTGGTTGTTTCTGTAAGGACGGTATTTCTCTCATCTTACACATTTAAAATATAGACCTTTTTGGAGATCCGATGCCAACAAACGGATACATTCTGTGCCCGGATTCTGCGATTCCTTTGTTCCTCGGTTTGAGAAATGCTACTGAAGGATTGAAATTATTTCTTTCACAAACGGAAATCTGTGGTTTCTATATCGAAGCACATTTGGACCCATGCCCGATCGATGAATCAAGGGGTTATACAACTTCAAAAACACCAGGAATAACAGAACGGTTCTACCAGGGCATAGTTTAGGCTCGACCGCCGAAAAAGATCCGGGAAATTGAAGCGTTCAACTGAACTCTGGCGTTTGGAGCCCTTCACTTCAAATGGATTTCAAGACTTAGGATCTAGGAAAGGGGGAAACTGACACCACAGGACGGTCGGTAATTGTTATGTCTACGGTATGTGTTATTTGCTTTATAACAAATATTTAACTTTTTAATTTAAACTTTTGTAATTTCGTATACAATTCGATCGATCGATCGATAGCTTTGAACCGAAAACAAATAAAGTGTTTATTTGAATCAAAATTTGGCTGCAAAGCCTTTTTGCCTGTTATTGTAGCTTATTGTGTTGACCTTAAAGTTTGTTCATAGTTTCCAATTACATTGCTGAGCTGGCTCACAAGAGCCTTTGATTCCTTGTTGCAACATTCAAACGTCTTGTAAAATGATATATTTTACGCACTGATTACAATCTTGTGGAAAATGAACAAACAGCAGACGAAACCTTTCATGCGTGTGTTTGCTAGGTTTAAGTTTTAAATTGCTTTTCGTGAAAGAAGAAAGTATTATTTTCTTTAAATCTTTCGGGTTTCCTGGGCCTTTAACCCCCCACCTCTCTGGAACAATTCCCTCCGTGATGGGGGTATGTTTATTTGCTGGAACCACACATTCAGGGTTTGTACTCTCACCACCACTTTAGGTTAGGACAGTGGAATGTTAAGCCCCGGTCAAACGGCGCATGATAGTCGATGATAGTTTAACTCACCTATAAACTATCATGAGCTATCATGCGCCGCGTGGTCAAATGGGAAAAACTATCATCGACTATCATGGAGAATTTGAACATGTTCAAAGTGAATGATAGTCGATGCTAGTGCATGATAGTTGGTGGTCAAACGGGAGCGCGAGCTTCACTATCATGATCATGGACATCGACTATGATAGTCGATGTCCATGATCATGTGCCGTTTGACCAGGGCTTTCGGGCAGACGTCACTCTGTGCTGCCCTTTGGGACTCTGAGTTACAGGTATTAATTAAAATCAATGTGAACTTATTCAATAATTTAAATTAGTATATACCAAGTTAGCGACCTTGGCATTTGAAGCAACCTGATTGGTCTGCTATATGGTGGAATATTAACCAATTTCCGCAGGTCTCGTGAATAATGCTTGGAATTCTGGGAAACCTTTCAGCAGAGTTACAGTTAACAATGAATTATTTGTATGTTTTGTTTTAGTTTGGATCCTGAGCAGAAAGATTATCTCATTGAAGTTATAGAGAAACTCCTGAAGGACAAGACAACGGTATGAAATTCTTAAAAACAGAAGGAGTACAGCACTTACAGTATTTCTAGTTTATACATATAACCAATATAAACTAGAGACTTCAGATGGCCGTAGAACATCATTATATGTACATAGGAAAATTTGTCTGACATTTTCTTGTGACTCGTTACCTATTTTTTAGTTGGTGTGAATGAGGTTTCAGTTAGATCAGGTTAGGGGCGGACCATTAGATATCCCGGGAGGGGGGGTAAAAAAATTCCAGTGCATGATATTTTTTTCCAGCCTGAGTTGTCTGCAGGATTTTTGTTTTAGGAGAGCAAGCTTTGCACAATTTTTTTTTTCACAGATGTTCTTTATACATATGTTCCAGTTTGCTTGCAGGAATTTTTTTTGATGGTCAGCTGCTTGCAGGATATTTTTTTTAGACAATTTTCCTTTGCAGGAATTTTTTTTGGTAATTGTCACCCCCCCTCCCGAGATATCTAATGATCCGCCCCTTACAGCCTTGCCTTAATGCAAAAATTATACAAAGATGTCACAGTCAAGCAAAAACTACACGTACATGTAGGGTCTGTATTAACTCCGGGACGAAGTCCTGGATATACCAATCAAAAGACACTGCAATTTCTCAGAAAGATTGCAGGTTGAAATTCTCATAGAATTTACCTCCAGGATTTGATCCTTGATAATGCTAGAAAGTGACGAGATGACATTAATGCACATTGTAACCATTCCCTCCTTATCTTCTCTTCCTCACCTCTATCATCAACACGAAGAGTTGAAAAATCAAACATTTTTTAGGAACCAGTTGGTAAAACCGCTAGTACATGTAAATCCTTCCCCTTGAAAAGATGGCGCAATGCTGTTTGTTGCTCAGCCTTCAATGCAAAATTGAAGCCCTTATCTTCAAGGGTTGACAGCACTTTTGTGCAAGCACAATTCAAACAGATTGTCTGCCATAACAAACAACACCTGTTGTTTTTCTTCCAAAAATAAAACGGCAATATGACACCCCAGATGCCTATTTCTGGCCGTTATCTTGACAGTTTACTGCCCAACTGTCTAAAACGTAGTGTGCAACACAGCAACTAACATCCTATAGAACAACTTTGAGGCAGGTTAGTTCAATTTTTCTTTGGGCATGTGTACAAATCAAAATTTTGACATAGTTTTTGAATGAGAAAAACACACCAGACCACTTTCTTCTGTCGTTCTTTTGTCCTTTCAAACGCCTAAATGCTGGGGAAAGCGACATTTTTTAACAAAGAGTGTCAATGGTATGGAAGGTCATGTTTTTCTTCGATTTTGGAGGAAAAATTCCAAGTTATTTTGTGTGTATCTCTGGCCCAATTCATCGTTTCATGCTCATTTAGGCATGTTTTGTAAGAAAAATGAGGATGTCACAAGTGGTACAATCTGTGGTCTCCTCTTGGCCGTTTTTGGCCGTTTTAGGTGTCAATGGGTTTAGTGACATATTAATCACCCAAAGCGGCAAATTATTCCCTTGGGGCACTCTCAGTCAATGGGAATTTTAGTTTCTCTCAGAGCATGTAAAAATGATTTTGTAAGCCTTTTGGGCAGGTACTCTTTCTCTCCTTCCTTGTGCATCTCTTCTCACACGCACCACTAAAAAATTGTGCTCTTCTCCACTCAGCGCCTGCTACGTAGGCTATTTAACAATTTATTACAGTGTAGACGGCAAGCTCAAGGTTTCTATCGGCTGATAGTTGGCGAGGGGCAAAGCCCCAAGTCAACTAGCAAAAGTCGATAGAAACCGAGAGCGAGCCGTCTAATTGTTTTTAGCATAACCCAGTGGCTGATCTATTAAATATGGAATATCAATAAAACTTATTTATTGACGGTTTTGTTTAACACATTCATTTGACACCTAAACCGGCCACAACCAGCCAAGTCGAGACCACAGACTTGTACCACTTGCGACGTCATCACTATTCACGCCACAGGATGTCTTTGATATTCAACTGATAGAGTAGGAAAAAGTCTAACAAAGCATGCCTATCCGAGCACGAAACGTTGAATTGGGCCAGAGATACATGTACACACAAAACAACTTGGAATTTTTCCTCCAAAATCACCAAAAAACGTGACCTTCCCTACCATTGACACTCTTTGTTGAAATAGTTCACTTTCACCAATGTTTAGGTGGAAACTTTTCCAACGTGAACAAAGGCGGTTGAAAGGCCAACAAAACCACAAAATAAAATGAGAGAAAAAGGAGAGAAAGAACGGCCAAAAAAAAAGAAACAAAAAGCCTGAAGTGTAGTGAGTTTTTCAGATTTTTTATTTATTTCTGCGCATGCCCAAGGAAAATATTGAGTTCATTGCTTCTAAGTAGAAGGGGATGTTAGTTTCTTTGTTGCAGACTAAGTTTTAGACAGTTGGACAGTAAAAGGTCGTGATAACGGCCAGAAATAGGCATCTGTGATGTTAGATTGCCGTTTTTTGGAAAAAGCCCAGGTGTCAATGGGTTAATATTTTTTGCCTGTAATGCACGAAAATTGTGCACACGCTCCGAGAGCCGTCTATCGATCGATAGTAGGTGCCTGTGTAGCCAATCAGATTGCGAGTCTGCCAATAGTCAGCCACTGGGTTATGCTAATTAACAATTATTAGCCGAAGGCGAAGTGAATATTGGTGAATATCAAGAACTACAAAATTATGAGCTAAAACATGAAAAACAACACACACAAGTGCTCGCCATATTACCGTAGCGTTGAAACACACAAAAACCTTTGTTTACAAGTTTTAAATGCGTTAAAATCATTTCTTGAAAAGGTTTTCCGTCCAACTGTCTTGGTAGTCATTTACCTAAATTCTGAATGCTTTGATTATACTGAACTTGGAGTGATATCTTTAGAACAAACAAAACTTTCATTCAAACACAAGTCGCCACGCCTTGAAATCCTATATTTACAGTTGTACCACCTAGCGCAGTAAATATTCTCATAATCACCTCTAAAAATAATACTACCATAAACACCGGCGTATAAGCCGCACTCGCAGATAAGCTGCACCCCGAGTTTAGAAGCTCAAATGTTGGAAAAAAACTAACTTTGCTTCAAGCTATCAATTATTGTATCGACGAGTGTTAAAAGTTGGTATCAATCATTTGTGTCGATTGTGTTTTAATAGTTTTTTTTTACATGTAACTTCAACTTTGTTATTATGCGAAGGGCATGACTACCTACTTAGGCACATGATTGTCTCTCCAATCTCCATGGACGTTTTTTGTCATCATCATTTTGTTCATTCAAGTTAGTTTTTTGAGTGAAGTTTCTGTGTCAACACAAAAGCATGCTTCATTGCATCAAGAGCTTAGTAACCAGGCATTTCATCTGTACAGGCCTTGCCATGTCAGGCTCAGGGCGAGGAAAATAAATATTATGGTTTACAGTGTTCGTTCGCTGCCAAATGGAGACGTTTGAGTTCTCTTCAGCTGTTTGTGGTTATCACATCTTCAAGGATGTCTGGAAAGGGAGAACTTTTGAGAACAAGTTCGACAAATTTGCCATCATAAGTCCTCGGCAACACTGCAAACAACCAGTCTCGCTCTCTTATAACTTAATTTGTTTTTTTGTAGTAAGCTTATTGTTTTATTGTAAAAAGTGTTAATTGGGGAAAATTTACAGAACCTTTGATAGATGTTCTCGCAGATAAGCCGCACCCTCGATTTGGAATGAAATTTCTGGGGGAAAGGTGCGCCTTATACACCAGTGTCTACGGTAATTGCGGTTAGAACTGACTGATAAATTAATAAAACTGGATTGAAATGAATAGGCCAATTTCAATATAATTATTAAAATTCTAACTTGGCTCCAAGGCTTAGGGGAATAAAACAAAGGAAATCACATTGAGGTTGAGGGATGAATAAATAACTTCTTTTGTTTTATTCTCCTAAGCCTCGGAGCCAATTTAGAATTTTAATCATTGAAATTAGCCTATTGAATTGAATAGATTTGGTCACCTCTTTAATTCCAAATCAGTGTACATTTAAATCCCCTTACACTTACTACATGTACAGTGGAACCCGATTTAACGAAGTGCCAGGGGCTGGAAAAATTGGTTCGTTAAATAAGGGTTTCGTTAAATCGAGAACCACGATATAACGAATTTGTTAACTTCGTTAAAAATAAAAAAAATAAAAAAATTTGTTAAATCGGGGTATAGTTAATAGTTAATTTGCTGTAATGTTAACTGATTAAAGCTTTTGCTATTGCTAGTGCTATTTTTAGCAACATGTATGACTGTAATGGACTGCTGACACTTTCTTAGAGAATTAAAAGATGTTACTGTAGTCGATTATTCATCTCCTCTGACGTGAATGACATTTATTCGTTATATCGGGGTAGATTTTACATTCGGGCTTCTAGATTGTGTTTGTTATATCGGGTATTTTGTTAAATCGGGGTTCTTTTCCATACATTAGGGACTTTAAGCACCGACGACGGCGATGGCAACGGCGACGGCGACGGGAGATGCCCAAAATGGATTGGAACGAGAACAGCGTTTTATCGGGAATTTGAAAACATTAAGCACTGCACGGACCGGAACTACGACCGGGCAGTTGGAGTTGTTGTTTTCCTTAGTTTTAGATTTTCTTTGGTATACCTTCCTTAAAAGAGGTTCGTGATTTATTGCGGAATATTCAATAAGTCAAACAGCCTTGATCTTCCGTATGCTTCTTATGAAAGATTTTACTTGGACGATCGGGAGGAAGATGTCCCGAACCATTTTTCCATCTCCTTATTTTTAATACACAAACAAAATAGTTAAATTAACTGAAATTAAATTCAAGGTGAAACGAAACATTTATTTCAGTCAAAGAAAAACATTACAATAATTTATTAACCGGGCGTGGGCCTAGGGCCCAGCCCGGTTAGTAAAATAGCTTCTGTTTTTTTTTTGTCGTGATTCACCTTATACCTCTACTCCGCCAAAGTGCTAGGAGGGGAGCTAGGAGAGAGTATGAAATATATATTTGCCTTGTGAAAGTTTTTCTCGGGGAGGAACGAAGACCACACTCGAGAGAGCGGCGGAAATTGAGTCTATGTGAAAGTTGGCCTGGTCCACATAAATAATAATTTAGGACCGCGTAAACACATCGGAGCAGCGTACAGATTTCGCAACGTCGGTGAGTTTGACTCGTCAAAATATTACATCATTGTACTCACTACTGGGTGGACACACTAGGAGCGCCATTAGATAAAATTTTATATCAAGTTACGTTACATTTCGCAATGGTCATCGTTTGCCTAAATGACATTTTATGAATATTCTGCTGTTTGTTTTGTGTGAAATACATTTCTTTTCCGTAAAGGAAAACAGAAACTTGCTGAGATGAGCATATTTAAAAACAGAAACTTGTTGAGACAAGCAGATTTATAATTGGACTATTACGTCATAGAGTCACGTCGAATCGTGACTTGAAGAGATCATCTGTGAGTTGCGTACGTACATCTCATACACTAGGAGCGCCATTAGATCAAATTTTTTATCAACCTACGTTACATTTTGCCAGGGTCATCGTTTGCCTAAATGACACTTTATGAATATTGTCCTGTTTGTTTTGTGTGAAATACACTTCTTTTCCATAAAGGAAAACAGAAACTTGCTGAGACTGGCAGATTTATAAAAACAGAAACTTGCCGAGACGCGCAGATTTATATTTGGATGATTACATCATGGGGTCACAGGTCACGTCTAACCGTGACTTGAAGAGATTTCGCAGCGACTGTGATAAACCAGGAGCGCCATTAGATCAAATTTCATATCAAGCCATAACTTTATTTGGCCCTATTTGAAATATGACGAATACTGTGCTCTTTATTAAGTGTGAAATCCATTTCTTTATCGTATCGTTTCAGCTTTTCATTTCGTTACACAGGGAAGATTTATAAATAGCCATTACGTCATTGATGGTGCAACAATTGGTTGCGAAATGTCTACAAGGGATGGTGCAACAATGTGTAAAAGTTGGACTGGTCCAAATAAATAATAATTTAGTAAGCAGAGCGCTCGTAAATCAAATATCGTATAATGGTATTAAGCTACTTTTGACGTTACATTTCGCCAGGATCGTCATTTGCCTAAATAGCATTTTATGAATACTCGACTGCTGTTTGTTTTGCGTGAAATACATTTCTTTTCCGTGTACATTCTAAGAAAAACAGAAACTTGCTGAGATTCGCAGATTTCTACAAAACAAAAACTTGCTGAGACCCGCAGATTTATAAATAAGGACGAGCACTTCATGGGGTCACAAAGGGTCATGTCTAACCGTGACTTGAAAAGATTTCGCAATGTCTGTGATAAACCATGAGCGCCATTAGATCAAATTTCATATCAAGCTATTACTGTTGTTGATTTGACCAGGAGATAATCATTGGCCTATTTGAAATACATTACTTTTTCGTGTTGTTGCTGCATGTCATAACAACCACTATGTCGCTACGTTACAAGATCACATTTTGAGTCATGCAATTTGTCGAACACCGAACGGTGCAACATGGAACGTCTGCCAACGATTCGTACCTATGTTGTCGTGTTTTTCCTCCTATTCAACTCTGGCTTTATATTGTGGAATTATCTTTAATCCATCTTGAAATACTTCTCAGGGACAAGAAAATTGACTGTTAAGGCACTATACGCAAACGTCAGAAACTGGCGTGACTGATAGATTTCAAGCAAGAAAGCAGATAAACTGAAAAAAGCCCGGTTATATTTTCTTCGAAAATTATTGTTTTACGTGATTCACCCCGTACCCCCATTCCGCCAAAGCGCTAGTAGGAGAGCTAGGGGAGAGTATAAATATATATTCGCCTTGTGAAAGATTTTCTCGGAGAAGAACGAAGCCCGGACTCGAGAGAGCGGCGGAAATCGAGCCTATGTGAAAGTTGGACTGGTCCAAATAAATATTAATTTAGGACCGCGTAAACACATCGGAGCGGCCTACAGATTTCGCAACGTCGGTGAGTTTGACTCGTCAAAATATTAAATCATTGTACCCACTACTGGGTGGGCACACTAGGTGCTCCATTAGATCAAATTTTTTATCAAGGCTACGTTACATTTCGCCAGGGTCATGAAATATTGTCCTGTTTGTTTTGTGTGAAATACATTTCTTTTCCGTAAAGGAAAACAGAAACTTGCTCCGACTCGCATATTTATGTAAACAGAAACTTGCTGAGACGTGCAGATTTATATTTGGACGATTACATCATGGGGTCACGTCGAATCATGACTTGAGATTGTCTGTGAGTTGCGTACGTACATCACATACACTAGAAGCGCCATTAGATCAAATTTTTTATCAAGCTACGTTACATTTCGCCAGACTCATGAATATTGTCCTGTTTGTTTTGTCTGAAATACATTTCTTTCCGTAAAGGAAAACAGAAACTTGCTCAGACTCGCAGATTTATGTATTCAGAAACTTGCTGAGACGTGCAGATTTATATTTGGACGATTACGTCATAGGGTCATGTCGAATCGTGACTTGACTTGTCTGTGAGTTGCGTACGTACATCACATACATTGGAAGCGACATTAGATCAATTTTTTTTTTATCAAGCTACGTTACATTTCGTTCGCCAGGGTCATCCTTTGCCTAAATGATATTTTATGAATATTGTCCTGTTAAATAATAGTCATTTTGTGTGTGTGAAATACATATCTTTTCCGTATATTTTCTGAGAAAAACAGAAAATTGCTGAGAAATGCAGATTTATAAATAATGACGATTACGTCATGGGGTCACATAAGTCAGTCTAACCGTGACTTGAAGAGATTTCGCAACGTCTGTGATAAACCAGGGTCGCCGTTAGGTCAAATTTCATATCAAGCTATTACTTTTGATTTGAACATGAATACTCTGCTGTTTATTTAGTGTGAAATACATTACTTTTTCATGTTGGTGCAGCATTTCACTTCCTTGTACGCAGAAGATTTATAAATAACAACCATTACGTCACAATATCACATTTTGACTCACGCAATTTGTCGAACTGTGACTAGAATAGCTGCGAATGATGATGGTGCAACGCGGAACGTCTGCGATTGATGGTTCAACAACGATTCGTACTTATGTTGTCGTGTTTTTTCCTCTTATTCAACTCTGGCTTTATATTGAGGAATGATCTTCAAAGACTGCTCAGAGGCAAGAAAATTAACAGTAGGCACTATACGCAAACATCAGACTTCAGCGTGACCGCCATGATTAATCTGATAGATTTTAAGCAAGAAAGCAGGTAAAACTGCTTTCTTGCTTGTTAAAAAAAGCCTGGTTATATTTTCTTCGAAAATTCTTGTTGTAATTATTACAAGCTACTGTACAACCAAAAAAGGATCAGTGCAAACTAGATATGTTTCTGTTGTGATCGCTATTTTTGCCATCAGGATAAATCTTGCTCTCTCACGGCTTCCTTTTTGTTCTTGAACTATTCGGATTTCACGAACCAGATGTACGTCCAAAACATTAGAGAGCTCCTGTGGGGGAAAACGGCAGTGAAAAGTGGCATTATGGCAGCATAAACATACATTTTAGCACGACTAGCTACAACTAATTTAATCTTGTCGGTCAAATTAAAAACACCGACTGATAAAGAAGCTTCTCTGGCATCAATGAAACCGAACAACAATTTCACTAAACTAAATACTAAACTTAACTTTAACTATAGTGCTGGTTTAGCAAATAAGATAATTATAATAAATACAGTAGCCGTAGGAAAAGCCAGAAAGAGGAAAATGTTTCTAACAAGAGTCTCAATGCAAGCTATAAATACTTGTCGGTTTTGAATTTCAGCGCATCGAAATTCCAAGGTACACAGAACCCTTTTACGGCTGGTAGAATCGAGCCCCTTCTCAGTCTGCCACATAAAAGCGGGGGAAATTAAACTGTTAATTGATCGGATTGATTTCCCCGAATAAACTAAACTCCGCGACCGGGAATTTTATAATTCGGCAGACTAAAATCAAAACAAGCCAAGAAACACACAAGTTATGCTCTAGACTGTTCACAGCCTCTCTATTTTCTTGACACTAACAGCAAGCACAAAGCGCGAGCGAGCGCGAGGGGGTGGGGAGCGGGCGAACGAGAAAAGAGAGGCTGTCTACATCTTTGGAAAATAGTGCAGTGATTAGACTCCTCCCCCTGTTGTCGCCTTGTCGTTAACAGCTCCGCCTCTTGACCTATTAATTAAATTGGACCAATAACAATTCGCGAGGTCAATTGCTTATATCACGTACCAGTTCTCTAAACAACAACAATACCGTGTCGCGTGTGGTACGATTTCTTCAATAAAAACAGGCCGGCACACTGTGAGAAATAGATGTCCCGAGTTCATTAAAACAGCCTATGCCTCGAAACAGTGTATGCTTTGATTCTAGGATACAATTAAACCGTTTAAAAGCCATAAAACCTGATGAATAAGAAGTAACGTACTCGCGTTTTCTGGAAACGCCAACTCAAGCTTTCTCACGTCGGGCCCCGATGCAGAACGTCAAGATGTTTCCCGCCTTACATACGCAGTAGATCATTTGGGTTTTCCCTGACATTCTCCCGTCGTCGTTGCCGTCCCCGTTGTCGGTGCTTAAAGTCCCTATTTTATTGTAATTCTGGCCGGGCTGAATAAATTTGTCTCATACAGCCACTGAGCGTTAACACAGCCAGATTTGGGTGGCCCAATAGCTATAGCCAGATTGTACTGTTAGTAGTAATGTTTTGGCATTCTGTTTCATTAGCTTGTTGCAGGTAGTGCTGTAATGGCCTTTGAGGATGTTTGCCCAGATAGAATTGATTTGATTCACAAAAACTACCGCAAACTATGTAACCTGTTGATAGACATAGATGAGTGGGGTCAAGTAGCAGTAATTCATATGCTGACAAGATATGCACGGACACAGTTTATTGACCCAAACAGAGAGGTGAGGAGTTGTAAGAACTTTCAAAATGCTGTACAGATGTCTGTTGATGTAAAGTACTTGCGAATTTAATTTAATTACAAACTTTGTTTTAGCCTTTATCAGAGGGAGACTTTTATCCCAAATCTGACAACTCTGATGATGATGATGATGATGATGATGATGATGATGACGATGATGAAAAGGTACCAAAGAAGCAGTCGTATATTATGGATCCTGATCATCGCCTACTCTTGCGAACATGCAAACCACTTCTTCAAAGCAGGAATGCTGCAGTGAGTTTTGATTTGACTTTGTTTTCAAATTTTGCAACTGTACATGACAGCCATGGGGCAGATTGGCCTCCCTAAGGGATCCCAACACCTTTTGGCATGAATGGGAAAAACTATTTACGAGAGTTTTGAACAAGTATGCACCACTGCGTAAAAAGAATGTTAGAAGAAAACCCGC